>CM035167.1:110330653-110930653 GCA_020205615.1 Panax quinquefolius
AATAATCATAATAATAATAATATTAATAATAATAATAATAATAATAATAATAATAATAATAATAATAATAATAATAATAATAATAATAATAATAATCCTTCTTTCTCCTTGTTAAAGTCGGCCAAAAAAAAGAGAAAGCGACGCGAAAATCTCAGACGCCCTTCTTCCTCTCTACGCAAAAAAGTGTGACGCCCCTCTCCCTCCTCTCTCCTTTGACTCACCTATCAGAACGATTTTCGCGTTCCCCATCAGCAGCTGGAGTCATTTCGCGAGACAAAACAACACGTAGAGATGTGAGGATTTCTCGTCGATTCGTTAATTTTAGACCAAGGTAACAAAATTAGAACTTTGTAAACGGATTTTCTTGTTGTATGGGTTGAAATTAGTCTTAGATTCGTTCTATTTTGTCTTTTGGTGTTCAATTGTCTTTTGGTGTTAAATAATAGCTTTTTTAGGGCTTAAAGTTTATGAGGGCCAAACCCTATAATCTGCAAATTTTGGGGAAGATTTTCTGTTTTCAATTTTTGTAATAGTATTTAATTACATCGTGATAGTAATGAGGGATTTTTGATGCTGAAGAATGTGTTGCCCTATGATAAGGGTTCCTTGAACTCAACCTTTTCAACTTTAGTGTTCCTTTTTTTCTTTTGCTTTAATGAGCATTCATACTTTAGAGATTTAGAAAAAATTACTCACAAGAACATATGGTTTTAAACAAAATGTGGGAATACTGGCAGAGTATGCCTTCTTGTCTTCATAAGTAAGCACAAATCCAGATGAGAGAAGCTTGTAGGATAAATTTAACTACAGACTGAATATATGAAAGGCTTAGTTGCCAAAATAAGAAAATACTGCTAGGAAGGAAGCTGTTAAGATACCTCTTTGTCTTTGGTGAACTGGACTCAATTTTTATGCAAAGACCTAACCACCTAGGATAGTCAGGCTTGGAAGGACAGGTTGAAATCCTATGGCATAATTCATGTGAATATGACCCATATCTAGTAACTTACTCATTAAGAGAGTAAATAGTTCTGGATGATGCCATATAGCCAAAGTGAGACATAAAAGTGACCAAGTACTTCAACTACCAGAGCTAGCTTGAGCTGTATCTAATGTCCACCTCAAAAAGGGAGACACAATGCTCAATTGTCTGCTGCTAGTACATAGGTGCCACGGTTTATTTATTCTGTTTAGAAGTTGGATACACAACACATGTTAAGCACTCATAATGTGATACACAGCACATGTTATGCACCAGTTTCTTGATATACCAAGTGAAAAGGCTGAATGAGTTGCATAAAGTGGTAATCAAACAGCTTAACAACATAAACATAAGATATTGGCTCATGTGCGTGGGTTTGACCCCTTTTGGCGCTTATAATGAACTTGTTAACTAATGAAAAAACCCTCAAGATTTTGGTATATGATGGATTTTTTTGGTGCTTAACATAACTTTTGATGCCTCTTGTTTCAGTTCAAGATAAAACTAGAATTGCACTATGGTTATGATGATTGTCCTGTTTCAGTTTCTGATGCCTTCCCAAAGGACGTTGAACTTCATTTTGAGACTGAGATGATTGATTTCTCTAAAGTGAAGGCAAGAATGTTAGATTCACTTGCATAATTTTCTTATATTTAGTTTTGGATTTATTGAATCTTACCCTTTTATGTCATTTACGCTTTCTAATTAGGGTCCGATTTTAACTTCCAAATCTCGCCCTCTTTATCTTTATTTTGTGGAAACATATATGTAAGGTTATGTTTATTTAGAAACACAAAATATATAGTGAACATAAATTATATTAAAAAAAGGCTATTTTTTAAATAAAATTTTCTTGATCAATTATGCCCATATGTCTCTATTTATTTTTTCTGTTATATATTCTTGATGCAAGCATCCTAATGCAGACAAACATCTTCTTAGTTCAAATATTAAAAATAAAGGCATACACTTCTCGTTTTTTTTGTGTTTTTTCGCTTTTTTCATTTGAATCTCAGATTTTAATGTGCTTTTTCGTGAGTTTACGACTCAAACTTTTTTGTAGTCGTTAAAAGCTGGACATAGTATTGTTTGGGTTTCAGTCCCAAAGTAGGTCATACTCTCACCGCTTCAATTGGGGGGGGGGGATTTATGGCTTGGTACTTGAGAAAAACAAAAAATTATTGTTACACATATTGCTTTATCATTATTTCACTGGATATTGTTATCTTGACTGAGTTAATTATTGTTTTCCTTATGTTGTTGTGTTTTACTTTCTGTTCCTTTATATCTGCATTGCTTATGTTCAGATGTATGGCTCTTCTCATTGTTTAGGATAAGCTATCCGAACATTGTGATGGTACTGGGTCTGACTGAGAGGTATATGAATTCTAGTTAAGACCATTCTATTTTATTATATCTGCAAATGCACTAATTCTTAATGTTTAGGTAAGAGAATGCCTCAGCAAGTGGTGGAGATCTGACTTTGAAACATTGTTTTGTCCGTACTTGCCGTCTAATATGATTAGTCCAAAGGTAAGCTTGTGTCATAAAATCTGCAAGTCTTTCTCTTATTTATTAGCTTTGGTAAGTTGGTGTTCATTATGTGCTTGTCTTGATATTGTAGGAGTGCAGAAAACTCTTTCTTGTGAAGTTTCCAGAAAGTAGAAAGTTAATTGTACCGAAAAACCAAAAATTATTTGCGGTTCCTTTGTTCCAGCTTCATGAAAACGACAAAGTATGTAAACTTCTGATTGTGCATACGTTTTAATATTTCAGTTTTGACATTTATTTCTTATACCTGGTTGATGTAAAGTAGTTACTAACAAATTGTTGAGCTCCTGTTGCTGGTTCATAGTAACTTATAACAATTTTTCTTTTCTCTTAATTTTAGTTTCTGCAACTCAAGGTAGATGGTAATGATATTGGTAAGAGCAAGTGCTTTATGCCCCCACACGCCTGTACCCTTCTAGAGTTGTGAGTTTTTCGTCGTCAACTGTGTATCAAATTGCATGTTGTTTGTTTAGATTTAGTAATTTTGAGTTTGTCAAAATAAAAATCAAGGACTGTGTAAATAGGCATACAGAACTGTGTGCCAAGTGTAATAGAAGATTTAGTTTTTTTTTCACATAACAGTTACTTCAAAGTTGGACACATAGAGCAGGTGTATCTTTGTCATAGTTGTTGTAATCTTATACATGCACATTGCACATGGTACCATCTTGTGTATGTTTGTCAAACTAGTATGTACTTCATGTTATCTTGTTCAAGTTATTTTATTTAGTTAGTTGAAGGACTCTGGAATCTTTCTTTCTATATGCTCAACCATTTAATAAATAGTGTGGGTAGTCTGTTGGTTTAATAATATTAGTACCACGTAGCAACTTTATTGTCTTTGTGTATTGATTTTGGCATTAAGTATCTCTGGTGACCTATTTGCTTCATTTTTCTGACTTGTTATTTATTTTAAATGTGCAGGAAGACTGCTTTTACGACCTGCCTTACTATACTGGGTATCAAATTCTCGTGCTACGTTTACGGAAGACAAGTGGCGAAATTATGAAGTGTACTCTCTCTATATATGTAGATATATACTTTGATTGAAGAACCGTGGTAGCTTTAGATGGTTAATTGTAAAGATAATGAATGATTATGTAGTGGATGATTTTATTAACTTAATAATATTTTAATTTTTTGTATTTTTGCCATTATTTGTTATGGGGACATTGAGCCAGTCAGGTATACAAAAAGAATGTCAAATTTTGATTTAGCAACAATATAATTCATTACCAAAGCATTGAACAAGTTTTAATATAATAATAATTTTTTATACATTTAGCAACAAATTTTCGTTGCTAATAGCATTAAAAATATAATATTTGGCAACGAAAAATTAACCTAATAACAACGGAGAGGATATTTTTGCTAATACTAACATAAAACACAACATTTTTTTATCATTGCAAATCATATCAACTTTCGTTGCACATATAAAGAAACGGTAACATATAATGTTGTTGCTAATCGACGACTTTCGTTGCTATTGAAAAATAACTAGCAACAAACATTTTCGTTGCTGATTCAACATAATGTTGTTACCAAATAATATAATCAGCAACGAAAATCGTTGCTAAAAAGTTTACATTCCGCAACGAAAGCAAGCTTAGGCAACAATTTTCATAATTTACTGCAACGAAAAATGTCGTTGCAAAATGGTGTCAATTGCAACGAAAAAGCATGGTCGTTGCAAAAAAAAAAAGTTCATTTCGTTGCCAATTAGCAGGCTTTTGCAACAAAATAGGGGTTTTAGCAACGAAATTTTAATTATTCTACAACAATACATTTTGTTGCTAAATAATCGATGTCTCTGTACGAAAGCCAAATTTCGTTGCAAAATATATTACTTTTGGCAACGAAAAAACGCGTTAGATTCATGAACAATTAGCAACGCTATCATTCTTGAACGAAAGACGCAACAACGAAGAAAGCCGTTGCCAAAACCCTTTTGCAACGAAATTTGGCACCTTTAGCAACGAAAATTGGTTGTTGCTGAAGCCCCATTTTTTGTAGTGAACAGTTATTCTACAATGGTATATTCTCTGAATTAGTAATTTAATTTGAATTATTAAACAAGCACTAACTACGAATAATCAACAATAAATTCCCTAGACATGGTATAATTAGCAATAATTAACCATAATAATTAACCAAATATAACTCAAGGTTGAGTTAGGAAACTTGCCTTCCGCATTGATTATAGCTACACAATAAACTTATATGCGTTCGTAAGACCTATAACCAATAATATCGGTCTCACAATTAGCACAATATTTCATAATATGTAACACTATATTCTACAGTCAAACTTCTCCTAGACACATTACCACATAGCCACATTAGTGTTTATAACCTATATAAACACTTATCCAGTCTAACTATTTTGGTCTGGTTGGACTTCGGTCCATTCTCGGTATTCTGGTCACCCTATCCGACAATTAACACATTGATTATCAATTAAACTTGGTCTCTAAGCTTCAATATTATTTTAGATAAGTCAGATATCGTTTATAATATTTTTCGGAAGCTTTTAATAATTTATAAACAATTATTATAATTTATAATAATTTTTCAAACACTTAAATCATTTTTAAATAATTTAATTATCAAATAATCTTATAATTATTAATATTTAATAATATAAAAATATTAATAACATACTTGTCAAAATATTAAAGTTATTGTTAATAACATAAAATATTTTAAATCACCAATATTCTACTTAAATAATTTTAAAATAATTAAAATCATTTTTAAATCATCACCACTAATATTTAAATATTAATGAAATTATTATCAAAATATTAAAAGTCATTAATTATAACTTCAAATATTTTTAAAACATTTTTCTCATTTTTAAATGATTTTTAAATCAATAAAATCATTTTTAATTCATTTATTTAATATAATAATTAAATAAATCTAACATCATTAATATTAATTTATTAATGAGAATTCTCTGAAAATATTGAAATTTATATTTTATAATTCAAAATATTTTCTAACACTTTATTCTTATTTAAAATGATTTTAAATCAATAAAATCATTTTTTTACTTATTTATTTAATTTAATAATTAAATAAATCTAATATCATTAATATTAATTTATTAATAAAAATTCTCAAAAAATATTAAAAGTTACATTTTATAACTCAACATATTTTAAATAAATTATTCTTATTTAAAATTATTTTATATAATTAAAATTATTTTTCTCTAATTTATTTAACGACTAATTAAATAAATTAAATATCATTAATATCCAAATAATTATAAATATTAATGAAAAATGTCCCAAATAATTAAAAGTTATTTTTCAGAATTTAAAATGATTTTTAAAACCATTTTTAGTAATTTTTATAATTTATTTCTATTTTTAAATAATTTCTGGAATATTCAAAAAATTAAATAAATAAAACAGTCGCTATAGAGCTTTAGCGACGCAAAGTGTCGCTGTTGGTGTTCTTGAGCCTCAAGAACACTGACAGCTTCGTGTTTAAGGGTCATCGTTTGACCACTATTGATTCTCTGTGTAATGCGTTTCTGGGCTATCTTCAACCGTGATTGTGTAGTGTTTATGTAACACTACAACATCCAATCATCATATTGGTCAAACAACAAAACAACAAAACGAACTAATCTCTCAAACATTCTGTCAAATGAAATCTGGGTTTTCTGGGTAACCCAGAAACCCAGACAGTGTTGACTAGACACTTTCAATCACGATTTGATCAAGGTTCTGATCATCTTATGTGTGTGTTCTTGGTTCAATCCGGTAGTACACATTACAAGGAACAATAACATAACACTAACTCAGTTCGAATAAATCAAAATCACCATATTTTATCTGGTCAAACATTGTCAGAAATTGTGTTCTTCCGGTTTCTAGGTTTTCCAGAAACTGCAACCATGATCGACAGGCCTAGTTTGACCATTTCCTCTGTTCGATCTGATGATGGTTTAAAGGATCTGAAGGCATAGATATACATTCCGTCCAACAGGCTATAATTATATGACAACAAAATCAACATAACACTAAAAACCAGACAGATCAAGAGGCTTATAATCATTGTCAGACACTGATCATGCATTTCTGGGTTACCCAGTTATACTTCCATTACGCCTTGCCGGTCGGCTGGATTTGACCGATTATATATTCAAATCCAGACATATAATGACTCTGATTTCTTTTGAAGACTAAAGACCACATACCAGGATACATGTAAATACTTTAAAACAACAAAAATAGTAAACGAGCAATGATCTGTGGCCACTGACATTTCTTGTCAGACCACAAAAATTGCTCAAGAACAGATTTTGAAAAACATCATTTTAAGGCACTTTGATGCTATGAATTCATGATAGATCATCATTGATCTTCATAAAACATCCATTAGCAAGATTCTAAACACAAAAACACAAAAATTATCTAAGCATACAAGATCAAAAGCTAGCTAGGGTTTATGCCTTCTCTTGAATATTTTTTGATCTTAGATCTCCTTAGTTGTTCTTGGTGATATAGGATCTATTTAGGGGACTGATCTACTTGAGATTTTCGGAGGTTAGGATAGAGAAGGGGTTGGTGAGAGCAAGTTAGCAATTTTTGCAATTTTGGTGAACTTTCTCTCTCCAAAACTATTAATATAATTTTGATTCATGCATGATCTGATATTTTTGGCTGAGTAGTAGAGATTTTTGGTCACCAAAGTCAAATTAGTTGGTTACCTACTAAAGTTGATGGCCATTTTACAAGTTATCTAAATAAAAATCCAAAAAGGGCAATTTTGTCATTTGAAAATAATTTAAATGGCATTCTTTACAATTGCACAAACCCTTAGGGTTTAACCCTAAGGTTCTAACCATTAGGTTTTAAATCACTAACTTTCTAGAATTTTCTAAATTAGGGTTTTAATTTAGAAAATTAAAATTTTGAAACTAAAATTAAGTTTTCCTAATTAAATTAGGTTTTCTTAATCATATTAGTGTTTAATAAATATATTAGGCCTTTCAATTAGGATTAGGGTTGCCTAATTAGGGTTTATAAATCTCGAATATGAAATTAAGGTTTTAATTAGAAAAATTAAAATTTCTAAAATATAATTAGGGTTTGTAAAATAGAAATTAATATAACTAAAATATAATTAGGGTTTTCTAATCATATTAAAGTTTAATACATGCATTAGGCTTTCCAATTAGGATTAGGGTTTCCTAATTAGGGTTTTAGGATTCCCGAATTTAAAATTAGGGTTTCCCGGCTTTCAATTAGGGTTTCTAACGGCAAGTTAGGGTTTCTAATCCTGAGATTAGGGTTTCTAATATCTTATTATGGTTTAATAATTTTCACTACAACAAAAAGGGTTATTTCCAAATTTAAATATTATTGATTAGGTCATAAGTATATTCCGTGCAGGTTAACCTTATTTCAAATAGAATATTCTATTGAAAATTGATCGATTTATAAGCAGGTCGAAATTAAGTCAGTCGATCTTTTGTTCGGGGATACTTAGACTCGACGGATTTATTGTCGAATCGAACATTCTATCAATTTAATATATCCCCGATCGAAATGTGTGCATCGAGGATATTGATTTGGAGATAAAAGCGTGCACGCGTGGTGCGACAAAATGGGAAAAGACCTTAAGCGCGACGGAATTCCGTCGACCCTATATTCGGTCGAGGATATAGATGCCACGTGGCAGTATGCTGAAAATGGGAAACACCTTAACCTCGACGGAAGTCCGTCGAAAATAACCTTATTTCGTCGAGGTTAATGTTTTTTTTTAAAAATATTTTATTTATTTTTGCAATATCCAGGGATTTAACCCTCATCTTGTAGCTGTACCTATTTTCCCAACATCACATACACAAGCTAAATATCAAAAACATCCCATTACTACTAGCATAACCGCAACAAACCAAAGTAATGAGTTAAAGAACCGCATTAATCAAAGTAAATTAAACTAAGGTAAATTACAAAAGATCCCATTCATCTAAACTAACTATAACAAACATCCCATTAAGCTAAGTGTCAAACCGCAACAAAACCAAAGTAATTAATGATAAAGTTTAAACTACAATATGTACGTAAATAGTTATGTAAAATTAATACAAAAGGATGTAAACTAAGTCAAGCTAATAGAGCCCCCGGTGTGAAGAGGATCATCGGGCGGGCGTCGACGCTGCTCTGGAGTATTAAAATCGTCATCCCGCTCATCAGTTCGCTCGTCACCCTATTGATACACAACTCATTAGTCCATATATACGATTCAGTTAAAGATAACTAAATAAAAATTAAATTACATGCAGAATATATATTTGAATTTAAAACGAATAGTATACCTGAGCAGTCGAGGGCTGACTCAATATCGGCCCAAACGCGACCACGACTAAGGTAACCACCATCAAAACAATCTCATCGGCAGATCGCTACCACCGCCTCTCAGGAGGGATACCCATACTCTCGGCGGTGGCACCAAATTAAGAACGTCTTCCTGTGGTGATGGAGGTGAGAGCTACTGGGAAGGAAATCTTGACGATGGAACAATGAGATCGGTCTAAGTAAGTGCTACTCAGTTTAATTGTATTTATTTTGTATTATATTATTTTTTATTAAATTAATTTTATTTTATTTATTGAATTTAGACTAAAGTTAAATTTATTTTGATTTTATTTAACTAAGTGCTACTCAGTTTAATTGTATTTATTTTGTATTATATTATTTTTAATTAAATTAAGTCCATTTTATTGAATTGAATTGAATTTAATTTGTATTATCTTAAATTAAATCATATTTTTATTTATGTTATTTTAAATAAAATTATTTATTTAATTTAATTTAAATTTATTTGTATTATATTAAATTATAATATTTAATTTATTTAAAATTTATTATCTAAAATTAATTAAATTGAATTTGTATTATATTATATCATATTTTTTATTTTATTTTATTTTAAAATAAGTAAATGTTACTTAGTATATTTTAATATTAGAAACTAATTATATTAATTATTTAAATTAATTAAAATGAAGTAAGTAACATTCTATTTATATTATTTTAATATTAGGAAACATAAGGAATATATACACGTGTATAGTGCCTCCAAATTTTGTAATTGATTAATTCTGACAGAAATTCGGTCGAGAATTCTGTCGAAAATAACAAATATACCTACTGATAAGCTATACCTAAACATAATCCAAATTGCAACAAATATCAAACTGAAATTGAAGTAAATATCAAACCGAAATTGATATTGCAAAGATAAATATCAAACTCAAATTAGGTAAATATTAAACTGAAATTGCAACATATATATGAAACCCAAATTGCAGCATTCCAAACCCAATTTGAACAATATTATAATCAGCCTCAACATCAATTTAATATATTTAGACACTCAAAATTTTACAGACTCTTTATTCACATCGACATTGCGGGAGGATGATTCATCTTTAAGAGAGAACCCTGAAAGACAATCCAAATCCATACCGGATACTACCGGAAGTTCAGCATCAACCCCAGATTGCAATCTGGGAGTAACGATTTCAACCTCGGATGTAACCCCGAGGCCTGCAGATACAATACCGGAACACACACCAGAGAAGACTGATTAATCTCGGAAGTAACCCCGAGGTATCCAGTCTCAGTCCCAACCATGGGAATAGCCACCAACCTTGGTGATAACCTCAAGGAATGCAATTTTGGAGATAACCCCGAAAATGCTTGTTTCAAATGCCATCAACTTCAATCTAGGCACTCACAACAAGATACACTGTGCCAACCCGGCAATAACATCGGGAAGACAGGCCTACCTCAAAGATGACAATGAGGACCTTCAACAAATGCAGCAGTCCAATCTCAGCGAAGTCTGAGCAACGTCTGCTTTATCGGCCTAATTCGGCGATAACACCGGTGAGGGGCAACATCGTCATCTCGTCCAAAACGACACCACGTCACGTCTCCACGCAACGATGTCCCACAAGGCTAACCAATCCCGAGTGACTATTGTGCGGGGTAACGGATGAAAGTTGAAGCTTGAAGACCGGAGGGCATCGTTGCATCTTCTATGACTTCGTACAAACTCTAATCCCATGCCATCGTACAACTCTCGACAATGGCGGTTAAAATAGGTCTGAATACCTCAAAAGCGGATGCGGATTGCACTTCTCAAAATCCGAGTGGACATTATAGTGCTCGAGTGCACGTAGATTGAGAGACGCCCAGGCCGACAAAGCCGTGCAGGCTGACCCGACCCCGCCTCAGTACACTGCGGCCCAAATGTAGTAGTACACTGCGAGACATATTGCCTATAAATAGAGGGCTTGGGGTGCTAATTTTTAAGAGAAAACCCTGCACAATTTGCTCTGCACTTGCCACACAGTGTATTTTCCTACTTTCAAACACCTGTGAGCTCATATATAACCTCTTTTGTACCCATAAAAGCCCAGTGTTTACCCACTCTAAAGATATAGAAGCCCTTTTTATCAGTCAGCTGTAAGCCTTCTCACACACTTTATAGTCTTTCTCTTCATCTTTACACACACCCTTCTACACGTTGAGAGTCGTGTTGCTTGCTTTTGCCTGGACTTCAGTCCGTGGTTTCATTCCAGTCTGTATATATATATATTATATATATATATATATTTATATATATATTGACTAACATTATCGAGTTATGCCTCGATTGAGCCTGAACTTGATCTAGAGCGTTTACTACTTTATATATATATATATATATATATATATATATATACTTATATATATTAACTGTTTGTCGGATTTTGTTCGATGAGCCTAGACTTGATGCAGTGCGTTTATTTGCTTTTATATATATATATATATATACACTATATATATATCAACTGTGTGTCGGACTTTGTTCGATTAGCCTGAACTTGATGCAGTGCGTTTACTATATATATATATATATATATATATATATATATATATATATATATATATATATATATATATATATATATATATGAACTGTGGTCGAACTACATTCGATGAGCACTCAATTTTACATCCGGTGCATTTAATGCTCTTATATATATATATATATATATATATATATATTTTCGTCTTGCTTGGAGTTCCCTTCGTGGCAGTTGATCGCTTTACAGCTTTATTTACGTTTTGTCACTTTGGAGTTTCCTCCGTGGCGATTGATAGCTTTTAATAGCTTTATTTATATTTCTGATCCCCCATGGAGGTGCTTCGTGGTTGGTGATCATGTTCAGTATATATATATATATATATATATATATATATATATTTACCGCTTTTATATATATACCGCTTATTGCTTTTATACAAATTGCAATATTCATGCTACTTAGAAATCATGTGATCACTGATTCATCCCATTGGATCTAGATTCTGGTTCTCGTAATGGACATGTTCAATTTATGTGACTTTGTAAATTATTCTGCGATGTCTGAATTTCCTCAGATGGTTTCCATACCCACGAGGAAGTCATCATTATTTTTGTATATTATTTTCATACGGATGCCTCACATCCGTCAAATAAAATCAATCCAGCCGATCACTTAATAAAAATGGGAGTGTAAAAGGTCTCAATTCCTATTGAGCATCAGGGTTTGAAAAACCTCTTTTATAAAACATCATTGCCATATCTTGATAAAAACGGAATTTTTACATAAATTCAAATCCTGTGTATATAGGTTCGAATGAGGCCTCGCACAACTTTCATATAACAGCACATTGACCCACACATACACACACTCAGATAATAGTTTCTTGAAAAGAGGCGGTCACCGTGGTAACACGGATGTCGGGGGGTGCCTAACACCTTCCCCCCGCATAACCAAGTCCTCAGACCCTAAATGAATCTCGGTTTCACAGACCTGTATATCAGTGTCACATCACTGGGTCAATGTGCAAACCTTTTCTCGGTTGTGTTGGTATAACCATTTAAAAAAACCAACTGGCGACTCTTAAAAGTCCCATCGTTGACATTATAAATGTCGGACCTTTTTCACTTGTTTTTTCAAACAAATCTCACCTAAAATGAGAACACCAAAGAATAAGTAACGGAAAGGGACACCCAAAAATCCCGACGTCGACAGGTGGCGACTCTGCTGGGGACTCCAGTAAGAGGACTTAAGCCGCTACTACAATCTTTCCAAAATTATTATATGCTTGTGTATGGATGTTGCATTTATATTGGATGAATGTGTACGAATGCATTGAAAGTAGTATGCACACAAGCCAATCATGTTTGATGATAAAACATATACTTTGTAACAATCTTATTCATTTATTAATAAAAAGTATTAATTTATTAAAGGCTTTTAATTATCTACATGATGTTGTTTTATAATATGTGATAAACCCATAGTTTTAAGCAATGCTTTTAGAATAATGATGACGATCATTCTAATGAGATCTAAATTCTTTGAAAGCTTAAAACTAAAATAGTTCCCAATCGTTGGATTACTAAATTGGGGATTAGTAAATCCAGGATAGATGGTACATACGTTTAACTTGCTCATTGGATGAGGATGATTGATCTCATGATCATTTGTGTGGAGACACTAAAGCAAGTATGTAGGTGCTTATTAGAGAATAAGTTCAATTGAGCATTGGCTCGCTAAGGAATACCTAATGGAGTTTTACTTGTCTGTCAATAGAATTCATGTAGTGATAGTAGTCAAGTGATCCTTGGACTTGAGATCATCATAATATCTTGTGTATGATGAGTTATACTTTGACTTATTCCTTAAGACCCTTAGGGTATATCAAAGGGTATGCTTGGGTATAATAAGTTATACATGGAGATAATGTATGATCAATAAAGAATCTACCACTTCTATTAAAAGAAGAGAAATGTCCTATGTGATTCGATAAATGACAACCCAAAGAGTCCTTGGCGAGGTAGAATGAAATTAGAAAGGAGTTTCTAATTTGCATTATGTGGAGTTGTGCATTTAAGAGTCGAAATACATATACTTAAATAAAATAAGACTTGTGAAGAATTCCATATCTTATATTTAATTGGGACATTGTATGGTGGAAGGATTGAATTGCAGTAACTATTTACTCAAAGGTTCTTTTATGATTAATGTTGAAATCTATATTATTTGGAAAGTCGTTGATCGCTAGGAGGCTTATCCCTATTGTAGAATAAATATTATTTATTTTAATAAATTAATTATTTAATTTATTTATTTAAATAAGATTAGAATTGTTCTAATTGATTTATTCACAACCAGTTTAATATGGAGAACCTAAAGGGTCACACCATAAAAGGAAGAATAATTATTTAAGAAGTTAATGGCATAATCGTAATAATATAGTTAAGTATATTTAATTTAATCTATGGTGATAGAATAAATTAAATAGCTTAATATTTATTATTTAATATTTTAGAAATATTAAATATAAATTAATAAGAGGAGTCTTATTATATATTATTATTATTATTATTATTTTTTAATTTTAAAGAGTTTAGGAATTAATTTAATATAAGTACTCTCATTTATTCCTAATTGGATTAGGAAGGAAAATTAGTTAAAGGAGTTTAATTAATTATCCCTAATAAGATTAGGGAGCCCCTTTAATTAAAAGGGATTAATTAAATAATACCTTATTTTAATAGGGTTACTTGATATCTTTATAAGAGGAGTCTTATATCAGATATCATGTCTACGTAATAATTCCAATGGTTGGAGAGTACGCTCTCTTTCTATAAAGATAGAAAAACTAGGGTTTAGCCAACCACCCATCTTCTTAAATCCTTCTTCTTCCTTGGTGGATCACCTCTAGAGGCCAAACACTTGGGTGGCTAACGTTGATCAAAGGAAGGAACCAAACCCGGTGGATTCAAGTTGAACGCGAAAAGGATTGGAGGTGAACTTGTACCTGAGGAAGCTCGGATCTTTAAGGGTATGTTTCTTATTCAACTTTTTCGTTTAATTAATAATTGTGCATAAAGGGTGATCCGGGTATATGGTTTGTAAAATTTTTAAACTATGATTTTACACGTTTCCGCTTATTTTTGCAATTTGATTGCGTTCTTGAATATTACAAACCTAACAGTGGCATCAGAGCCAAACCTTTATGCGAATTATTAATTATTTTAATTTGATATGTATATTGATATGTGTTTAGAACAATTTAATTTAATTGGGCATACTTTATTGTATAAATTTAAAAAAAAAAAAAATTCCGAAATTCGTCGTGCCGCATGAGAGCTGCAGATTTCCGAAAGCTTTTATTTATTGTGAATCCTGTTCTTTTCTTTTTCCGCTGATTTCATGGTTATTATTATAAAACATGTTTCTGATTCACGTGGGCAAGATATCAAATGGTCCGCGTGATTCAAGGGAAAGGGATCAGGAGATTACTTGGGCATATATATGTAACAGGATGTATGGGAATCACGTGAAACAAAAAAAAAATTGATTCCTAAACCTTTTACATGTTACAGGATTCTTATTAATGGTTATATATATATATATATATATATATATATATTATTCTTGTTTATTTTAATCTTAAAATAAAAATTTATTTTAATTTTAAAATTAGATTTCATGCTAACTAATAAGAGTTGGAATTAGATTCCATGATAACTAATTGGAGTTGAAATTGGATTCTATGTTTCCTTAAATAAAGGAGTTTATTTAAATATGAAATAAGATTTTATATTATTCAAAATAAAAGAGTTTATTTGTGAATAGGAAAAAGAATCGATCTTTCCTTAAATAAAAGAGTTTATTTAGATATGAAATAAGATTTCATATTATTCAAAATAAAGGAGTTTATTTGTGAATAGAAAAGAGAATCTGTGTTTCCTTTAATAAAGGAGTTATTTTTTTTTTACATGGAATTGGATTCCATAATTAATTAAAATAAAGGAGTTTATTTTGATTAAAGATTTTGATTAAAATAAAATAGTTTATTTTATTCAAAATTGGATAAATTAAAATAAAATAGTTTTATTTTGATTTAAATTTAGATTAAAATAAAGGAGTTTATTTGATTCAAAATAGATTTTATACTAACTAAAGTTGCCCATTAAATGATATCAATATATATATTAAATGTTTACTATTCATGAGATGAATGTTATTTATTGATGCATATGATGATGTGTATGATAATAAATGAGATTGATTATGGACAATTGACCAATGTGATTCGATTTTATTTTAGTTGGATGCATGAATGTATGGGTTTTATTAAATGGGGTCTCACGTGCCTCGTCTTCTCTAATTTTTTCTTAATGTAAATTCTATCTCCTCCTATGTACTTCCCTCGATCACGATCAAGGTTTCTATTTATTTTAAATAGTTTTGTAATAGGAATAGTTAGAATTAATTTTTGAAAAATTAGAGATCAAGGAGCAAGGAGCGCGTGAAGACCCGTTTGTAATGGAGCCCGGTTTAAATGTAATAGTTATATTTAAATATTAATTCTTGCACCCTCAGATTTGACCTTTTTGGTTCACTTGGTGGCTCTAGTGAACCAAACTAGAATAAAAGTCCATAATCAATCCAAGGGTAGAATATAGTATTCTATATATGTGCATGCTTATACTATATATTATATATTATGCAAACATGCTTCAGATGTTCATTAAATACGACGCGTATTTTATATATATATGTAATGCGCATTAAACAAGATGAGACCATTAATTACAAACCCTCAAATTTTTTTTTATATTAAGTCCTAACTGCTCAAAGATATTTGGAATATCGAATGTCGCCTTCTAGCATGATAAAATTAATAGAGTATTAAATATTTAATATGAGTTTGTTGTGTCACCACAAGGCAAGTATTAAGTATTTAAGATGTTAATTTATCACATTTGATGCTTATAAAGAAAATTGAACAATATTGTTTTGTTGTGTCACCACAAGGATGATATTTTCTTTTTGAATATATGGAGTGCTAGGTCGGACTTGACCGGATAATTTTGATTCGGATGTGCCACCACTTGATCAAAATAATCTAAGAGGCAAAAGAAAAGGAGTTGCATAGTTGATGTAATTGACAAAAGTTGTCTACCTATTTATTTATATATAGTTTGTTGTGTCACCACAAGGCTATATACATTTGAAATGGGATCCTTATTCTCACTAGCAAATCTTTAATTAGATTTTGCCGAACTATATAAGTGAGGGTAATATAGTTTGAAGAAAATAGTGAGAAATGCCAATTTAAAACAAGACCTAATTTATTTTGGTAATTAATAAAAGAATGTATGTTAAAATGTTGTTAATTACAAATTCATTTACAGAATTTTACAATGTCTAAAATTACTATCACTGCGAAGCATATTAGATGCTAAATTAACCAGACCGAATTAAACGGATTGGTTAAGGAATTTGAGAATAGTTCTCATAGCTGAAAAGTTATCTTATGTCCTTAATACGTCTATCCGTGCAATGGTTGCAGACAATGCCTCTGAGGAAGAGATTGCTACTTTTAGAAAGTGGCAAAATGATGCACAGTTGGCTCAATGCATCATGCTCGCATCCATGAGTAACGAGCTTCAGCGTCAGCATGAAACTATGGATGCTCTTACTATATTCCTGCACATCAAGTAGTTGATGGTGAGGAAAGAAGGACTGATAGATATCAGATATCTAAGGAGCTCTTCCGATCTAGAATGACCGATGACACTACAATACAGATAAAAGTCCTTAACATTATCAATTTGATTGATCAATTAGGATAATGGGTTTTGTCATGGATGGAGAGTTGAGCCAAGATTTGATCTTGCACTCACTCCCGGACTCCTTTCACAATTGTTGTGAATTTTTCATATGAACAAGCTAGATACCAAATTTCACCGATTTGCTTATCATGTTGAAAAATGTTGAGAGTCACTTTCAACCAAGAAAGATCAAGTCTTCTTGGTAGGGCCAAAGGATCTTCCGAAAAGAAGAACGATTCAAAGAAGGTAAATAGAAAGGCATAAACAAAGGATAATAAGAACAAAACTGATACGGATAGCAAAGGAGCTTGCTTCCACTGTTATAAGCCTGGACACTGGAAAGAAACTGCAAGAAGCATCTAGCAGAGGCTAACCAAAGAAGCTTAGTGAAGTTTTGGTTACAAATACAAATTTGTTCATGATTTAAAATAATTTTTCTTTAAGTCAAGGTTCTACTTGGGTATTGGATACCGACTTTGGTTATCATAAATATAGATTTATGAAGGACCAAGGTAAGTAGAAAGCTAAACAAATATAAGTAATCCTATGTGCGGGAAATGTAGCAAAGGTTGCCATATTAGCCATAGAAACTTATAGTTTAGAAATGCCTACGGGCAAATCTATTAAGTCAATAAGTTGTTATTGTATTCCAGTTCTTGTTAAAAATATTATTTCCATTTTATTGTTGGACAATGAAATCTTTGGTATTATAATTAAGAACAATTGTTGTTCTATTTATAATAATAATGTTTTGTATAGAACTGGAATATTACTTAATAAATTTTGTATACTTGACTTACATGAAAATTATTTTGTAAATTGAACAAACTAGTATAAGAAAAGGAGATGATCATTCAAAGAGTTGAATGTATGTATTTGTTGAAATACAAGTGTGAATTATTTGAAAGGTTCAAAGAATTCAGAAGTGAAACAAATTGGCAAAGTATTAAGATTCTTTGATTAGATCAAGGAATAAATACTTGTGAAATAAGTTTCTAGATCATCTTAAATGGTTTTTTCATAATGGACGCCTCCTGATACACAATAATTGATTGATGTATTTGAATGAAAAATCGTACCTTGTTGGACATGGTGCGGTCCATAATGATTTTACCGACATTCCAGTATCCTTCTAGGGTCATGTCCTAGAAATGGCTGTATGTCTACGAAAAAGGTAACCTCAAAATCCGGCCCCAAGACTCCATAAAAGTTATGGACATGGAGGATTACTAATCTTAAGTATGTTAAGATAAGGGGTTGTCCAACTTATGTGAAAAAGGTTTCAAAGGATAAGCTTGGGACAAGATTTGACAAGTACAATTTGTGGGACATCCTAAAGTAAGTTTAGGGTATATGTTCTATAATCCTACTTAGCAAAAGGTGTTTTTTGTGAAACACGCTGCCTTCTAAGATAAATTTGTTTATTATTGAAGGGGCTAGTGGGAGGATAATAGATCTTGAAGAGTTCAAGAAGCACAAAATACTATAAGTCAAATAAGAGGAACCTGTAGATAGACCTATTATACCACAACTGAATCATAAATCTGGAATAGTACCAAAGATACCTAGGAGGTATGGATTCATCATGGATGATGATAATGAGGTACACATCATAGAAGATGATGATCCAGAGTTACATTCGATGAGGTAAGACTTCTAGTGTGTACAAAAGGGTCAGTGGGAGCGTCGTGAAATTTCTAGTATTATATGTTGATATACTACGGATGAGGAATAACTTATCAATGCTACATTCAGAAAAGGTAAAGTTGTCTAAACATTCCTCCATGAATGGTTTGGGAAGAGTATCTTAATTGGGGATAAAATCTATATAGATAGATACAAGAGGATGCTCGACTTAACCCAAGGAACGTATATTCATTTGATGCTAAAGTCGTTTAGCATGGCAAACTCCAAGAGGTGTCTCATGTCGATGAGCTATGGAGTGTATCTCTCTTAATAGTTCCTACATGACTCACGAAAAGAGAGGTCGCATGAGTGACAATCATGTATGCAATGAAATGTACGAGACCTGATGTTGATCAGTCATATTATGGAGAAGTTCACTATGAGTCAGTGGAAAACATCTTAAAGTGCTTAACCGACACTAAGGATGTGATCATATTCATGGTGGGTCTAAATTAAAACTAGAGGGCTTAACAGACTCAAGTTTTCGTACGAGACTAAGATGACGAGAAAATCCACTTTAAGGTAAAGCGTTATCTTGAACAAGTGGTGCGTTGAATTGGAAAGGTTCCAAACAAAGAGAAAGAGTTCTTTGGGTTTAGTGATAAAGACAAAGTATATAGCTATAAATGAAGCTGCAAGTTGATTGTTTGGATTAAAAGTTCATTACAGAACTAGGAATAGTTCCTAAGTCTCATCTTGGATCTAAACATGTGTTGTGGCACTTTCATTTGATTATTAGAATCATTGAAAAATGGGAAATCACTATAGAGATAGTGGACTCTCATGAACAACATTACATATCCATTAACTAAAGCTTATCCAACAGCAGGATAATCGTCACTTAGAGAAGAAGAGTATGAGATACCATGACGATTGGCTTTAGTGCAAGTGGGAGATTGAAAGTAGTATGCACACAAGCCAATCATGTTTGATGATAAAGCATATACTTTGTAACAATCTTATTCATTTATTAATAAAAAGTATTAATTTATTAAAGGCTTTTAATTATCTACATGATGTTTGTTTTTATAATATGTGATAAACCCATAGTTTTAAGCAATGCTTTTAGAATAATGATGATGATCATTCTAATGAGATCTAAATTCTTTGAAAGCTTAAAACTAAAATAGTTCCTAATCGTTGGATTACTAAATTGGGGATTAGTAAATCCGGATAGATTGGTACACACGTTGCTTGCTCATTGGATGAGGATGATTGATCTCATGATCATTTGTGTGGAGACACTAAAGCAAGTATGTAGGTGCTTATTAGAGAATAAGTTCACTGAACGTGGCTCGCTAAGGAATACCTAATGGAGTTTTACTTACCTGTCAATAGGAATTCATGTAGTGATAGTAGTACAAGTGATCCTTGGACTTGAGATCATCATAGTATCTTGTGTATGATGAGTTATACTTTGACTTATTCCTTAAGACCCTTAGGGTATATCAAAGGGTATGCTTGGGTATAATAAGTTGTACATGGAGATAATGTACGATCAATAAAGAATCTACTACTTATTAAAAGAAGAGAAATGTCCTATGTGATTCGATAAATGACAACCCAAAGAGTCCTTGGTTAAGCGAGAATGAAATTAGAAAGGAGTTTCTAATTTGCATTATGTGGAGTTGTGCATTTAAGAGTCGAAATACATATAATTAAATAAAATAAGACTTGTGACAAGAATTCCATATCTTATATTTAATTGGGACATTGTATGGTGGAAGGATTGAATTGTACGGTAACTATTTACTCAAAGGTTCTTTTATGATTAATGTTGAAATCTATATTATACGGAAAGTCGTTGATCGCTAGGGGAGGCTTATCCCTATTGTAGAATAAATATTATTTATTTAAATAAATTAATTATTTAATTTATTTATTTAAATAAGATTAGAATCGATTCTAATTGATTTATTCACAACCTGCTTAATATGGAGAACCTAAAGGGTCACACCATAAAAGGAAGAATAATTATTTAAGAAGTTAATGGCATAATCGTAATAATATGTTAAGTATATTTAATTTAATCTATGGTGATAGAATAAATTAAATAGCTTAATATTTATTATTTAATATTTTAGAAATATTAAATATAAATTAATAAGAGGAGTCTTATTAATATTATTACTATTATTATTATTATTTTAATTTCTAAAAGAGTTTAGGAATTAATTTAATATAAGTACTCTCATTTATTCCTAATTGGATTAGGAAGGAAAATTAGTTAAAGGAGTTTAATTAATTATCCCTAATAAGATTAGGGAGCCCCTTTAATTAAAAGGGATTAATTAAATAATACCTTATTTTAATAGGGTTACTTGATATCTTTATAAGAGGAGTCTTATATCAGATATCATGACTACGTAATAATTCCAATGGTTGGAGAGTACGCTCCCTTTCTATAGAGATAGAAAAACTAGGGTTTAGCCAACCACCCATCTTCTTAAATCCTTCTTCTTCCTTGGTGGATCACCTCTAGAGGCCAAACACTTGGGTGGCTAACGTTGATCAAAGGAAGGAACCAAACCCGGTGGATTCAAGTTGAACGCGAAAAGGATTGGAGGTGAACTTGTACCTGAGGAAGCTCGGATCTTCAAGGGTATGTTTCTTATTCATCTTTTTCGTTTAATTAATAATTGTGCATAAAGGGTGATCCGGGTATATGGTTTGTAAAATTTTTAAATTCTGATTTTACACGTTTCCGCTTATTTTTGCAATTTGATTGCGTTCTTGAATATTACAAACCTAACATGCATGTCTTGATTGAACTTAGTGCTTCACATCATATCTGCGTGTGATGTTAGTGCTTCGCACTATAAACTGCTTATAATATTAGTGCTTTGAACATGTCATCATTTCATACGGTGAGACGCGATGTATGTGAATGTATGTTGTGTGGTTCCTCCACCAGGAGGCTATCCCGTTAGTGTTTGATTACTGGACTCGTGAGAAGACTAATTCTCCGAGGCTCAGGAAAGGCACCACCCAAATTCGCTCCAGTTGAAAGACCGAATTAACTTCCCGTCTAGTAGATTGCGATGATTTGGGAACCTTCATGCCAAAAAGCCGCGAGAGTAACCTAAGATAGGTCAGCCTCTGATAAACCCAAAAATGGAGGAAAGTCTCTTCATGTTCTCATTACTTGTAAACGCAATTACTTGTAATTTCATTCCATATATATCTCCATGTAATGAGAAATATGAAGCAATGTGTCCACATACATGCTCCAAACAGCTGACACCCATTTTTGCAGGATAAAATTCCTAAAATGGACACATCACATAGCATGTCATTATACACCTTCCCTAAGGACTAAACTATGCCAGTCTTCCGCAGGGAATCAATCGGACCTACTACCCGGTCAAGGTCCAAGAAGGCAACATGCCTACAGTCAATCATGTCGTCATCCGACCAGACTGAACTTAATCCAGTTTCTAGCAAAAAATTCAACGGATTAAGCAAATAGATTACAGATTTGGCTGTTCTATTAAAAGAATTGCACCAGTCTACACAGGGTCAGAAAATACTCGTACATACTGAGCCCTCCACACAAGGGGGAAACCCGGTCATTACCATACCAGAATCATAGTTGGATACTACCAACAAAACTCATGATGCTGGAGATCCAGACAATGGTGACATCAAAAAGAAGGTCCTCTAAATGGAAGAGACCCTTCGCGCTATCAAAGGAATTGGAACACACGGGAGTGTTTCATATGCTGATTTATGTATTTTTCCTGGTGTTCACTATCCAGAAAAATTTAAAACTCCTGACTTTGAAAAATATGACGGGTTAGGGGATCCTTATACACATTTAAAAGTATTTATTGGAGAACTGGGATCCTATGCAAAGGATGAAAAACTCAGAATGCAATTGTTCCAAAAGAGTCTAACTGGAGAAGCCCGTTCGTGGTACACCAGATTAGACAACTCCAAAATTCATAATGGGAAGAGCTAGTACATGCCTTCCTCACTCAATCTGCTTTTTAAACTCGGATGGCTCTCGATCGCAGATCAAATTACCAAGATCAAGAAACAGTCCAACGAGTCTTTCAGAGAGTATGCTCAAAAGTGGAGACGCCTGGCTGCCTAAGTTAGTCCTTCCATGACAAAATCAGAAATGGTCATGACATTCATAGACATACAAGAAGCACCCTTCTATGAGAGAGTTTTAGCCGGCATCGGCAAACCGTTTTCTGAAATGGTTAAACATGGGGAGATGGCTGAAATGGGGTTGAAATCAGGAAAGATTCAAGACCTAGCCGCACTCAAAGCTGTTGCTGATCACATCCAATCTGGAAATTATGGGAACAACCCCTAGAGGGTCCATAAAAAGAAATAAAAAGATGTTTCCCTGATACTACAAGGGCAAAAAGGCAATCAAAGTATGCCCATTCAAAGGACAAACTACAGTCCCTTTCGAGCACAGTCTGCAAACCCTCCAGTACCAAAAGGTGGAGAAGTCAAACGCCATCGAGTGTTTACACCCTTAGGGGATACCCTCGAGAACATTCTTAATATTTTGACAACACGAAGAAAATTACGCATCTTCTCCCACCAAACAAATTTCTAATGGGCGGGTTTCAATGTCGCTAGAAATGTGCTTATATCATGCCGGGGCACCTGGACATGATACTCGTGGATTATTGAGCCTTAAAACATAAGATCCAGACCTAATAGACAACGGGAGATCGTAGTCACCAAACTCGATCAAATTTCATGTACAAGATAACCCTCTTCCTCAACACAAAGAAGAAGAGGTCAACATGATTAATTGGAGCAAATGGATGAGCTCCAACTTGGTGTGATTCCCCTGCACCATCAAAGAGCGGTGATGACGGATGGGATTATGCTAAGTTCCGATTCATAATGGAATGAAAGATGAAAGCTCTCTCGCTAACAAATTGAAGCGAATCAAGCGAATCTGGTGACTTATCGACATCAAGTGACTCTAAGAATTAATCGCCCAAGAGCATGCCATCTCCTACCTATCGTCATGAATATTCCCTCGTTACTTTCAGAAAATGAAATGCTGGAAGACAAAGTGACGAAGAGAGCAAATGCCAAAGCCCGTCGGGATTTCGCCAACAAACGGGAATTCACTTATTTGGGCCAACCCATGGAGGAAATCCTTCACATGTTAATCATGAAGGAAGGATCGGTTCCCTTCTACCTCCAATCAACCCCCGTTCGGGATGGTACAACTCTGATGGAGTATGTCAATACCACTCCCAGTCTCACGATCACATCACAGAAGAATGCTGGGCACTTCGCCACCTTATTCAAAATCTAATCGATAGTGGTGTACTTCGCTTGGCAGATAACGACACTGTGTTACGTGCAAGTGAAAATGCAGGCCCTACTAAGTGGAAAAGTGTGGTAGCAGTTATATCCACTGAAGTTGAAGGGATTAATACTTTGCTCACAACACCAATAATTCAACTCAAAGGAGGAAACAATCCTTTGAAAGTGGCCGCTCCCGAGCCAATCAACTTGCCATGCAGAGCGCAATATCCTATTGTTAGCTTGCACAAGGTTCCGTGGAATTATGGAGAAGGTGAAGGATCCACCTCACATAATACTGCTGCAGTGTCGAAGGAAAGTCCACTGTATCTTCCCCATCGGGTGATGAACCCCACCACCAAATCAAGGGGGAAAATACCGATGGAGAAGATTGAAAAATTCCTCTGCGCTGTGGGTCATAACAAAGCCTCGGTGGTTTTAAGCTTGAATGAAGCTCCACCACAAATATCAATTTTGGACTTGGTCCTAACTTCCGAGAATCACCGGAAGGTCTTGTTAAAGGTTTTGGAAGAAGCCTATCTTCCGACATCAGTGGATACATAAAAATTTCAACACATGGTTGATCACATTTTCAACACTAATGTGATATCCTTCACTGATGATGACATACCGCCCGAAGGGACTGGACATTGCAAACCGTTGCACATTGCGGTCTTGTCCTCCGGATATATGGTGGCTGGAGTCTTAATAGATGGAGGTTCCTCTCTGAATATCTGCCCATATGCCACCTTGGTGAATATGAATATCAATCTCAACCGAATTCGGAGTAGCCATACTATCATCAAAGCTTTTGATGGAGCCCGCCATAACTCGATTGGAGTAATTGAGCTGCCAATCGAAATTGGCCTTCATACAATCTGCGTATCCTTCCATGTGCTCAAGATAGATTCGGGATGCAACCTGCTCTTGGGATGACCATGGATTCATATGGCTGGGGCAGTCCCCTCCACTCTTCACCAACAGTTGAAATACATCATCAATAATAGCCTGGTCACAGTCAACGCTGAACCGGAGATTCCTCAGCATGGGGACATACCATTCATCAATGCCAATGAGGATCTGGAACCAGTCAGTTTTCATGCTTTGGAAATAAGAAACACCCAATACCATGCTATTGGAGCACCGTTGCCCGAACCCAAAATTTCTGCTGAGGTAATGTCGGCTACTCAAGAAATGATGTCGTTAGGGCATAAACCAGGACAAGGGTTGGGTAAAGATGGCCAGGGTATCAAGTACCCCATTCGATTAATCAAGAAAGTTGGAACAGCTGGACTAGGATATTCTGCCAGCTCTAGTCACAGGAATCTTCATAAGCATCAGCAGATTCTTTCAGCTTCAACCCTGTGACGTTTGGCTTCGCCTTCAAACTCTGAGTCCACACAACCTCCAGTAAAGGTGCCAGCCAATGTCATGGCCATGTTATTTCCTAAGCCGAAATCGGTGGAGGAAATTAAGATCGTTATTCCAGATCCCGCAATCGAGGAAGAGGACCGGAGAATCAAGGAAAACGTTATCTGAATAATGTCGGGCATGCGCATCATCGTCCATGATGAACATACCAACAGATACACCCCAGACGATGATTGCTCTGAAGTAATGGCCATCATTCGGGACAGAGAGGATGATGACAATCCCTCCATCATCTGCGGTCCACGGACTTTATCCTCGCCAATTGGGACAACATTCCTTGCTTTGGTCGATTGGGAGTAAAGCGCGTAAACTCTTTTCGCCTATAGATATAATAACTGCTTACTTTTCTATACAGTATTAGCAGTTTATTTTGCCAGTATATGCTAACACTGTGTATGATCAACACATTTCATATATACTAAGTGAAAGCATATTTTGTTTCAGGACTCTGAATTTAGATGTGCCTATACTTGCGGATACGATGCCTCTCCTACACAAGGATTGTACCTTTGATGTAGAGATGAATTCAGCCTTGATGGATATCCAGGATAACATTGAGGTGCCTCCAGAAATTCAAGAATGGGTCAAAGACAAACCCAAACCCATCCTTAATCCAACCACTTCTTTCAATCTCGGAACCTTAGAAAGCCCTAAGTTAATCCAGATTGGTTCAGACCTTACCCCAAACCAACGGAATGATATGGTTACGCTATTAACCCAATTCCAGGATGTGTTTGCATGGTCTCATGAAGACATGGTGGGTTTTTCCACTGATATTGTCCTTCATCGCCTTCCCATTAAAGAGGGATTTAAGCCAGTCAAGCAGAAACTCAGGCGATTGAAACCTGAGTGGAGTTTAAAGGTGAAAGAAGAAATTATGAAACAATTTCAAGCTGGCATCATCATGGTGTCTACATATCCTGAGTGGATATCCAAAATCGTCCCTGTACCTAAACCTGGAGGGAAGGTGCAAGTTTGCATGGATTACCAGGACTTGAATAAAACTTGCATAAAAGATAGCTTTCCCGTGCCATTTATCCACATTCTCATCGACAATACTGCACAATACGACATGTACTCCTTTGCTGATTGCTTTGCGGGGTACCATTAGATCATGGTTGCCGAGGAAGATTGTGAGAAAACAACTTTCATCACTCATTGGGGAACTTTCTGCTATAGACGGTTGTCATTCGGCCTCATTAATGCCGGAACTACCTATCAACGAGCTATGATGGCTCTTTTCCATGACTTAATTCACAAAGAGATTGAGATCTACATGGATGACATCATTGTCAGATCCCGGAAGGAGGATGACCATCTAGAACATCTCAGAAAGTTATTCAACAGGTTGCGTAAGTACAACTTTAAGTTCAATCCAGCTAAGTGTGCCTTTGGCGTCAAATCAAGCAAGTTGCTAGGATTTCTAGTCAGCCACAAAGGGATTGAGCTGGATCGTGCCAAAATCCAAGCCAACACTGAAATGCCCATTCCTAAGACAGAGAAGGAAATACGGGGATTTTTGGGAATAATCAACTTCATCAGCAGATTTATCTCCCAACTCACAGCAACCTGTGAGCCAATCTTCAAGCTATTAGGGAAGAACTCCTCTATGAAATGGAATGATGAATGCCAGAATGCCTTCCTTACAATCAAGAAATAGCTAGTCAAAGCTCCTGTCTTGGTACCACCCAGGGATGATGTTCCCCTGTTCTTGTATCTGTCCGTAAGTGACAATGCCATGGGCTGTATGCTGGGACAGAAAGACGACAGAGGCTAAGAACGAGCTATCTATTACCTCAGCAAAAGGTTCAGCAACAGTGAACACAAGTACACTCTGATTAAGAAGACGTGTTGTGCTTTAGCATGGGCTTCCATGAGGTTACAACATTACCTCCATGGTCACACAACCCATATCCCGCGTGGATCCTCTTAAGTACGTGTTCAACAAACCCATGTTAAATTGCCGGCTGTCCAAATGGCAGTTGATCCTACAACAATTTGACATCGTATATGTGACTCAAAAGTCCATCAAAGGTTAAGGAATCGCGGATCAATTGGTCGACGCACCTTCAGGGGATTTCAAACCCTTGGAGACATATTTCCCCGATGAAGGAGTAATGACAGTACAGCAACACCATTAGTACGATACGCGCCAATCATGGAGGATGTATTTTGATGGAGCTGTTAATATGGAAGGCTCTAGAGCTGGATCAGTTCTAATATCTCGACTGAGGGAGCAAGATGTCGTTCTTAGTCAAATTACGGTTTGTCAAAGACCAACAATATGGCTGAGTATAAAGGCTGTCTCATGAGGCTAAAACTTGCCCGTTCAATGGGCATCAGGCGGTTAACTGTCCTTGGAGATTCAAAGTTGGTAATCAGACAATCCACTGGAATCTATCAAACCAAGGAACTACATTTGCTGCCCTACTTTCGGCAGATTTTGAAGATGGCTTTGGAGTTCGAAGAAATCTCATTTCTACATATTCCTCGTAATAGGAATGACTTTTCGGACGCACTAGCAACTTTGGCATCCTTGATTCGCATATCAAACAAGGAACACTTGCCAAGCGTCACAATTTCCCTGAACAAGGCCCCAGCCTATGGGAATTACATTGGAGAAGTATCGGATGAGCTACCTCCTATCCAACCTCCTTGGTATCAGCATATCAAGGAATCTCTGCGAGATAGATCTACACCCGCTGAGGCGAGCCTGACTGAGAAAAGGCAGATCCACCGACTTGCTATGAAATTCTACCTAAGTGGAGATGCGCTCTACAAAAGAGATGCAGGACTAGGTCTCCTCAGGTGTCTAGACAAAGATCAAGCCCAAAGGCTTATGGATGAAATCCATGGTGGAGTCTGTGGCCCCCACATGAGTGGCTCCCTCCTTGTCAAGAAAGTTCTCAGGACAGGACATTATTGGCTATCTCTCAAGGCTGATTTCCATGACCATGTTAAAAGATGCAATCAGTGCCAGATTCATGGAAATGCTATACACGCCCCCCCATGGGAGCTCCACAATATGAATTCGCCTTGGCCCTTCTCAATGTGGGGAATGGATGTTATCGGGCCCATTGAGCCTAAAGCTAGTAATGGTCACTTATTTATCTTCAGCATGATCGACTACTTCACCAAGTGGGTAGAAGCAGCCTCCTTCCCCAGGGTCACTAAAGAAGTCATCATTGCTTTCATTAGAAACAATGTCGTTTGTCGATATGGACAACCAGAGGTGATTGTGTCAAACAATGCCAAAAACCTCAACAACAAAATGATGGAGGAATTATGCGGTAAATTCCACATCAAACATCTCAATTCTGTCATCTATCGTCCGAAGATGAACGATGCTATTGAAGCGGCTAACAAAAACATCAAGAAGATTATGCAAAAGATGTCCGCCAACCACAAAGATTGGCCTGACCTAGTGCCTCTTACTCTGTTAGCCTACAGAACCTCCATGCGGACTTCAACTGGGGCGACCCCCTACGCTTTAACCTATGGGATGGAGGCAGTGCTCCCCATAGAAGTTGAGATAGAATCTCTCAGAGTATTGATCGACGCTCAGCAGGATCAAGACTAATGAGTACAAGACAGGTATCACCAATTGTCTCTGATAGACGAAAGGCGAACCGTGGCTATCTTCCATGGTCAGTTATATCAGCAAAGGGTCGCCAGATCCTACAACAAAAAAAGTCTGACTACGGAAGTTTAAACAACATGACTTGGTTCTGAAGAAGATTCTTGACAACCAAGATCAGGCTAAGGGAAAATTCGCTCCTAACTGGGAAGGTCCGTTTATTGTCAAAGAAGTATTGACAGGAGGCGCTCTCAGATTGCAAGAAATGGACGACGATTAATTTCCATAACTCATCAACTCGGACGCCGTGAAACGGTATTATGTCTAAAGTAACCAGCAAATACCCTGGTGCATCATCATCAGGTCACCAGTCATGCCGGTTCTTTAACCCTTTACCACATACAACTTTTCTACACTTTTCCCTCAGGGAAACGTACTCTTCAAGCTAACAGCCTGACTTTCTCCTTAGCGCTTATACAAATTACATCATCCCACCGCGGATTGAACCTTTTGCGTTCGCAGTTTGGCTACCCATACATGGGATCAAACTTCTCCTACCTGCAGTTTATCCTCAACCTAGGATTAAACTTTCTCCTCCCTGCACTCTGACCTGCACATGGGATTACGCTTTTCTTCTCGCCCTGAGGGGCGAACTACGTCGATCTGATCTCCTCTTCAATAGGAGTACGTAGGCAACCATTTCATATGGCCCGGTCGCAATTAAAACAAAAACAACAAAAAACATTTCTACCCTCTTCTCTTCATAAAAATAACCAAAAACATTCCTACACCATGTCAGCCATATACAGCGTTGAACCTCTTACACCAGGTTCGAACTATGTAGACCTGATCTCCTCTTCAATAGGAGTACATAGGCAACCATTCATGGTGCGGTCTCACCCCCTACCAAAACACAAACCATTGTCAACGGGTATTGGGATTCTCTTTCAATCCATTACATTTCATTCGGCTTCAAACCAAAGGGATGGAATTACCTGAACTCCTCCCAAATAAGAGATTCAGCGACCATCTAAGCTGCGGTCATACCTCGAAGAGTAATACCAATCCATAAGAGATGGAATTAACTAGGCTTCTCCTAAATAGACGTACTGGCGACCATCTGTGGTGCGGTCAATCTCAAAGAGGAAAGCCACACTCCTCTCCATATTTCCATTCAGAAACAAGTCCCAAGACACCAAAGATGGTAGGGATACATAGATCGATGATCCATTCTGAACTATCCAGAGACAGCTCAATGTCCCTCCACAAAGGAAGAATTCAGAATACATCAAGATCACAAGCCCTGAAGCAGCAGGCAAAATATCAAGCAAATAGCAAGGCATATCTAAAAGGGAAATGATCCAAAAATATATTTCCCTATCATATATAATGCTGTTTGATATATATACAATGTGAACTGTACATGACAAAATGGATAAGCTAGTCTGTGCCGGTAAATAGAAGCTCATCTATGGATCAGGGTACATGCGAGCTAGCAAGACCAACATGGCATCCCTCTCAGATGAAGGAGTTAAAGTTGTAGTCTCCTGGATAAGAATATCCACACGACCCAATAGATCTGTAGCTATCTGCATAATGACCATATGCTCATCGATATAAGCGCTCATCTCTGCGATCATACCAGTGGTAAGGGACCCTCAAGAAGATTATCTGTGGATCGCCACATCCGGGCAAATATAGCACTATCCCGCTCAACTATCACTGTGTCTCTATCTGATCTAGCCTCATCACGCTCAGCGACGGTGACATCTCTACGAGCCAATGCCTTGTCTCTCTCTAATAGGGTGGCGTCCCTCACATCAAGAGCAGTTGACATCGTAGATCGAATCTGATCTCTCCCAAAGGTCATCAAATGAAGACTCTGCTCTAAGTACTGTGCCGAGTCCTGGATCACAAAAGTACTGGTACTAGGAGAATCCGGAAGAAATGCTGGCAACCCAGCAGAGGTATCCCCCTCGATGTAGGTATCAATGTCCTTTATAGGCTCTACATCGTATAACTCGCTCTCCGGTACTGCAAATACTACTGCAGCCGATAAAACCTCCATCTCCATCCATGCTGAGTACTCTGCGAAATAACTGGGACGACTGACAGGAAAAGCAGCTAACTCACGCTGATCCCAACAAGCGTATACACGAGATCGGTCCTCGGTTGAGAGGTATCCAGAAGCTGAATGCTGACCTGTCGCCCCCTCAAAGGGATGAAATCCTAGAACTGGTCGAACTACGACATCACGGCCAATGGGTGATAAGTCATCACGCCCCTCAGGCCAGCCAAAGGGAGGAAATCCATGCCCGGAGCATGAGTAATGAAGCTGTATGGTGAGCAAAGCCCCAAGCACAACAATATGCTAAATGGATCTCTGATATCTACCAAAAATGCGGACCAGGACTGAGCATCTACACACTCCGATGGCTGAAAGGAGTATGACATAGCCACATCATGGGAAAAGCAATACCCATAGGGTACCAACCGGTCGCAAGTGTGACATAAACCACACATACAGCATGATCGAACTCCCAAAGAAACATGCCTCGACGGTAAGTATCTTTGCGATGAGATCTTCGATCGCAGGTCTCTACCACGATCATAGGTACATTTGTACGACCCTCCTAAGAGCTCTCACGGCCATGATAACGCCTATATCTATCTCATCCATATACCGCGGCATATACACGTATGACAATACACATAACATCAGTACATCAACTCTGGCCAAACACCAATGATCCTCCGACACGGTGAAATCCCCTGAATGTCGTGAGTAGCTATCCTCCGCACCAAACCTGTTATACAAAAAACGCTGAGAGATCATATAGCCAGATGTCAGCTCATCCTGTACCACTCTGTGCCTCAATCCTGTGAGAGTCATGAATTGTCTACTCATGTCTCCCAAAGCTATGTGCACGCAAGGTAGGTCTAGGGGCAGCATCGTCAAACGGGCATACTTCTCCAGAGTAGGAGTCAACTCATGGGTGCCAAAACGGAATACCTGCCTATCAGGTAGCCAATGCTCTATCATCCCGTCCACGAATCCTGCAGGAACCTGAAATACCAAAAGGGTCATGGTATCTTGCAAAGAACAGATCTACAAATGATCACCACATGCGGTGGTGACATGTTATTATACCACGATCTCATACCCAATGCCACCACTGACGGTGGGGTATGAGCTATACGGCTAATTGTCGATGAAGACATCTGTGAGGGCTGTGTCATAAGACCATCCAGGGGTCAATGCCGAATATCTCTGGACATACATACATATGCATAACATGATACATGCATAAAAGATAATGGATGGCAATATGATATAGGGAATGAAAAAATGGTGCATACATTCCTAAATATATCATCATCTAATACAGATACAAGTACATATAAATGGGGCATAGACGCGCTAATACTAATAAAGGCCTATCAAAAGATATAGCGAGAATGGGGAATAGCCACCCAATATCTAACAGAGGCCTATCAAAAGATATAACGAGAATATACATCAGAAGAAGACCAAGGTCTCGATATCCACGTCCTCAATCCTGTCCACCTGATGTAACTCCTCCTGAGTCACTGGATCTCTATCAACAGGGATAGCAGGCCTATAAAGGGGAGGATCTCCGCCGGCAAAACCAAATGGGTCATCGAGGGGCCAAAGACCGAAATTGGAAGGAACAAATGTCTCCGCCTCTGCTGGATCTCTGCCAAAATGCCGAATAAATATGTGTGCCTGATCCAACTGCTGGGTCAAGCTATCAATCTGGGTCAGATGAGTTGGAGCTCGGACACAAGCCACCCAATCCGTCATCATCAAAGATCTTGGAACCATGTCCCCTATAAACTGTGTGGCACGGGACTAGGCCCCAATAGTGCGAGGGAGCCACTAGCGCTGGAATATCTAATGAGTACATGGACCCTCTGATAAATCAAAACCGTCAACTCCCAACAATGGAATATCAGTGACGGGTGACTGTGATAAAAGCCAATGACGCTTGACAGGAGGCAAGATCGGTATGCGAATCTCCCCTGTGGTGCTCCTAATAGTACGCTCTCCTAAATAGAGCTCTCAGCCTCCATCTGTGAAGAGAGGAAATCTCCGGGTGGAAATCAAATACTCTACTCCAGTAGTGTATCCATCCTCAAAACCGATGGTCAAATGATCCCTTGAGTATGGAAGCCATGAGATGGCGTCAGCCGTCAGCAACTCCAGCTGCATACGGCAATGAGCGAAGCCCTCAGATACAGGGACCTCTGGCAAAATCGAATGGTGTCATCGTCGTCCTCGTGGATAGGTATCTAAGCCTAACACACTCATAGGACGCAAACATGGAAGCCTCTCATAGGCCCAAAATTGCCAACACAATGGCAAAATATCTGCTATCAGTAAACACTCTTAACCTGTGAATGGAAAAAGACAAGAGAAATACTTACCAGCAGAAACGGGTAAAATCCTAGCCAAGCCTCGGTCAAACCCTATCGTGTGGTGCTGACCAAAGCGAAACATATCGTGGAAGAGTTATCTGCTATGAAGCAGCCTCGAATGATCATCAGGAACAATCGCCTTAGTACGCGATCCCTGATCCTGACATCATCAGGCATAGGCTCACTCAATAGCCCGCTCATAACATCTACGCTCGAAGGACCTGAATGGACAGTCCTGCCTTTGAGCGCCCCTACCGGAACTCCTAATAGGGATCGAACGGCAGTAGGGGTGACGTTCGCCATGCAAGGCATTGGCTCCCCTCCAAACTCTATACATGTGATAAATCGCCAATCCATAGGCGTCATCATCACCTCGTAATGCAGCAGGTGGAGTGACTGAGTCTGATGAAACTATCTCTCAGACAATGCCCTGAGGTAACCCCAGGGACAACGACGGGGAAGGAAGGAGAAAAATGCCCCAAATCCCCACTCATGCACTACTGCTCTATAATCAGGATGAAGTGCCTAGTACATTGAGTGGATGTTAAACCAGTTCCCCAGAGGCTGTGTAAAACCTGGAACCTTCATGAAAAGCAGATCAACATCAGAACCCTTTAAATCCTCATCAATAGGAAAGAAGGAAGATAAAGTCTAACGTCATACCTCGTTAGCATGCAAGTGCATTGATGGGTGTCTACCCAAATCACCCAGCAACTCTGGGTTAACCACCTAGATGCTCAGAAGCTCCCTGCGAGGGATAGATGCAGCAGGAGCGGGATCCTCAATATCCCCCTCCCCGTCCTCGATGTCTGGAACCTCTACCTGGACAGGACGAATCACAGCCTCCACCAACCGACGAGGCTGTCTGATAGAACGAGGATGAGGCACTTCAGAAGCCCTCCGCCATACGCCAGAAGCGGTCCTATAGGAACTGCTCGGCTGATCCGGATCCAAAATATCTGGACAACAAGTCTCCAAATCACCTCAGAAAGGGTGTGGTATTTCCTTACCTAGAGCTTTCTAAAATGCATTATATGACTATATGCATGCATGAATTTACTTTAACATATAATAGAGTTAGAATGCATGACTACCCAATGCCTACATTTGGAAAAATTTTGCCATAGTCCCCTTTGAAAATAGGACTATCCCACATGCACACAGTAATGTCTAGGTGGCCATTCAAGAAGACACCTATCCCAAAGTCATATACATAATATATGCATTAAAATCAAAATTATCATGCATAAGGCCAACCTCAATGCTAGGAGTACTTTTCCTTTCTACCTTTTGCTCATTGGACCTCAAATAGACAAAAATAGCAGAAAAAGGTGCCAATTGACCGCTCTCGAAGTCAAATTTTTTCACGTCATTATGTTCAGCATGGTTTAATACTAACATTTATTATGTTGAATATTTTTTATCAAGTCATTTGTGCATACATAATCACTACTATGTGTTTAGATGCATTTCGTGCAATATCTCACAATCTAACAGACAGAAATCGGAAAAAATACATGCATACGTTACCAGGATAGTGTACAACACTTGTACGGTGACAGAATTTGCAGAAAGCAGCCCGAACTCAGCAAATCTAAAGATGGCTCACGGATTTTCCTAAGCGAGGCGAGTTAGAAATGAACTCGCAAAGGCGTGTCATTGGATTTATCATCCACGCCGTCAGCAGTGCTCACCTACTACCGCAGCAGTGCAATCGCGGCTCCTCTATATGGGTCCCACCCCTCTGGCTCGGTCCAGTTCGAGTTAAAACAGAGTTCTTACGGGCTAAAAAGGTCAAATCGGGAATAAAAATGTCACGCGATTGAGCAAAGCAGCATACAATCCTGGTCTTCTCAGATTAGACTTTGAATCTGTACATCACTCATAGGTAGTCGCCTGAACACAAGGTATACTCTGCCGATGACCTCAGTTGTCATAAATCACATACGTCAATACCTTATACAGGTCCGATGCCGCCGACTCCAGGTCGTTACCTTACGTGCATCCCCGACGGGGGTTACAACGTAAGTCCCCGATGGGGGTTACAACGTAGATCCCCGATGGGGGTTACAACATGTTCATCCATTGACATGTCCATCAACGAAGGTCAAGCAACCTTGACATTATTTCAGCTGATGGCAGGTAAACCCATCGAAGGGTTGAGAAGCCATTTCGGTGAGTTCGCGCACGTACTCGCGCGCCCCCAGTAGATCTCGACGGGTTACAACGTAGATTCCCGGTGGGGGTTATAACACGTTCATCCGTTGACATGTCCATCAACGAAGGTCAAGCAGTCTTGACATTATTTCAGCCGATGGCAGGTAAACCCATCGAAGCGTTGAGAACCGTTCGGTAGTTAGTTACGACGCATCACTCACGCGTCCCGAAGAGGTCTCGACGGGTTACAACGTAGATCCCCGGTGGGGGTTACAACACGTTCATCCATTGACATGTCTATCAACGAAGGTCAAGCAACCTTGACATCATTTCAGCCGATAGCGTTTAAACCTGTCAGAGCTATGGAGCTGTTCAAGGTTCTCATACCTAGCTATTCATATTCCCCAACGGATCCCCGGCGGGGGTCACAACGCAATGCTCCGTTGATCTACACGTCAGCGAAGGTCAAGGAACCTTGACGATCTCCTCACAGAGTTTCAGCCGTTGATTCACACGTCAGCGAAGGTCAAGCAACCTTGACAGTATATCCCACAGGATGTTTTAGCCATTGATTCCCACGTCAATGAAGGTCAGACATCCCTGACAGCATTTGCTATTAGCAGTAAATCCAACAGAATCGTGACATATTCTGGCGATACTAACCAGGAAAGGTCAACATTATCAAAGAGGATAGATGATGGATTATGTTATACACATCCTCAAACAGATCAAACTGTATCCCCACAGATCTCTTACACATAAGAGATACCCTTTCAAGATCAAGTCATTATCAAGAACACAGGAATTTGGTGATAACTCCATCATCAACATCCTAACAGATTTGGCTTGCACATCAGATCTGGTTAGTATTGCCAATCCCCAGTTGAAGCAACAGGGAGCCAGCAATCATCCCCAACATGTTGGGCCACAACCCCGTACACATGCATCATACATTTGCATCATGTTGATATCCATAGTACCATGTTTATCTTGTTACGTTTTAAGTGTCTAGGATTCTTTATCCTACCCATGCATCGCCATGCATGAGTATGATAAAGAGGGGCATCTGTAGACACTCAAAATTTTTTCTCAGATCATCATTATCGACATTGAAGAGGATGATTAAGTCTTTTAAGAGAGAACCTTGAAAGACAATCCAAATCCATACCGGATACTACCGCAAGTTCAGCATCAATCCCAGATCGCAATCTGGGAGTAACGATTTCAACCTCGGATGTAACCCCGAGGCCTGCAGATACAATACCAGAACACACACCGGAGAAGACCGATTAATCTCGGAAATAACCTCGAGGTATCCAGTCTCAGTCCCAACCATGGGAATAGCCACCAACCTTGGTGATAACCCAAAGGAATGCAGTTTCAGAGATAACCCTGGAAATGCTTGTTTTAAATGCCATCAGCTTCAATCTAGGCACTCACAACAAGATACACTGTGCCAACCCGGCAATAACATCAGGAAGATAGGCCCACCTCAAAGATGACAATGAGGACCTTCAACAAATGCAGCAGTCCAATCTCAGTGAAGTCTGAGCAACGTTTGCTTTATCGGCCCAATCCGGCGATAACACCGGTGAGGTGTAACATCGTCATCTCGTCCAAAATGATGCCACATCACGTCTCTACGCAACGATGTACCATAAGGCTAAACAATCCCGAGTGACTATTGTGCGGGGTAACGGATGAAAGTTGAAGCTTGAAGACCGGAGGGAATCGTCCCATCTTCAATAACTTCATACAAACTCTAATCCCATGCCATCGTACAACTCTCGACAACAACGGTCCAAAATAGGTCCTGAATACCCCAAAACGGATGCCCAGATTGCACTTCTCAAAATCTGAGTGGACATTATAAAGGCTCGAGTGCACGATTGCTCGAGACGATTCGGGCCGACAAAGCTCTGGCCGACCCGACCACCACTGGTACACTCATGGCCGGTAGTAGTATATACTGACACATATTCGCTTTATAAATAGAGGGCTTGGGGTGCTAATTTTTAAGAGAAAAAAGACGGGGAAACCCTGCACAATTTGCTCTGCACTTGTCATATAGTGTATTTTCCTACTTTCAAACACCTATGAGCTCATATATAGCCTCTTTTGTACCCACAAAAGCCCAGTGTTTACCCACTCTAAAGATATAGAAGCCCTTTTTATCAGTCAGCTGTAAGCCTTCTCACACACTTTAGAGTCTTTCTCTTCATTTTTGCACACACCCTTCTACACGCGTTGAGAGTCGTGTTGCTTGCTTTTTGCCTTGGGACTTCTATCCGTGGTTTCATTCCATCTCATATATATATATATATATATATATATATATATACTTATATATATTAACTGTTTGTCGAACTTTGTTCGATGAGCCTAGACTTCAGTCTGGTGCATTTATTTGCTTTTATATATATACTTATATATATCGACTGTGTGTCAGACTTTGTTCGATGAGCCTAGACTTCGGTATGGTGCGTTTACTTGCTTTTATATATATATATATATATACTTATATATATGAACTGTGGTCGAACTCTGTTCGATGAGCCTGGATTTTTACATCCGGTGCATTTAATGCTTATATATATACATATATATATATATATATATATATTTTTTTTTTATCTTGCCTGGAGTTTCCTTCGTGGCAGTTGATCGCTTTACAGCTTTATTTACGTTTTGTCCCGCCTGGAGTTTCCTTCGTGGCGGTTGATAGCTTTTAATAGCTTTATTTATATTTTTGATCCCCCATGGAGGTGCTTCGTGGTTGGTGATCATGTCTGTATATATATATATATGTATATATATATTTACCGCTTTTATATATATACCTTCTTATTGATTTTTATACAAATTGCAATATTCTGTGTGCCTAGGAATCATGTGATCACAGATTCATCCCATTGGATCTAGATCCGGTTCCTATGATGGACATGTTTAGCTGTAAGCAGCTTGTAAATTATTCTGCGATGTCTGAATTTTCTTAGATGGTTTCCATACCCACGAGGAAGTCAGCATTATTTTTGTATATTATTTTCATACGGATGCCTCGTGATCCGTCAAATAAAATCAATCCAAATTGATCACTTAATAAAAATGGGAGTGTAAAAGGTCTCAATTCCTATTGAGCATCAGGGTTTGAAAAACCTCTTTTATAAAACATCACTGCCATATCTTGATAAAAACGGAATTTTTACATAAATTCAAATCCTGTGTATATAGGTTCGAACGAGGCCTCGCACAACTTTCATATAACAGCACATTGACCCACACACACACACACACTCAGATAATAGTTTCTTGAAAAGAGGCGATCACATGCAGAATATTTGATGGATGTGGGGTGCCTAACACCTTCCCCCCGCATAACCAAGTCCCCGGACCCTAAATGAATCTCGATTTCACAGACTCGTATATCAGTGTCACATCACTGGGTCAATGTGCAAACCTTTTCTCGGTTGTGTTGGTACAACCATTTAAAAAAACCAACTGGTGACTCTTAACAGTCCCATCATCGACATTATACATGTCGGACCTTTTTCACTTGTTTTTTTCGAACAAATCTCACCTAAAATGAGAACACCAAAGAACAAGTAATGGAAAGGGACACCCAAAAATCCCGACGTCGACAATATATATATATATATATATATATATATCCCAAATAACAAAATACCCCCTAAATTACCTCACTTGAGAAACTGTTAACCACTGTCGGAGGGGAGGAGAAGACTGCCAGAGGGGAGGAGAAGGCTGTCGGAGGGGAGGAGAAGGCTGGAGCCGGAGGGGAACAGAAGGCTAGAGTCGGAGGGAGGAGGGGTGGTCGCCGGAGGGAGGAAGGCTAGTCGCCGGAGAGAGGATGGGTCTTCGCCGGAGGGGGGGTGGTTGCCGGAGCAGAGGGAGTGCAGAGAGAGAGTGAGGGACTGAGGGAGTGATGAGAGAGAAAGAGAGAAATGAAATGAGGGAGGCACTGGAGAAAACGTAGGTTTTAAAACGTATTCTCGACGGAATTCCGTCGGGTTTTATTCGGTCGACCTTAACATAATTCCGACGAAATGTTTCGTCGAGGATAACCCATATCCCGTCGACTTTATATTTGCGCTGGCGGGAAACCTTCGCGCCAAGGAGGAGGGCTTAACTCTGACTGATGTGCGTCGAGGATAAATTAAGACTGATTGACTTAATGTCGACTAAATATTCAGTCGGTTTTGGATTAACGTCGACTGAATACATTCTGTCGACCTTAATTCCGTCGGAAATAAAGCTTTTTCTTGTAGTGTTTAAACCTTATTCGATCAATCATTGATTAATAATTCTAAATAATACAAACGCATATTCATTAATATAATTATTTTAATTATATTTCTTATCGAATCCCTATCCGTAACTAGGTTTAGGGTTTCTCATCTTTTTAAGCACAACTCTACTCTAGAATTTATTAGTCAATATACAAATTGACTTTCTCGAGACTCGTATCACAAATACTTGTCACAAAATTAATAATCAATATAAATTTTATTAAAAAAAATTATTCGTAAAATTTTGAATATTCAAAATCCCGGGTTATCACAGATGTAATGAAAGTTTCTCCTAACAGAGTCTCAATAGATAAGTCAAGGTCTAATTTCTCCGGAGTCAAGTTCAAACATTGAGCACAAGCAGGAGAGATAAAAGAATGGGTAGAACCGGTATCTAATAAGGTATAAACTTCGCAAGAGTTTATGATTAGCTTACCCGTGATCACCTCATTCGGGTTCCTCGCATTTTGGGCAGTCATGACAAACGCCCTTCTAGGAACCACCGACTTTGACTTGTCAGGGACAGCCTTTGGAGTCACCATCCCCGTTGAACATGGTTTTGTAACAAGACAATCTCTAGCTATATGACCTTCCTTTCCACAGTTATAACACACCTTGGATTGTTGTGGGCAGTTTAGGCTGATGGGTCCCTCTTTCCCGCATTTATAACAAACAACCGGTGCTCGTTCTCCTCCCCTAGAAACAGCTGATGTTTGTGCTGACGTCTTCACGTTAACATTGGTGTACCTACTCTTTTAAAAATCACCCTCGACTCGCTTCTTCTACCATCATGGCCACGATTACCACCAGAGTGGTTACCGCTTTTTTCACAATGTTTTCCTCCCCGCTGGTTATCATTACTCCGATGACTGCTGTCACCGGTATGACCCTGGTTGTGGTCCCTCGGTTGAACATACTCATTATCTTTCTCCAATAATTGTAACCTATTTACAACATCTGAATATAAAGAAAATTTATGAGAGATAAGATATTGCCGAATCTCGGGTTTTAGACCTCTCAGAAACATCCTCGTCATTCGTTCCTCATTCTCTACCAAATGAGGTGCAAACCTGGATAACTCTATAAACTTTGCCTCCTACTGGGACACCGTCTTGTTGTTTTGTTCCAGTCTAATAAACTCTACCTCCTTCATATGACGAATACTTTCAGGAAAGTACTTGTCGTTAAACAGTTTCTGAAACGTTTCTCAAGACATGTTGAGAAATGCGGTGGTCGAGTACGCCTCATGACTCACCAGTGATCCGCCTCACCACGGAACATAAAGGTGGCGAATGGAACCTTCTGTTCCTCTGTGCATCCCAAGACATCAAATATCTTGGTAATTTGCTTGACCCACGTTTTTGCCTTAATTAGATCCGGCTTTCTCGCAAATATTGGTGGTCCCAACTCTTTGAACTGCTTAGCTTTGACAAGCCGCGCATTGCTATCATTTCCACCCATATTTTGTACACGAGTCTCCCTCGTCTGATTTTGCATGAACTGCAAAAAGCTTCTAAACATCCCATCATTAATCATTTGTTCGGTAGTGTTGTTTACAAGAGGAATATTGCCTTCTGTTGCGTTCGTTCCAGGTGGTGATTAAAGGTGTCTCCACGGTCTCATTCAATCCATTGTTAATATTTCCAGCTGCCATTTTCAAATACTGCCACAAAACAAGGGTTAATTAACATATCACATATTAACCATATGCTTCGACTGACCAACCAAATAAACTTAGGTATGACACACTAGCAAAGGATTACTCGTCTCTCCCCTTCTAGTTCTATTCCCCGATCTCCGCCAGAGATCATATCCCTAAGCTTTGATACCAACTGTGACGCCCCAAAAATAGGTATACATCACCCATTCTGAGTTTCCAAATACATGGTGCATAAACAAATACAACTTCAGTAATACAATTGTCGTGCAAAATATGATAACACATATACTGTGAGTTTGAATACAAATATTGTCTAATAGACAGTATACAAACTCAAAAGGAGTCCTCATTACAATTATTGATACACTATTTTACAAAATAGTGAGGACTACTAAAACAACTATCCTGAACCATCACTCCATACCCCGGCTAGTTCCTGCTATGTTCTCACCTCTTGAGAAGAAAAATGGAACAAAAAGGAAAAGAGTGAGCTCAACTAGCCCAGTAAAGAATATTATGACTAAGATAATATACAACAAATTATCATTAGTCTTCAACAAGGAAAAATATAATAAAATATAATAGACAACAAGTTTTGGATCAACAATTGCAGCGGAAACAACAATCCATTAGAAGAGTCAAGTAGAGAATGAATTCTACTATCTTTTAAGATTTAAAAGTCCATCATCAATATTTTATCCCCGTAACATCAATCAATATACATCTTGAATCAAATATTCATCTTTGCACTATAGGCCAAAGATATTCATTTCAGATCACCAGGTTAGTCATGTTCATCTCAACACCTGTTCATCTTTGCACTACGGGCCAAAGATATTCACTAGGTAATCATTCATCTTTGCACTACAGGCCAAAAATATTCATTGGGTAATCATTCATCTTAGCACTACAGGCCAAAGATATTCAGTAATATCAAAGATCAAAGATTAGGGATTCGTACTTTAGTTTATCCAAGTTCAAAAATACTCCATAATAACCAATTATGAAGCATAATTCAAAAATAAAGATCAAAACTTGGATACAATCAAAGATAGTAACCATGATAAACATCTTGGACAAAAAGAAGAAAATTTCAATTTTCGGTGAATAGTGCCGTATTCGTGAATAGTGTTGTATACGTGAATAGTGTCTTATACGTGAATAGTAACCCCGACATGAAAAAGGTAGAAATTCCACAATAAAATCCATACCAATATTTCGGTATAATGATATTGAAAGAATAACATCATTATAAAGAAAATAACATCCCTTACCTCAAAATAACAGTACTTCTGATCGGAATATCGAATGTAAAGCCGAAGGAAACTTGCACTGAATAGCAACTCACAAAGTATCTAAATACTCACAAAATACGCTGGATAATATATATAAATATATATATAGAGAAAAAAAAACTTGTTTCTGGTGTGATTTTCAATTCTAACTTAGCACCCTATTTATAGGAAAATGCTAGAACGCCAAAGGAGACTAAACTAATAAAATAATATTATTTCATTATTCTTCTTCTACGCAAGCCACCTTTGAAAAATCATTCAGCTCACCACAATTGAAAACCAATTCAACACATTTATCATCAAATGACAAAAATGGGTCCCACCCCTAATTTTTATAAAAAACATTTAATTTTTGAAACTTCAACAATTCATAATAAATAGCCATTTTATCAGAAAAATACAAATTTTATGTCCATTCCATAGGAAATTAAATTCTCTACAACTTTTTAGCTTTAAGTTTTTCCAAATTCCAAACGAAAAATGCCTGAAATCCACATACGGACGATTTTCAACACCTCTATTCCAACAAAATACTGATAAAACACATCGTTTATTCCTTCATTTATAACCATAATAAATATATCCATCATTTATATCCACATAAAAATAAATATTTCCTTATGATATAAATCAATAATTAATTATTCACAAATAATATTACAGAATCACAAGTATGACAACCAGGCCGTTCCCAGGAAAGAGGGGGCTTTCTGATAAGGATTTCTCCTTATTGGCACACAATTAGGTGACCAAACCCCTTTCCTAGACAGAACTTCCATAGACATTACCAATAATGCTATCTAACAATATTATTCAAATAATATGAATTATTGATCTGATAATGGAAATATTGTGTAGTGATAATTATTGAAACAACAATAATATAAAATATCAACGTAGCAATTATTGAGTCAATAAAACAAAATATTGAACAATTTTTACTATAACAATTAATAAGTAGTGCTATCTTACGTACGAATCAATAATTCAAAAATAATGTGCAATATCGTGTGCTACTGTTCAACCACACGTATTACTGTATTTTAACCACTGGATATTCCAACAGTGTTAACGATAACCATTACGTCGTTATTTATAAAAACTCAAACTTGTCGTTTTCTTCATCCGACAGTTATCCGTTACGGGGCCCACAAATGGCTGCGCCATCGTACGAATATTCCCCGACAACAAGAATATTCTAGACCAAACGAATATTCTCCGACAACAATGAATATTTTATAACCACATGCTTATTTTTCAAAATTTGCACATTCACCCATAACCAAAGCATTATATCAAATTAACACCTTATTATTCATAATAATAAATAGAGGAAATTCAATTTTATTTATAAAAAGTTGGGGTCCTACACGTAGTGCATGGATAATTCAGTGATGTGGATTATTTATTAAGTAGAGTCTTAGCGATAAAATTGATGATAAACTTTTTAAATCATAGAAGATAGTAGATATCATGATCTACTTGACTCTTCTAATGGATTCCTTGTTCCACTGCAGTTAAACTTATTGTTTATTATATTCTAACAGTTTAACAATCTTGAAGACTAACGATAATTTATTCTGCATTATCGTAGTCATAATATTTCTTACTGGACTAGTTGAGCTCACCCTTTTGCTTTCATTGTTCTCTTCAGGAAATGAGAACGTAGCTGGGATTAGTCGGGGAATGGAGTGATAGTCCAAGATGGTGGCTGTAGTAGTCCTCACTATTTTATAAAATATTGTAATAATAATTATAAGGAGGACTCCATTTGAGTTTGGATATTGTCTAGAAGATAATATTCGTGTTAGAACTCTCAGTTATGTTTTGTCGTATTTTACACGACAGTTGTATAATTAAGTTTGTATTTGTATTCAGTATCATGTATCTGGCGACTCAGAATGGGTGATGTATGTAGAACCCGAATTTTTAGAAAATATTAAAATAAGAATTTAGTAAATAAAATTCTTAAGCCATGAGAAGGGTTTGAATAAGAATATATATATATATATATATGCGTTGTGAGGTATGTGGTATGGTGTTGCATAGGGTAATATAAACTATGCAATAAGTGATTTCTATGTTTAATAAATATATTATTATTATATATTTGTTGTTTATTGAAGAGGCGAGTTATTTGAAGTAAAGAAGATGGATAGAAATTTATCTATCGATATTAAATAATTTATATGAAATTATTTTATCATAGTAAGTTGGTGACATTAAATATCTTTGATAATCACCAATTCTTTGAGTATATGTACGAGTAGGTATCAAGTCTAACGCAGTGCAACTATACCCTTTAATGGTGGATGTATAGGAGCTGGGCTAAACGATTCCTTCATAGAGTAGAGGTATATATGAATTAGTAACCGATCTAACTCACTGTGAAAACAGTGTAGACGAGATGGAAACTAATTTGTTGGTTGTTTATGGAAAACCACTCAGTGTACTATATTGAATACCATTAAAGACTCGATGTGTGCTAGGATTGGACTTGTATATATGTACGTTGTTGACGAGAGAAGAAAATCGATATATCATTAGATAAATATTGGTTAGAGATTTATTGACTAATATTGGGATATGGTTAAATGTATAGACTAAAGAAAGAAGAGTTGAACTTGAAGTTTAATCTCTAAATTATTGAAGAATGTAGTCAAAGGATTTTTATTTTGGGTGAGTATAATGAGATAGCATGTAGGGAGCATGTTAAAGGATTTTCGAGTTAAGTTATGTTTCTGTTGAAACATAACATGTATGCGCCCTAACTTATGGTGGTGCGACTGCGCCACTCTCAATCCTAAGACCAGCGCGACCGCGCCGGTCTATAGATGGGTCATAGTGAGTTGTGTAATCTGAACTATAGGGATTATATATTAATGGCTAATATGGTATCATATGGGTCATATTTGATATTGGTAGTGCCTATGAAGTGATTGAGATAGTGACCATGAATTGAATGAGAGTTAGTTATGGAAATTAACTAAACAAGAATAAATATTAGTTAACTTAAATTAAGTGAAAAATTATATTATGGAATAATATAATTTGAGTATTAAAGCCTTGTGTGGCATTGGAGTGATAGTAAATTGAATGAAAGAGTAATTCACTTAAGTAAAATGGTGAATTAATAAATGTGCTTTACATGAAGAAAATGAAATGATTATGTTAATTAATTTTGGTATTTTCATATATTACGTAATATGATAATATATGAAAGGATTTAATATTTGAAAGATGAGAATGGAAAATAAGTGAAGTTAAATCAAAGGAGATTTAATGGGAAGTATTAAAAGAAAATAAATGGTGAGTTAATAAATAATTGATATTAATTATCAATATGATAATTGAGTGTATTTGAGATAATAAATTTTATGAAAAAGAATGGGTTGAGAGTACCCAACTAAATTATAATTAGCTCAATTAAAATATTATTTGGACAAACCCAAATATACATGGATTGTATGATTATGGGTATATGTACCCCTAATTTATCATATGGTAATAACATTAAGTTATCAAATGTGACTTGTGCATCATTCTTAAAAAGCCTTATCAGTCATTTTTCCTTCCTCACGTGACTAGGCCATTGGCCTAGCCTATCTCTTCATGCTCAAAACTCAATAGAATCAAAAGGCTAGAAGATGGTGATCATGTCTATGGGAATGGCGGGGAAGGAGTGGTTAGCTACTTTCCACCAACTCCTTTTTGTCTAATGGATTCTTCTTGCTTCCACTAGTTTGATTTCTAAGGCAAAGACCAAAGTTGGACAATGGGTGGGCTATATATAGAGAGCTTCCCTTCACAATTTCCATTTGCTAGATTTCTGTTAGTTCAAAATATGGAGTGAAATTGCTGGATAGGGAGAGAGCCAGTGAGTTGAGAAGAATTCTAAGAAAGCTCTTGCATTTTGGTAAAAGAGAGTAATACTCTGTAATTGAGGGAAATCATCAAAGGTACTAAATTATAACTCCTCTATATTTCTTTACACTTAAATCAGTGATAGAATGGTGAAAGAATGATTGTGTGATTATAATTTATATACACATGTTCTTTATTTTAAGTTTTGGATTTCTTAGAAATGTAAGAAATATTTACTTTTTAGTCACAAAATTGATGGCTAAGGAGTGTTGTAATCCATGAATTGTTGTTATATATTTATAATACAGTCAAATGTGAAAACAACAAAAGTTAAACGGACCAATTTGGTTTGAAACGAATTCGTAGTGAATGAATTCGCTAAACTTTTCAAAACATGAAATTTTAGTATGAATATGAGTTTTGGATTGATATATGGGTTAGTTAATGTTTATATTAATTGTTGATTGTTTGTTATGTTGTAGTTTTATGAGTTACGAATCCATAGAATTGAAAACCAACTAATTCAGACTTAGAATGAATAAGTTATGAAGATTTGAAGTAAAAACATTGAGAAAACTGTAATCTAGGCAAGGCCGAGTGTGGGTGCCTTTGCCTAAGTGCTCAAGGCGACTGAACCAAGAGCTGCAAGACAATTTGGACACCGCCAGTGGCGTGGGTGCGCTAGAGTGTGAAGGAATTAGGCGCGCCCGCGCCCAAAGTGTGATAGGTGTGACTGTTTTGATCTGTTTTGGTAAAATGGTCATAACTTTTTTATACGAACTCTGCTTGAGGCGATTCAAGTTGATCCGGAATGAGGACGAATAGACCTACAACTTTTGTTCTTTAAGTTTTTCAATTTAAGTTCTTTAGGACTAATGTGTATTAGGAGGTAACCGGAGGGCGTCGGACATGCACATACGCACGTGTAGTGCTCCAGATGATAAAATATGTTGTTCTAAGTGATAAAACATAAATATGCATGATAATAGACATGTCATATTGCTAAGATTAATTTACACATAATGGAATGCTTTAACATGATTTTCTAAAAGAAAACTTAATGTTTTTAAGAAATGAAAGTTGATGAATTTGGTGTCCTTTGAGTTCTGACCTTGGACCCTATGTATGCATATCAACGTGCATGAAATGTAGTTTTAAAGTTACCTTGCATATACTAGATTGATATAGCTTGGATTAAAATGTTTTGAAAGAAAACTCGGAAGTTTTGAGAACTAATGGTTTCAAATATTGTGTAAAGTATACTCTAACCTTTCTAGCATGCATACTAATACACCTTATGCATCTAGACATGACGAATATGTTCATCATCTAGTTAAGCATGAATTGGACCTTTCAAGTATGGTTAAAATAAGTAAGTAAATGAACTATGCTATGTCTATGTAAATGAGATATATACATGTGAACATGCATATTAAAGGCTTGTTAGTGCCAATATAAGGTTTAAAAACTTATAAACATTGAATATTTGATAAAATAAGTTGTTAAGCCTTGTTGATGTAAATAATTCAACATAGAGATATGTAATTCAAAACTAAATGATTTGAAATAAGAACTTGAAGAAATATTAGAACATACTTGATGTATGTTTATAGTATGTATCAGAATGCATAGTATGTTCGGACCAGACTGAGCAATGAAAAGCTCAAGTCTGGTTTTGGCAGGGAGTAGCGCGGCCAAGCCACTCCCAAGCTTAAATGCAGTGCGGCCGTGCCGTTCTGCAGAGTGACCAAGAGCGGTTTTTTAATTGTATGGTCTTAAGTTATGGTTATATGTTGTCCTTAAGGACTATAAGATATGAAACAAGATTGTTTAGATAAATATGATAGTAGAATGAGCTAGTCTCATGGATATCCTAAGTTCAAGTAAAAATGAAACCAAGTTAGGAAATAATATTTGTTCTTATATTAAGAGTGTTTGAAATTTATGACTAAATGGGTATGAATCCATGATTATATAACTGTGTAGGAATACATGCAGTGCAACTAAGCTTTAAGCAGTTAAGTCGTAGTTGATAAACTACGAATCAAGGAAGTCTTTCAGTTCCTATTTAATATATGAATTCGATAACTGTAGTTGAGCTATATTATGCTATGAGAATGTTGATGTATATATATGAAATGCATATGAGATATATATAAATTTTAAAAGTTAATCTTTGATGATATACTTGTGAAGTAAATCTATATGCCTTTTATGTGAGAAGTAACATGCGTAGTAATATTCATTGATTATGAATGCATGAAATCAGTATGTTATTATATGTTATGTGATGCATAAAAACTGTTAGAATTGATGGGCTATCGAGCTCACCCTTGCAAATAACCACTTTTACAAGTTAAGGACTCACGGTAAAGATTACGTGCTATTTGATTGATAGAGTTCAATAGTATCAAAGGAGATTGATTTATTTATTTAAATATATGCTCTTGAACCATGTTTAGGTTCTAGGAGATGTACATGATAGTAGTTTATGATGTGTAATACATGTTGAGTTGTAAAGTTATACTATGTGATACATAAGAGAATTCGAATCGAGATGTAAAAATTTATACAATAATTCGAATATAATGAATCGTAACATAATTTGATTCAAGGATATGTAATTGATTCAAGTTAAGAAATCAGTAAAAGATTTTTCAAAAGGGATTGAAAAAGTTTAAATTATTCTGCATATTTTTATAACATCGAATATGATGTAATACAGGAATGTTAAATGACCAAGATTTGAAACTTATAAAAGTTTGGGGTCATTATACAGATCCTGGAAATGGAAAGAATTTAAATTCTAAATTGTAATAAGCAAAGTTATATTCATTAAGTTATGAATAAAATATATAAATAGTTCGACGATAGTACTATCATGGTGGACTGGATCCGAGGTTCGAAGGGGCCCGGATTTGGGGGCATCACAGACTGTTGATTATTAGTTTTATAGTTGAACATCTTTGGCCCGTAGTGCAAAGATGGGCTGCTGATTATTGGTTTTATAGTTGTATGTCTTTGGCCCGTAGTACAAAGATGGACTGTTGATTTACATGATTATAAATATGAATTAAGAATTTAACTATAATCTTTGGTGGATCAGATGAAGACAAGTGATGAAAGTTCTCTTTGTCTTGGGTACAACAAAGAACTATTTATGGGTATTACATGGATAAAATATTAATGATGGACTTTTAATTTGGAAGAAATAGTAGACATTATGTTCTACTTGACTCTTCTAATGGATTGTTGTTTCCGCTGCAGTTGTTGATCTAAAACTTGTTGTCTACTGTATTCTATCAGATTTTTCCCTATTGAGGACTAAGGATAATTTGTTCTATATTATCTTAGTCATAATATTCTTTACTGGGCTAGTTCTGCTCACCCTTTTGCTCACAATTCCTTTTAAGTAGTAAGATTGTAGCTGGGTCGAGCGGGGATAACAGGGGAATAAGTGTGATGGTCTGAGACTGTGGAAGTTTCTCAATACATTATAAAACATCATGACATGCAATATATAATTTTATTGGACTAAGAACTTAAAAGGAGTGTTTCCACTATTATACATGATGTCTGGCCTCATACAAACTCGTGTTATCATAAGATATGGTTCTGCACATCCACTTACTGACTATATCTATGAGCATTATCTATATAATCTTGGAGTATGGTTGGAATATAATTTTAATTTTGAGACAATAGAGATAATTATATGGCAAGAAAGTACACACCATTAGAATGAACATTATAGTAAACTTCTCGTTCTTCTTTGGGGTTTATTGGGTCAACCAAGGTTAATGCTCAAGTCCTATGATATCTGTTATAAGTTAGATGCATGGTCTTCTATGTATGAAGGATTCCTTAAGCATTTTCCAAAGATTTTAAATCCTAAAACAGTTATCGACTGTACCTTTATTTAGAGTATCATTAATTTGGAGTGTGAGTACTGTTATTTGTATTGAAACTCACAGCTTATGCGTTATCGTATTTTGCATGATATTTGAATAGTTGTATAAATGACGTTTGTATTTGATTTCTGTATCGTATATCTAGCGACCCAAAATGGGTCGTGTGGACCTATTTTGGGGGTGTCATATTTGGTATCAGAGCTTAGGGATATGGTCTATGGAGAAGATCTTAGACTATAAATAGCAGGGGAGAGACGAGTAATATCATTCGCTAGTGTGTGTCCTACCTAATCTGAATTTTCTAACTTAATAAGTTGACAAATTGTGATATGTCAATTAACCTTTGTTTTAAAGTTGTATTCTAGAATGATATCTGAAATTCAAGAGATGAGCAATGGAGAAATCATGTTACAGAGAAAATGACCAAGAAGATAGAATCTAAAATAAAAGCAAGGTATTCTCACCACTTCGAACTACTAGTTATGTAAATTTCGGGTACAAAATTTCATAAAGAGGAGAGATTGTAAGACCCCAAATTTTATGAAATAAAAGTATTCAATTTTTCTTATAATTAGTATTCAGTAATTGCTTACATTGATAAAAAGGTTAAAGTGAAGGGTGATATGTGAAAATTTTACAAAGTAAACAACTTATCATAAAATATACGCTTGGTCGGGAAATATTCTTTTTGTCGGAGAATATTCATACGATGACGCAATAATCAGTGGACCACATAACGGAATAACTATCAGATATAGAAAGCGACAAAAAAACCTTTTTATAAAAATAACGGCAAGACTTTTATCGTTAAACTGTTGAAATATCTGGTGTTAAAAGAACAGTAATATGCATTGTTTCACACTATTGCACAGTATCTCTGATTATTGATGTTTATGTAAGAAGTCACTCAGTTTTTGTGACGCCCCCGAAATAGGTATACATCACCCATTCTGAGTCGCCAAATACATGGTACAGAAACAAATACAACTTCAGTAATACAATTATCGTGCAAAATACGACAACACATATACTGTTAGCTTGAATACAACTATTGTCTAATAGAGAGTGTAGACACTCGAAATTTTCTGTACACCTATCACTAACCTTGCAGGAGGACAGATTCGTCTTTCAAGAGAGAACCCTGGAAGATAGTTCATATCCATTCCGAATACTACTGGAAGTTTAGCATCAACCCCGGAACACACACCGGGAGTAACAATTCCAACCTCGGAGATAACCCTGAGGCGTGCAGATCCAATACCGGAACACACACCGGAGAAGACCTATTAATCTTGGAGATAACCCCGAGGTATCCAGTCTCAGTCCCAACCATGGGAATAGTTATCAACATTGGTGATAACCCCAAAGAATGCAGTTTCGACGATAACTCCGGAAATGCTTATTTCAAATGCAACCAGCTTCAATCTTGACACTCACAATGAGACACCCAGTACCAACCCAGAGATAACACTGGGAGTACATGCACACCTCAGAGTTGACACTAAGGACTTTTAACACTTGCAGCAGTCCAATCTCAGCGAAGCCCTGAGCAACGTCTGCTTTATCAACCCAAACCGGCGATAACACCGGTGAGGGGAAACCTCGTCATCTTGCCAACACGATGCCACATCATATCGTCTCAACATTTTATACACACATCTATACACAATGATGTCCCACAAGAATGAAGGAAAACCAATCTCGAGTGACTATTGTGCGAGGTAACAGATAGAATTTGAAGCCTGAAGATCGGATGGCATCGTCCCGTCTTCAATGACTTCGTACAAACTGTAATCCCATGCCATTGTACAACTCTCGACAACGGCGGTCCAAAATAGGTCCTATATACCTCAGTCGGATGCCCGGATTGCAATTCTGAAAGTTCGAGCGGACATTGTAGTGCCTACGTACACGTACTACGAGACGACCTGACCCGAGAAACCCGGGGCAACCTGGGCAGCCTCAGGTACACCTGCGGCTCCCCCCTCTATAAATAGAGGGATTGGGGTGGCCATTTTGAGAAGAGAAAGAGCGAGGAAGCCTTATCAAATTTGCTCCGTACTTGCAATATACTGAGTGCTTTCCCATTTTAAACACCGTTGAGCTCATATATAGCTACTTTGGTACTTACAAAAGCCAGTGTTTACCCACTTTAAATATATAAAAGTCTTCTTTGGCAGCCCACTGTAAGCCTTCTCACACACTTGAAAGTCTTTCTCTTCATCTTTGCACACACCCTTCTTCACGTTGAGAGTCGTGTTGCGTGTTTTTGCCCGGACTTCGGTCTGTGGTTTTATTTCAGTTTGTATATACATATATATTTATATATATGGACTAACATTATAGAGTTATGCCTTGATTAAGCCTACAACTTCGGTCTAGAGCAATTATTTTCTTTTATATATATATATATTTATATATATATGAACTGTGTGTCGAACTTTGTTCGATGAGCCTGAACTTGATGCAGGAGAGCGTTTATTGCTTTAATATATATATATATATATATATATATATATATATATATACTGTGTGTGTGGGGACTGATTCGATGAGCCAGATTTTACATCCAAGAGCGTTTACTTGCTTTATATTTATATATATATATATATATATATATATATATATATATATATATATATATATATATATATATATATATATGAACTGTAGTTGAACTCTGTTCGATGAGCCTGGATTTTATATCCGGTGAGTTTATCGCTTATATATATATATTTTTGCCCCACCTGGAGTTTACTTCCTGGTGGTTGATCGCTTTTACAGCTTTCTTTATATTTGGTCCTGCTTGGAGTTCACTTCGTGGCAGTTGATTGTTTTGGACAACTTTATTTACATTTTGTCCCACCTGGAGTTTCCTCCGTGGTGGTTGATAGCTTTTACAGCTTTATTTATATTTCTGATCCCCTATGGAGATGCTTCGTGGTTGGTGATCATGTCTGTATATATATATTTGCAGCTTTAATATATATACCTGCTTACTACTTTCATACAAATTGCGGTATCATGTGCGCCTAGGAATCACGTGATCACAGATTCAGCCTATTGAATCTAGATTCGATTCCCGTGATGGACATTTTCAGCTGTAAGTAGCTTGTAAATTATTCTACGGTGTCTGAATTTCCTCAGATGGTTTCCATACCCACGAGGAAGTCGGCATTATTTTGTATATTATTTCGCATGACGGATGCCTCGTGATCCGTAAAATAAAATCAATCCGGTATTAACACTTAATAAAATAGAAGTGTAAAAGGTCTCAATTACTATTGAGCATCAGGGTTTGAAAAACCTTTTTTATAAAAAATCATTGCTATATCTTGCTAAAAACTGAATTTTTACATAAATTCAAATCCTGTGTATATAGGTACGAACGAGGCCTGGCACTACTTCCAAATAATAGCACATTGACCCACACACACACATATTCAGATAATAGTTTCTTGAAAAGAGGCGGTCAGCAGTGGTAACACACGGATGTCGGGTGCGTAACACCTTCCTCCAAGATAATCAAGTCCCCGGACCCTAATGAATCTCGGTTTGCTTCGGCTCAATTCGCTTAGCAAATGTCACATCACTGGGTCAATGTGCAAACATTTTCTCAATTGTGTTTGTACAACCATTTAAAAAACCAACTGGCGACTCTTAACAGTCCATCGTCGACATTATACATGTCAGAACTTTTTCACTTGTTTTTTCAAACAAATCTCAGCTAAAATGAGAACACCAAAGAACAAGTAATGGAAAGGGACAATAAAAAATCCCAACGTCGACAGGTGGCGACTCTGCTGGGGACCCAGTAAGAGCACTTAAGTCGCTATTACAATCTTTTCAAAACTGTTATATGATTGTGTGTGGATGTTGGATTTACATTTATGAAGAATGTGTACGAATGCATTTACTTATTGCACTTAGTGCTTCGCACCATATCTGCTTATGATATTAGTGCTTCGCACATGTCATCATTTCCATACGGTGAGACGCGATGTATATGAATGTATGTTGTGTGGTCCCTCCACCAGGAGGCTATCCCGTCGGTGTTTGATTACTGGACTCGTGGGAAGACTAATTCCCCGAGGCTCAGGAAAGGCACCACCCAAATTCGCTCCAATTGAAAGACCGGATTAACTTCCTGTTGAGTAAATTGCGATGATTTGGGAACCTTCATGCCAAAAAGCCGCGAGAGTAACCTAAGATAGGTCAGCCTATGATAAACCCAAAACGGAGGAAAGTCTCTTCACGCTCTCTCATTTCAATTATTTGTAAATACAATTACTTGTAATTACATTCCATATATATCTCCATGTAATGAGAAATATTAAGAAATGTGTATACATACATGCTATCCTGTATTACCAAACAACTGACATCCATTTTGCAGGATAAAATTCCTAAAATGGACACATCACATAGCATGTTATTATACACACATTCCCTAAAGACTAAACTATGCAAGTCTTTCGCAAGGAACCAATTGGACCTACTACCCGGTCAAAATCCAAAAAGGTTGCAGGCCTACAGTAAATCATGTCGTCATCTGACCAGACTGGCCTTAATCCAGTTTTCTCACAAAGAATTTGACGGATTAAGCGAACAAATTACAGATTTGGTTGTTCTACTCAAAGAACTACACCAGTCTACTAAGGGTCAAAAAATACCAATACATGTTGAATCCTCTACATAAGGGGGAAACCAGGTTATTACAATACCTGAACTGCAGTTGGATACAACCAACAAAACTCATGATGCTGCCCATCCCACTGGAGATCCAGACACTGGTGATATCAAAAAGAAAGTCCTCCAAATGGAAGAGACCCTTCGTGCTATCAAAGGAATTGGAATACACGGGAGTGTTTCATATGCTGACCTTTGCATTTTCCCTGGTTTTCATTATCCAGAAAAGTTTAAGACTCCTGACTTTGAAAAATATGACAGATTAGGAGATCCTTACACACATTTAAAAGTGTTTATTGTAGAACTAGGATCTTATGCAGAGGACGAAAAACTCAGAATGCAGCTGTTCCAAAAGAGACTAACTGGAGAAGCCCGTTAGTGGTACACAAGATTAGATAACTCAAAAATCCATAGTTGGGAAGAGCTAGCACATGCTTTCCTCACTTAATACAGCTTTCGGTCTCAGATGGCTCCTGATCGGTATCAAATTACCAAGATCAAGAAACAGTCTAACGAGTATTTCAAAGAGTATGCTTATAGGTGGAGAGGCCTGGCTGCCCAAGTTATTCCTTCCATGACAGAATCAGAGATGGTCATGACTTTCATAGACATACAAAAAGCTCCTTTCTATGAAAGAGTTTTAGCCAGAATCGGTAAACCATTTTCTGAAATGGTTAAACATGGGGAGATGGCTGAGATGGGATTGAAGTCCGAAAAAATTCAAGACCTAGCTGCCCTTAAAGCTGTTGCTGATCACATCCAATCCAGAAATTATGGAGACAACCCCCGAAGGGTCCATAAAAAGAAAGAGGAAGATGTTTCCCTGATACTACAGGGTCAAAAAGGCAAGCAGAATATACCTATTCAAAGGAGAAACTACACTCCTTTTCAAGCACAGTCTTTGAACCCTCCAACACCAAAAGGTGGAGAAGTCAAACGCCCTCGAGTGTTCACACTCTTAGGGGACACCCTCGAGAATATTCTCACTCTTCTGACAACACAGAAGAAAATTACGTATCTTCTTCCACTAGCCAGCCCTAATGGACTGGGTTTCAATGCTGCTAAGAAATGTGCTTATCATGTCGGGGTACCTGGACATGATACTCAGGATTGTTAGGCCTTGAAACACAAGATCCAAGACCTGACAGACAATGGTGAGATCGTGGTTACCAAACCAGATCAGCCCCACGTTCAAGACAACCCTCTTCCTCAACACAAAGAAGAAGAGGTCAACATGATCAATTGGAGCAATGGACAGAATTCCAATTTCAACTGTTAATCCTCCCAGACCCTCAAAGATGGTGTTGACAAATGGGATTATGCCAAGTTCCAGTTCACAATGGAACGAAAGATGAAAGCTCTATGGAAGCAAATTGAGCAATTGGCAGAATTAGTGACTTATCAACATCAAGTGACACGCCAGTTAGTCAGCCAGGAGCATGCCAGTCTCCTACCTCTTGTCATGAATATTCCCTCGTCACTTTTAGAAAATGAAATGCTGGAAGACAAAGTGACAAAGAGAGCAAATGCCAAAGCTCGTTGGGATTTTGCCAATAAAAGGGAATTCACATATCTGGGCCAACCTATGGAGGAAATCCTCCAGATGTTAATCAATGAGGGAAGGATCAGTTCCCTTCTACCTCCAATTAACCCTCGTTCAGGACGGTACAATTTTGATGGAGTATGTCAATATCACTCCCATTCTCGCGGTTACAGCACAGAAGAATGTTGGGCACTCCGCCACCTCATCCAAAATCTAATTGACAGTGGTGTCATGCACCTAGCGGACGATGATACTGTGTTACGTGCAAGTGAGAATACATGTCCTACTAAGTGGAAGAGGTTGGTTGCAGTCATATCCACTGAGATTGATGGGTCTAATAAATCACTCACAATGCCAACAATTCAACTCAAGGGAAGCAACAATCCTTTGAAAGTGGCCGCTCCCGAGCCAATCAACTTGCCATACACAGCATAATATCCTATTGTTAGCTTGGGCAAGGTTCCGTGGAATTATGGAGAAGGTGAATGATCCACCTCACATACAACTACTACAATGTCGAAGGAAAATCCACTATATCTTTCCCAACGGGTGATGAAGCCTACCATCAAATCAAAGGGGAAAATACCCCTGGAGAAGATTGAAAAATTCTTCCACACTATGGGTCATAATGAAGCCAAGGTGGTTTTAAGCTTAAGAGAAGCTCCACATCAAATATCAATTTTGGACTTGGTCTTAACTTTCGAGGATCACCGGATTATCTTGCTGAAGGTTTTAGAAGAAGCCTATCTACCAACATCAGTTGATACAGAAAAATTTCAACATTTGGTTGATCACAATTTTAACAACAATGTGATATCCTTCACTAATGATGACATACCGCCCGAGGGGACTGGTCATTGCAAACTGTTGCACATTGCGGTCTTGTCCTCTGGATACATGCTAGCTGGAGTCTTGATAGATGGAGGCTCATCTCTAAATACATGTCCATACTCTACCTTGGTAAAGATGAATATCAATCTCAATCGAATCCGGAATATCCATACTATCATCAAGGCTTTCGACGGAGCCCGCCGGAATTCGGTCGGAGTAATTGAACTGCCAATCAAAATTGGTCCCCACACATTCTGCGTATCTTTCCACGTACTCAAGATAGATTCGGGATACAACCTGCTCTTGGGACAACCGTGGTTTCATATAGCAGGGGCAGTCCCCTCCACCCTTCATCAATAGTTGAAATACATTATCAACAATAGCCTAGTCACGGTTAACGTTGAACCAGAGTGTCCTCAACACGAGGACATGCCATTCATCAATGCCAATGGAGATGTTGAACCGGTCAATTTTCATGCCTTGGAAGTAAGCAATACCCAATACCATGCTATTGAAACGCCATTTCCCGAACCTAAGATTTTGGTCGAAGTGATGGCAGCTACTCAAGAAATGATATCGTTGGGTCATCAGCCTGGACAAGGGCCGGGTAAAGATCGCCAGGGTATCAAGTACCCAATTCAATTAACTAAGAAAACTAGAACAGTTGGACTAGGCTATTCTACAAGTTCTAGTCATAGGAATCCTCATAAGCATCAGCAGATTCCTTCAGCTTCAACCATGCGGCGTTTATCTTTGCTGGCAAACTCTGAGTCCGCACAACCTCCTGTAAAGGTGCCAGCCAACGTAATGGCTATGTTATTTCCCAAGCCGGTACCAGTGAAGGAGAAAGAAATCTTTGTTTCAAACCCCCAAGTGGAAAAGGAGAAACAAAGAATTAAGCAAGACGTCATCCGAATGATGTCGGGCATACACATCATCATTCGTGACGAATATACAAACATATATACCCCAGACGATGATTGCCCAGACGTAATGGCCATCATTCGGGAGAAGGAGGAAGATGATAACTCCTCCATCACTGCGGTCCACCCGAACTTTGCCCTTGCCAATTGGAACAACATTCCTTACATTGGTCGACAAGGTAAAACCGAGTAACTCTTTTCGCTCGTAGATAATAATCGCTTACTTTTTCAGACAAGATTATCAGTTTATTTTGCCAGTATATGCTAACACTGTGTATGATCAAAACATTTCATATATACTAAGTGAAAGCATATTTTGTTTCAGGACCCTGAATTTAGATGTGATCTGTATTTACGACGATTTTGCCTCTTCTCCACAAGGATTGTACCTTTGATGTAGAGATTAATTCAGCCCTAATGGATATACATGATGACATTGAGGTGCCTCCAGAAATTCAAGAATGGGTCAAAGACAAACCTAAACCCAACCTTGATCAAACAACTTCTTTCAATCTCGGAACCTTAGAAAACCCTAAGTTAATCTAGATTGGTTCATACCTTACCCCAAACCTAAGGAATGACATGGTTACGCTATTAACCAAATTCCAGGATGTGTTTGCATGGTCTCATGAAGACATGGTGCGTTTGTCCACTGACATTGTCCTTCATCGTCTTCCCATTAAAGAGGGATTTAAGCCAGTCAAGCAAAAGCTCAGGCGATTGAAACCTGAGTGGAGTTTAAAGGTGAAAGAAGAAATTGTGAAATAATTTCAAGCTGGCATCATCATGGTGTCCACATATCCCACTACAAGAAAAAGGGACATCTGCGACCAATGATATCAGCGACCGCCCTATCTGGTCGCTGATAATAGTATTAGCGACCTCTATCTGCGACCGAAAAGAAATCTAGTCGCTAGTAGAGATCGATGACGCGACGCGGCCGACGGTCATCGAGAAGAAATTCCCCAAAAATTTGGTGCGAAACTTTGGTAAGAAACAATCTATATCAACGACCGCTAGCGGTCGCTAATATCACATCATTAAAAACTAGCGACCGCATGCGATTATTGATGATGTCGCTGATTCTTATAACCTGAATCAGATTCAGGCATTCGTTCGAACCAGTCGACAAGGAAAAAAAAAAGAGGGAGAAACTCAGACGAGGGAGAAGAGGGAGTAGGGGGAGAAGAGAAGAGGAACCACTCTAGAGTGTGTGTCCAAGGAGATTGTTACAATGAGCTTGGTCGTGCCTTTTATGGGGAGTTGGAGGAAATAGTAGAGTTGTCGTACAAGGGCACGTACGGGGGTCATATTCACTTGTTCAAGTGCCGTTGGTTTGATTCAGAAAAAGGGATACGTGTTGACAGACATGGAATCGTCGATATTGACCTCCATAGGTCTGCGTACTCCAACGAACCGTTTGTTTTACCAACTCAAACGGAAGACAAGTATACTACACTCCTAGTCTTTGTTAGGAAAAGGGATAAACCGCCTCTGATTGGCAAGTTGTAATTTATACTCCGCCGGCGTAGTCGTGTAGAATTAGTTGATGGGGAGATTTACCAAGAGAAGATGCTTCATAGTGGGACTATAATAAATGTGGAGGACGACAATGAAGTAATCCGATTAGATGGTGGAGATGAACCACATGAATTAGATCGAGTCAATACTTGTGTCGGATGACATTGACATCGAGGAGGAAGAGTTATTGATCGAATCGATACGTAATCAAGCGGATGATGGTTATGAATCTGCAACACGTATACAAGATGATTACAATCGGACATTGATACTTGAACTCATGAAATGTATGTTTAGCAATACATGATTTTTATATCATTGTCATGTTTATGTACTAAACTATTTAAATGCAACTTTTGTTTATTGTCATTTTATATTCATATATATACATGTTTATGTCATCCTTTGTCATGTTTATGTACTAAACTATTTTATTATTTTGTTAATTTAGGGGTGATCAAGGAGGGATGGACGCTTGACATAACCTTGTACTTGTATATTCATTATTTGGATGTTTGTATATATGTTACTTAAACAAGTTTTGAAATGTTATTATATTTATTCAAATCATATTGGTTTTAAAGGTTTATATACTAGTTTGGTGTATGTGTTGGTGGACGATGGATGTTTATATTGTTTTGTATGTTGTTTATCTTGGTGTGTATGTGTGTTGGGATAAAGCGGTAGAAAGCGGTATAGGTTTTGGGAATTTCGCAAAACAAAGAAAAAATCGGGTCGTAATTTTTTTTCATATCGTGATCGCGATGCGGTCGGCCGAAAGTTATTTATGACGGCATAGTATCGTGACCGCAGACGCTTGGTCGGCCGATAATCAATCATCGACACGTGGACCACGTCGACTTTGGCCCTAGACCACCATGACTTCGATTCACTGTGACCGCATTTATCATTTCGATCGCTCATGGCGGTCCGCAGATATAGCGGCGGTTAATAATAGTGGTGCCGATGTGCATCCCAAATGATCAGATTTGATCTGACGACTATCGACGATCAGCGACTTTTCGGTCGCAGAGATAGCTATCTGCAACAAAGTGCGGTCGCTGATAGTCGGTCGCTGATAGGCCTTTTTGTTGTAGTGTCCTGAGTGGATATCCAACATTGTTCCCGTGCCTAAACGTGGAGGGAAGGTGCGAGTTTTCATGGATTACCGGGACTTGAACAAAGCTTGCTTAAAAGATAGCTTTCCCGTGCCATTTATCCACATTCTTATTGGCAATATTGCGCAATATTGCATTTCTTTGCGGGGTACCATCAAATAATGGTTATTGAGGAAGATCGTGTGAAAACCGCTTTCATCAATCCTTGGGGAACCTTTTGTTATAGGCGGTTGTCATTCGGCCTCATCAATGCCGAAGCCACCTACCAGCGAGCAATGATGGCTCTCTTCCGTGACTTAATGCACAAAGAGATTGAGATCTACGTTGATGACATCATTGTCAAATCCCGGAAGGAGGAAGACCACTTAGACCATCTCAGAAAGCTATTCAACAGGTTGGGTAAGTACACCTTGAAATTGAATCCAGCCAAATGCGCCTTTGGCGTTAGATCGGGCAAGTTGCTAGGATTTTTAGTCAGCCACAAAGGGATTGAGCTGGATCCTACCAAAATCCAGGCCATTACAAAAATGCCCATTCCTCAGAAAAAGAAGGAAATATGGGGATTATTGGGAAGAATCAACTTCATTAGTCGGTTTATCTCTCAACTCACAGCAACCTGTGAGCCAATCTTCAAGCTATTAAGGAAGAACTCCTCCAAAATGGAATGATGAGTGCCAAAATGCCTTTCTCACAATTAAAGAACAACTAGTCAAAGCTCACGTATTGGTACCACCCAGGGATGATGTTCCCCTATTCATGTACATGTCCATAAGTGACAACGCCATGGGCTGCATGCTGGGACAGAAGGACGATAGAGGCTAAGAATGAGCTATCTATTACCTCAAAAAAAGATTCAGCAGCAGTGAACACAAGTACACTCTGATTGAGAAGACGTGTTGTGCTTTAGCATGGGCTTCCATGAGGTTACAGCATTACCTCCATGGTCACACAACCCATCTCATATCCCGCGTAGATCCTCTCAAGTACGTGTTCAATAAACCCATGTTAATTGTCGGTTGTCCCGATGGCAGTTGATCCTATAACAATTTGACATCGTATATGTGACTCAAAAGTCCATCAAAGGTCAAGGAATTGAGAATCAACTGGCCGCCACACCTTCAGGGGATTTCAAACCCTTGGAGACATACTTCCCCGATGAAGGAGTAATGACAGTTCAGTAACACCATCAGTACGATATATGCCAAGCATGGAAGATGTATTTCGATGGAGCTGTTAATATGGAAGGTTCTAGAGCTAGAGCAGTTCCAGTATCTGGTACGGGGGAGCAGTATCCCATCGCCGTCAAATTGTAGTTTGTCAGCACCAACAACACAACTGAGTATGAAGGCTGTCTCATGGGGCTAAAACTTGCCTGTTCAATGGGCATCAGGAGGTTAACTGTCTTTGGAGATTCAGAGTTGGTAATCAGACAATCCACTGGAATCTATCAAACCAAGGAACTACATTTGCTGCCTTACCATCGGCAAGTTTTACAGATGGTTTTGGAGTTTGAAGAAATCTCCTTTCTACACATTCCTCATAATAGGAATTACTTTGCAGATGCATTAGCAACTTTGGCCTCCTTAATTCGAATATCAGACAAAGGACACTTGCCAAGCATCACAATTTCCCTGCACAAAGCCCCAGCCTATGGGAATTACGTTAGAGAAGTATCGGATGAGCTACCTCCCATCCAGCATCCTTGGTATCAACATATCAAGGAATACCTACGAGATGGATCTACACCCGCTGAGGCGAACCCGACTGAGAAAAGGTGGATCCATTGACTTGCTATGAAATTCTACTTGAGTGGAGATGCACTCTACAAAAGAGATGCATGAATAGGTCTCCTCAGATGTTTAGACAAAGATCAAGCCCAAAGGATCATGGATGAAATCCATGGCGAAGTCCGTGGCCCCCTCCTTGTCAAGAAAGTCCTCAGGACAGGATATTACTGGCTATCTCTCAAAGCTGATTGCAATGACCACGTCAGGAGATGCTATCAGTGTCAAATTCATGGGAATGCTATATACGCTCCTCTACGGGAACTCCACAATATGAGTTCACCTTGGCCCTTCTCAATGTGGGGAATGGACATTATCGGGCCCATTGAGCCTAAAGCTAGTAATGGACATCGATTTATCTTCACCATGATCGACTACTTCACCAAGTGGGTAGAAGCAGCCTCCTTCCCCAGGGTTACCAAAGAAATTATCATTGATTTTATCAAAAACAATGTCATTTATCGATATGGACAACCAGAGGTGATTGTGTCAGACAATGCTAAGAACCTCAACAACAAAATGATGGAGGAATTATGCAGTAAATTCCACATGAATCATCTTAACTCTGTCATCTACCATCCAAAGATGAATGATGCTGTTGAAGCGGCTAACAAAAATATCAAGAAGATCATGCAAAAGATGTCCGCCAACCACAAAGATAGGCCTGACTTATTGCCTCTTACTCTGTTAGCCTACAGAACCTCAATGCGCACTTCCACTAGGACAACCCCCTATGTATTAACCAATGGGATGGAAGCAGTTCTCCCTATAGAAGTTGAAATGGAATCCCTTAGAGTGTTGATAGACGCTCAGTTGGATGAAGACCAATGGGTACAAGACAGGTATCACCAATTGTCTCTAATAGACGAAAGGCGAACTGCGACTATCTTCCATGGGCAATTATATCAACAAAGGATCGCCAGATCCTACAACAGAAAATTCTGGCTACGGCAGTTTAAACAACATGACTTGGTTTTGAAGAAGATCATTGACAACCAAGATCAATCTAAGGGAAAATTCACTCCTAACTAGGAAGGCCCATTTGTTGTCAAGGAAGTATTGACAGGAGGCGCTCTCAGATTGCAAGAAATGGATGGCGATGAATTTCTATAACTCATCAATTCGGACGCTGTGAAATGATACTATGTCTGAAGTTGCCATCAAGCAAACATCCTGGTGTTGGATCATCATATCACCAGTCATTCTGGTTCTTCAACCCTTTACCACATACAATTCATCCACACTTTGTCCCTCAGGGAAAATATACTTTTTCAAGCCAGCAGCCTGGATTCTCTGCGTTCCTATGACTTAGGTCATCCCACTACGGATTGAACCTCTCGGGTTTGCAGTTTGACTACCCATACATGGGATCAAACTTCTCATACCTGCAGTTTATCCTCAACCTAGGATTAAACTTTCTCCTCCCTGCACTATGACCTGCACATGGGATCACACTTTTCCACTAGCCCTGAGGGGCGAACTACGTCGACCTGATCTCCTCTTCAATAGGAGTACATAGGAAACCATTTCATATGGCCCGGTCGTAATAAAACAAAATAAACAAAAACATTTCTACCCTCTTATCCTTACAAAAACAAAAACAAATTCCTACACTATTTCTGCCATATACAGCGTTGAACCTATTACACCAGGTTCGAACTACGCAGACCTTATCTCCTCTTCGATAGGAGTACGTAGGCAGCCATTCATGGTGCGGTCTCACCCCCTACCAAAACACAAACCATTGTCAACTGGTACCTGGATAATCCTTCAATCCACTACATTTCATTCGGCTTCAGAGCAAAGGGGTGGAATTACCTGAACTCCTCTTAAATAGGAGATTCAGCGACCATCTAAGATGCAGTTGTGCCTCAAAGAGCAACACCAATCCATAAGAAATGGAATTAACTAGGCTTCTCCTAAATAAAATTACTGGCAACCATCCGTGCTGCGGTCAATCTCAGAGAGAAAAGCCACACTCCTCTCCACAATTCCATACAGAAACCAGTCCCAAGACACCAAAGATGGTAGGGATACACAAAGATCAATGATCCATTCTGAACTGTCCAGAGACAACTCAATGTCCATCCATCCAGGAAAAATTCAGAATACATCAAGATCGCAAGCCCTGAAGCAGCATGTAAAATATCAAGCAAGTAGCAAAGCATATCTAAAAGGGAAGTGATCAAAAATATATTTCCCTGTCATATATATATATATAATGTTGTTTGATATACACAATGTAAACTGTACATGAAAAAATGGCTAAGCTAGTCTGTGCAAAAAAATACAAGCCCATCTACAAGTCAGGGTATACACAAGCTAATAATCCTAACATAGCATCCCTCTCAGAAGAAGGAGGTAAAGCGGTGGTCTCTTGTATGAGGATATCCACACGACCCAACAAATCTGCAGCCATCTGCATGGTGACCATATGATCATCAATATATGCGATCATCTCTACAATCATGCCAGTAGTAAGGGACCTCACTGCAGTACTATCTGTGACGGCTACATCCCGGGCAGATATGGCACTATCCCGCTCAACTATCACTGCATCTCTGGCTGATCTAGCCTCATCTCGCTTAACAATAGCGGCATCTTTGTGAGCTAATGCCTCGTCTCTCTCTAATAGAGCTGTGTCTCTCCCATCAAGGATAGTCAACATCATAGATCGACCCTGATCTCTCTCAAAGGTCATCAGATGAAGACTTTGCTCAAAGTACTGTGCTAAATGATGAATCACAGCAGTACTGGTACTGGGAGAATCTAAAAGAGATGCTGGCAACCCAGCACCTGGCCCCTCCTTGATGTGGGAATCAATGTCCTCTATGGGCTCTCCCTCCTCTGTCTCACTATCCGGTACTGTGGATACTGCTGCAGCCGATACAATCTCTGTCTCCATCCATGCAGAATACTCTGCTGAACAACCCGTATGGCTCGCAGAAAAATCAGCTATCTCACGTTGATCCCACCATGCATACACACGGGATCGGTTCTCTGCTGAAAGATAGCGAGAAGCTAAACGCTGACCTATCACCCCCTCTGAAGGATGAAAGTCCTGAAACTGGTCAAACTGCAACATCACGGTCAGCGGGTGATAAGTAGTCACGCCCCTCAAACAAGCCAGAGGAAGGTAGTCCATGCCCGGAGCATGAGTAATGAAGTTGTATGGTGAGCTGAGCCCCGAACATGGCAATATGACAAATGGATCTATGATATTCACCAAGAATGCGGACAAGACATAGCATCTATGCACTCCGATGGGTGAAAGGAGTATGACATGGCTATATCATGGGTGAACCAATACCCATGCCGTCTAAGAGTGCCAATCGATCTCAAATGTGACATAAACCATACATATAGCATGACTGAGCTGCCCGTGAACACTCCTGTCGGATAAGTGCAGCAGTAGGTGGCTGACCGCAGGGTCTCTACTAGGATCATAGGTATAATGGTACAACCCTCCCTGAGAGCTCTCACCGCCATGATGACTCCAATGTCTATCTCATCCATGTACCGTGACATATAGACATACGACAATACGCATAATAGCAGTACATCAACCCTGGCTAGACGCCAATGATCCTCCGGTGTAGTAAAATCCCTGAAATGTCGTGAATAAATATCCTCAGAGCCAAATTTGTCAAACAGAAAACGCTGGGATATAACGTGGCTCAATGTAAGCTCATCCTGCACCACCCTGCGCCTCAATCCAGTGAGGGTCATGAATCGTCGAATTATGTCCCCCAAAGCCATATGCACGCAAGGTTTGTCTAGCGGCAGCATCATCAATCGTGCATACTCCTCCAGAGTAGGAGTCAACTCCTGGGTCCCGAATTGAAAAACCTGCCTATCCGATACCCAATGCTCTAGCATGCCATCCACAAATCCTATGGGAACCTTAAACATCAACAGGGTCATAGTATGCTGCGACAAATGATCTACGGTCACCCTGTCTGATGGTGACATGCTATCATACCACGATCGCATACCCGATGCAACCAATGATGGTGGGGTGTGATCAATACGGCTAACGGTCAAAGAAGACATCTGTACGGGCCGTGTCATAAGACAATCCAGGGGTCAATGCTGAATATCTTCTGACATACATACATATGCATAACATTATACATGCATTGCAGATAATAGATGGCAATATGATATGGGAAATGGAAAAAACTGTGCATACATTCCTAAGTATATCAACATCTAATACATCATCTCTGTACAACTACAAATACAGGGAAATGGGGCACAAATGCCCTACTACTAATAGAGGCCTATCAAAAGATATAGCGAGAATGGGGCACAACCACCCAATAGCTAACAGAGGCCTATCAAAAGATATAACGAGAATACATATCAGAAGAAGACAATGGTGTCAATATCTACATCATCAATCATGTCCACCTGATGTAACTCCTCCTGAGTCACTGGATCTCTATCAACAGGGATGTCAGGCCTATATAGAAAGGGATCTATGCCGGAAAAACCGAATGGGTCATCTGAGGGGCCAACACCTGAGCTGGAAGGATCAAACGAATCTGCCTCTGCCGGATCTCTGCCCAAATGCCGGATAAAAAAATGTGCCTGGTCTAGTCGCTGGGTCAAACTGTTAATCTATGTCACACGAGTCGGATCTCGGATACAGGCTATCCAATCTGTCATCATCACGAATCTTGGAACCATATCCCCCATGAACTGAGTGGCGCGGGACTGGGGTCCAATAGTACGAGGCAACCACCAACGCTGGAACATCTCCTGAGTACATGGACCCTCTGATAATGCAAAGCCGTCAAACCCCAGCAATGGGATGTCAGTGACGGGTGACTGCGATACAGGCCAATGACACTTGGCAGGAGGCAAGATCGGCATACGAATCTCCCCTGTGGTGCTCCTGATAGCACGATCTCTTAAATAGAGCTCCTATCCTCCATCTGTAAAGAGAGGAACTCTCAAGGTGGATGTCACATACTTGACGCCAGTCGGGTACCCATCCTCAAATCCGATGGCCAAATGTTCCCCAAAATAGGGAATCCATGTGATGATATCAGCTGTCAACAACTCCAGCTGCATACGACAATGAGTGAAACCCTCAGCTACAGGGACCTCCGTCAAAATGGAATGATGCCATCGTCGTCCTCGTGGGTAGGTATCTAAACCTAACACACTCACAGGACGCAAGCGTGGGAGCCTCTCATAGGCCCAAAACTGCCAACACAATGGCAAAACATTTGCGGTCAGTAAATACTCTTAACCTATAAATGGGAAATGACAAGAGAAATACTCACCAGCAGAAATGGGTAAAATCCTAGCCAAGCCTCAGTCAAACCTTGTGAGCGCATACGTATACCTCAGAGGAAATAGGCGAAGGTGTAAGAGCCCCAATCATACTCTCCAATACGGTCCATATGACGTGTGACGCTGATCAAAGCAAACGACACCGTAGAAGAGTTATCTGCTATGAAGAAGCCTCTAATGATCATCAGCAACAATCGCCAAAGAATGCGATCCCTAACTTTGACATCATCAGGCATGGGCTCACTCAAAATCCCGCTCATAGCATCTACGCTCAAAGGATCTGCACAGACAGTCCTGCCTTTGAGCCCCTCCGCCGAAACTCCTAACAAGGATCTGACGGCAGTAGGGGTAATATTCGCCATGCAAGGCACTGGCTCCCCTCCAAACTTCATACCTGTGATAAACCGCCAATCGATCGGAGTCATCATCACCTCACAGTCCAATAGATGGAGTGACTGAGTCTGATGAAACCATCGCTCAGACAATGCCCTGAGGTAACCCCAGGGACAACGACGGGGAAGGATGGAGAAGAATGCCCCGAATCCCCAATCATGCACTATCGCTCTATAATCAAGATGAAGAGCTTGATACAGGGAGTGTATACTAAACCAATTCCCTCGAGGCTGTGTGAAGCTGGGAACCTGCGTGAAATGCAGATCAACATCAAAACCCTTTAATCCTCATCAATAGGAAAGAAGGAAGATCAATATCTAACATCATACCTCGTTAGCATGCAAGTACATCAAGGGATATCTGCTCAAGTCACCCAGAAGCTCGGGGTTTGCCACCTGAATACAAGGGAGCTCCTACGGGGAACATGTGCAGCAGGAACGGGATCCTCAATCGGGATATCCTCATCCTCGTCCTCAATGTCTGGCACGTTAGCCCGGACTAGACGAATCACGGCCTCCACTAATCGACAAGGCTGTCTGACAGAACGGGGTCGAGGCACTTCAGAAGCCTTTCGCCATATACCAGAAGTGGTCCTACGGGAACTACTCGGCTGATCCGGATCCATAATATATGGACAAAAAGTCTCCAAATCACCTCAAAAAAGGTGTGGTATTTCCTTACCTGGAGCTTTTCAAAATGCATTTTATAACTACATACATGCATGCATTACTTTAGCATACATCTACAGTGGAGTTAAAATTGCATGACTAATTAAATACCTATATTTTGAAAATTTTTGCCATAGTCCCCTTTGTAAATAGGACTATCCACATGCACATAAGCTTGACTAGATGGCCATTCAGTAGCACACATGCCCCAAAATAATATACATAATATATGTATTAAAAATCAAAATCATCCATGCATAAGGTTAATCTCAATATCAGGAGTAACTTGCCTTTCTACCTTTTGCTCATTGGACCTCAAATAAGACAAAAATAGCAGAAAAAGGTGCCAATTTGACTGTCTCAAAAGTCAAAAAAATTCACATCATTATATTCAGCATGGTTTAATACTAACATTTACTATGTTGAATATTTTTTATCAAGTCATTTGTGCATACATAATCACTACTATGTGTTTAGATGCATTTCATGCGATAACTCAAAATCCAACGGATAAAAATTGGAAAAAATACATGCATACGTTACCAGGATAGTGCATAACACTTGTACGGTGATAGAATTTGCAGAAAGTAGCCCGAACTCAGCAGATCTAAAGGAGGCTCTCGGATTTTCCTTTGCAAGATAAGATGAAAATGACTTGTGTGACCAACCTGCTGGATTATAACATCCACGGTTGACCGCAGGTCCATCTGCAGTTGAAGCAGATGTACCTGTCGCACCCCTATGTGGGCCCCATCCCTCTAACTCGGTCAAGTTCGAGTTGCAAAGGAGTTCTTACGGACTGAAAAAGTCAAACTGGGAATAAAAACGCTACGTGATTGAGCAAAATAGTATACAATCCTGGTCTTCTCTGATGGAACTTTGAGTCTGTACATCACTCATTGGTAGTCACCCAAACACGAGGTATACCCTGCCAATAATGATCTCATTTGTTATAAATCACATCCGGTAATACCTTGTACAGGTCCAATGTCGCCAACTCCGGGTCATTACCCTAAAAGATCAACGTGATCCCCAACGGGGGATATAACGTGGATCCCCGAAGGGTGTTACAACGTGGATCCCCGATGGAGGTTACAACGTGAAGCCCTGGCAGAGGGTTACATTGCACATTCAACCATTGACACACATATCAATGAAGGTCAAATAGCCTTGACATTATCTTAGCCGATGGCGATGAAACCTATCAAAGCTCGAGAACTATTCGAGGATTTCATGCTCGATTACTCATATTCCCAAATAGATCGCTGGCGGGGGTTAAGGCGTATTTTGCCATTGATTCACACGTCAACAAAGATCAAGCAACCTTGATAAATTTTCCCCATGTGGTTCTTTTCCACCCGTTGATTCACATGCCGGTGAAATACACGCCAACGAAGGTCAGGCAGCCTTGACAGCATTTATTGTTGGCAGTCAATCCAACAGAATCTTGACATGTTATGGAGATACCAACCAGGAAAGGTTAACATCATCAAGGAGGATCGATGATGGAATATGTTATACACATCCTCAAACAGACAAAGCTTCATCCCCACAGATCTCTTACACATAAGAGGCACCTCTTCGGAATGAAGTCTGTATCAAGGATCCAGGACTTTGGTGACAGCCCCAACGTCAACATCCTAACTGATTTGGATCACACATCCAATCTGGTCATAGTTTCCAATCCTCGGTAGAAGTTATAGGGAACCGACAATCATCCCCAGCATGTTGGGTAACCACCCCGCACACATGCATCATACATTTGTATCATGTTGCATTTCAAGTGTCTAGGATTCTTTATCCTACTCATGCATCGCATTGCATGAATATGATAAAGAGGGGCATCTGTAGACACTTGAAATTTTCTATAAACCTGTCACTAACCTTGCAGGAGGACAGATTCGTCTTTGAAGAGAGAACCCTGGAAGACAGTTCATATCCATTTCGGATACTACCGGAAGTTCAGCATCAACCCCGAAACACACATCGGGAGTAACAATTCCAACCTCGGAGATAACCCCGAGGCGTGCAGATCCAATACCGGAACACACACCAGAGAAGACCGATTAATCTCGAAGATAACCCCGAGGTAGCCAGTCTCAGTCCCAACCATGGGAATAGTTTCCAACCTTGGTGATAACCCCAAAGAATGCAGTTTCGGCGATAACTCCAGAAAAGCTTATTTCAAATGCAACCAGCTTCAATCTCAACACTCACAACGAGACACCCAGTACCAACCCAGAGATAACACTGGGAGTACATGCACACCTCAAAGTTGACACTAATGAATTTCAACACTTGCAGCAGTCCAATCTCAGCGAAGCCCCGAGCAACGTCTGCTTTATCAGCCCAAATCGGCGATAACACCGGTGAGGGGCAACCTCATCATCTTGCCAACACGATGCTACATCATATCGTCTCAACATTTTATACACACATCTATACACAATGATGTCCCACAAGAATCAAGGAAAACCAATCTCGAGTGACTATTGTGCGAGGTAACAGATAGAATTTGAAGCTTGAAGACCAGATGGCATCGTCCCATCTTTAATGACTTCGTATAAACTCTAATCCCATGCCATTGTAAAACTCTCGACAACGGCGGTCTGAAATAGGTCCTATATACCTTAGTCGGATGCCCGAATTGCAATTCTGAAAGTTCGAGTGGACATCGTAGTGCCTACGTACACGTACTACGAGACGACCTGACCCGAGAAACCCGGGGCAACCTGGGCAGCCTCAGGTACACCTGCGGCTCCCCTCTCTATAAATAGAGGGCTTGGGGTGGCCATTTTGAGAAGAGAAAGAGCGAGGAAGCCCTGTCAAATTTGCTCCGTACTTGCAATATACTGAGTGTTTTCCCATTTTAAACACCGTTGAGCTCATATATAGCTACTTTTGTACTTACAAAAGCCAGTGTTTACCCACTTTAAATATATAGAAGTCTTCTTTGGCAGCCCACTGTAAGCCTTCTCACACACTTTAAAGTCTTTTTCATTATCTTTGCACAAACCCTTCTTCACGTTGAGAGTCGTGTTGCGTGTGTTTGCCCGGACTTCGATCCGTGGTTTTATTTCAGTTTGTATATACATATATATTTATATATATGGACTAACATTATAGAGTTTTGCCTTGATTGAGCCTAGACTTCGGTCTAGAGCGTTTATTTTCTTTATATATATATATATATATATGAACTGTGTGTTGAACTTTATTCGATGAGCCTAGACTTGATGCAGGCGTTTATTGCTTTTTATATATATATATATATATATATATATATATATATATATATGAGCTGTTATGTCGAACTCATTCGATGAGCACGGATTTTATATCGATTGAGTTTATATATATATATATATATATATATATATATATATATATATATATATATATATATATATATATATTTTACGCCCCACGGAGTTTACTTACCGTGGTGGTTGATCGCTTTTATAGCTTTCTTTATATTTGGTCATGCCTGGAGTTCACTTCGTGGCAGTTGATTGTTTTGGACAGCTTTATTTACATTTTGTCCCACCTGGAGTTTCCTCCGTGGTGGTTGATAGCTGTTACAGCTTTATTTATATTTCTGATCCCCTATGGAGATGCTTCGTGGTTGGTGATCATGTCTGCATATATATATTTGTAGCTTTTATATATATATACCTGCTTATTGCTTTCATACAAATTGCGGTATCATGTGAGCCTAGGAATCAAGTGATCACAGATTCAGCCTATTGAATCTAGATTCGGTTCCCGTGATGGACATTTTCAGCTGTAAGTAGCTTGTAAATTATTCTGCGGTGTTTGAATTTCCTCAGATGGTTTCCATACCCACGAGGAAGTCGGCATTATTTTGAATATTATTTTCGTACGGATGCCTTGCATCTGTAAAATAAAATCATTCCAGCAGAACACTTAATAAAATAGAAGTGTAAAAGGTCTCAATTACTATTGAGCATCAGGGTTTGAAAAACCTTTTTTTATAAAAAATCATTGCTATATCTTGCTAAAAACTGAATTTTTACATAAATTCAAACCCTGTGTATATAGGTACGAACGAGGCCTCACACTACTTCTAAATAATAGCACATTGACCCACACACACACATATTCAGATAATAGTTTCTTGAAAAGAGGCGGTCGCCGTGGTAACACAGATGTCGGGGGGTGCGTAACATCTTCCCTCCGCATAATCAAGTCCCCGGACCATAATGAATCTCGGTTTGACCGACCCGTTTAGCAGTGTCACATCACTGGGTCAATGTGCAAACATTTTCTCGGTTGTGTTAGTACAACCATTTAAAAAACAAACTGGCGACTATTAACAGTCCATCGTCGACATTATACATGTCGGACCTTTTTCACTTATTTTTTTCAAATAAATCTTAGCTAAAATGAGAACACCAAAGAACAAGTAACGGAAAGGGACAATAAAAAATCCAGACGTCGACAGAGAGTATACAAACTCAAAAGGAGTCCTCATTACAATTATTGATACACTATTTTACAAAATAGTGAGAACTATTAAAATAACTATCTTGAATCATCACTCCATACCCCGGCTAGTTCCTGCTAAATTCTCTCCTCCTAATAAGAACAATGGAACAAAAAGGAAAAGGGTGAGCTCAACTAGCCCAATAAAGAATATTATGACTAAGATAATATACAACAAATTATCATTAGTCTTCAATAGGGAAAAATCTGATAAAATATAATAGACAACAAGTTTTAGATCAATAACTGCAGTGGAAACACAAATCCATTAGAAGAGTTAAGTAGGGAATGAATTCTACTATCTTCTAAGATTTAAAAGTCCATCATCAATATTTTATCCCTGTAACATCAATCAGTATATATCTTGAATCAAATATTCATCTTTGCACTACAGGCCAAAGATATTCATTTGTATCACCAGTTGGTCATGTGCATCTCAACACCTGGTCATCTTTGCACTATGGGCCAAAAATATTCATCAGTTAATCATTTATCTTTGCACTACAGGCCAAAGATATTCAGTAATATCATCATTTAGGACTGAAGATGATGAAAAATATCTTGAAGAAAACGAATCCAATAAGATAAAAGATCAAAGATTAGGGATTCGTACTTTAGTTTATCCAAGTTCAAAAATACCTTATAATAATCAATTGTGGAGCAAAATTCAAGAATAAAGATCAAAACATGGATACAATCAAAGATAGTAACCATAATAGACAACTTGGACAAAGAAAAGAAAATTTCATTTTTTCTGTGAATAGTGTCGTATTCGTGAATAGTGTCGTATACGTGAATAGTGCCGTATACGTGAATAGTAACCCCGACACAAAAAGGTAGAAATTCCACAATAAAATCCATACCAATATTTTGGTATAATGATATTGAAAGAATAACATCATTAAGAAGAAAATATTATCCCTTACCTCAAAGAAATCGTACTTCGGAATGGAATATCGGATATGATGCTGAATGAAACTTGTACTGAATAGCAACTCTCAAAGTATCTAAATACTCACAAAATACGCTCGATAATATAGAGAGAAAGAAAACTTATTTCTAGTGTGATTTTCAATTCTAACTTAGACCTCTTTTTATAGGAAAATGTTAGCACGCCGAAGCAGACTTGACCTGCTACCTGATGGCTTTACTTGCTACTATTGCCACCCACCACATTTGAAATTCAATTTTAGCACATTTCTCACCAACCAAAATTGGAGCCCACCAATTCTAGAATTTTTCACATTAATGATAAATTCCGAAACTTCAACAATTTCTGAACAAGTCACCTCTTAAAATTAATAAAAAATCATACGTTCATTTTAAACAGTTCAAAATTTGTGGACATATACTCAACTTATATATGTATAACATATCCAAAATTCACAATGATCCAACGGTCAGATTAAAAATTATAACTCACGCAATATATCTCAAGAACACTGGTATGATTTTTAATACCTCCATTCCGACAAAATACTGATAAAACACCTCAACATTAATTCCTTCATTTATAACCACATAAATAAATCCATCATTTAAATCCGCATCAAATAAATATTTCCTTATCATATAAATCAATAATTAATTACTCACAAATAATATTACAGAATCACATTTATGACAACCAGATAGTTCCTAGGAAATATGGGCCTTTCCGATAAGGATTTCTCCTTACTGGCGCGCAATTAGGTGACCAAACCTCTCCTTAACAGAACTTTATAGACATTGCCAATAATGATATCTCATAATATTATTCAAATAATATGAATTATTGATTCGATAATGGGAAAAACTGTGCAGTGACAATTATTGAAACAACAATAATATAAAATATCAACGCAGCAATTATTGAACCAATAAAATAAAATATTGAGCAAGTAATTCTTCGTAACAATTATTGAGTAGTGCCTTCTTACGTAAGAATCAATAATTCAAAAATAATGTGCAAAACCGTGTGCTACTGTGCAACCACGCATATTACTGTATTTTAACCACCGGGTATTCCAACAAGATATACTCAGTAATAACTCTATTTGTTATTTGTAAAAACTCAAATTTGTCATTTTCTTCATCCGACTGTTATCCGTTATGGGGCCCATAAATGGCTGCACCATCGTACGAATATTCCCCAATAGAAAGAATATTCCACGACCAAACGAATATTTTATAACCACTTGCTTATTTTGCAAAATTTGCACATTTCACCCATAACCAAAGCATTATACCAAATTAACACTTTATTATTCACAATAATAATTAGAGGAAAATTGATTTTATTTATAATAAGTTGGTCTCTTACAACCTCCCCTCCTTATGAAATTTCTTCCTCGAAATTGACGTACGTACCTGGTGTTTCGAAAAGGTGAGGATACCTCACTTTCATTTCTGATTCCAACTCCCAGGTTATTTCTTCAATAGCATGGTTCCTCCACAAAACCTTAACTTGTGGTATAACCTTCGTGCGTAGGACATGCTCTTTCCTATTCAAGATTTTAACATGTACCTCCTCGTACATTAAATCTTCGGCTATCTCGTCTGGTTCTAACTCAATAATGTGGTTCGGGTCTTTCACATATTTACGAAGCATAGATATGTGAAAAATATTATGAACACGAGACATGCTTGGAGGTATTGCGAGTCTATAGGCCACATTTCCTATTCGGTCAAGAATCTCAAATGGACCAACAAATCATGGATTGAGCTTTCCTCTCTTCCCAAATCTTGTAACTCCCTTCCATGGTGCAACACGTAATAATACATGGTCCCCAATATTAAATTCCACGTCTTTTCGATGAAGATTCGCATAACTCTTTTGTCGATCATGTGCCGTTTATATACGTTGTCGGATCATTTGGATCTTCTCTATAGTTATGCGTACCAATTCTGGTCCCAACAACGTTGCTTCACCCACCTCATCCCAGCATACTGGAGACCGACACTTTCATCCATATAATGCTTCAAATGGAGCCACACCTATACTTACCTGATAACTGTTGTTGTAGGAGAATTCCACCAATGGTAGGTACTTATCCCAACTCCCTTTGAAATCTAGGACACAGAGTCTTAATAGATCTTCAAGAGTTTGAATAGTCCTCTCTGATTGCCCATCTGCATAAATTCGTACCCATAGCTTTCTGCAAGCTAACCCAAAATTGTGAAGTGAATCTTGGGTCACGATCCGAAAACATGGATACTAGCATGCCATGTAATCTTACAATCTCATTCACGTACATACTAGCAAGACGTTTAAGGGAATAAATCTCCCGTATAGGCGAGAAATGAGCAGACTTGGTTAATCTATCAATAATAACCCAAATCGCATCTATGCCTTGAGAAATCGTGGGAAGACCCGTAACAAAATCCATGGTAATGTGTTCCCGCTTCCATTTCAGAAGCTCAAGTGGTTGCAATGGATCCTTAGGCATTTGATGCTCCGCCTTTACACGTTGACAAGTTAAACACCTCGAGATAAACTCCACAATCTCTCTCTTCATATTGTTCCACCAAAATGTATGTCAAAGATCATGATACATTTTGGTACTCCCGAGATGGATTGCAAACGGTGTGTTGTGTGCCTCCATCATGATTCAATGCTTCAAGTCAGAATCGTTAGGAACACAAATTCTGGAGTTGACTCGAAGTATTCCTTCTTTATCGATTCTTGCTTCTGGAATAGCACCTTCTTGCACTTTCTTCTTCATACGCATCAGCTCCATGTCCGTAGCTTGAGCAGCTTTAACTTTATCGATTAAAGTCGGTTCTACTCATATGTTTGATATCATCACGTGGGTACTTAGAGCCTTTACCTCTATCTCCATCCTTTGTAAGTCATACAAAATGGACCTTTGTGTTAACAACATTGCACTCGTACCCGCATATGATCTTCTACTTAATGCGTCAGCTACCACGTTTGCTTTTCCAGAATGATATTGGATGGTATGATCGTAATCTTTCAACAGCTCGAGCCAACGTCGTTGTCGCATATTGAGTTCCTTTTTGGTGAAGAAATATTTGAGGCTTTATAATCTGTATAGATCTCCACTTTCTCCCCATACAGGTAGTGTCTCCATATCTTCAACGCAAAAATAACTGCTGCCAACTCCAAATCACGAGTAGGATAATTCCTCTCATATTTTTTAAGTTGATATTCTTTAAGTTATCGTGAGGCATAGGCTATGACTTTCCCATGTTGCATGAGAACACATCCTAACCCTTTTCCTGAAGCATCGGTGTAGATAAAAAATCCATCCAAACCAGATGGTATTGTCAGAATAGGTGCCAAAATGAGTCTTGTCTTGAGATCTTGGGAACTCTTCTCGCATTCCTCGCTCCATACGAATTTTGTATCTTTCTGAGTTCGATGAGTTAACGGAGTAGCGATTCGAGAAAATCCTTACACAAATCTCCGATATTAACCAGCTAAGCCCAGAAAGCTACGTACTTTGGTCACCGACTTCGGTTGCTCCCAACTTTGTATGGCTTCAATCTTCGCCGGGTCGACAGATACTCCATGTTTTGACACCACGTGCCCAAGGAATGCTACTTCCTCAAGCCAGAACTCGCATTTCTTCAGCTTGGCATACAACTTGTTATCACGAAGCCTTTGCAGTACCAGCTTCAAATGGTGCTCATGATCTTCACGGCTTTTGGAATAGATGAGGTTGTCATCAATAAAGACAACAATGAACTGATCCAAATATTCTTTGAACACACGGTTCATCATATCCATAAAAGCAGCAGGAGCATTAGTCAATCCAAAAGACATGACTAAGAATTCATAATGCCCGTATCGAGTTCTAAAGGCAGTCTTCAGAATATCCTCAGTTTTAATCTTCAGCTGATGATATCCAGAACGAAGATCAATCTTTGAAAAGAATTGTGCTCCTTGAAATTGGTCAAACAAGTCGTCTATTCCAGGTAGCGGATACCTATTCTTGATAGTGACATGATTCAATTCCCGGTAGTCGATACAAAGTTGCATACTACCATCTTTCTTCTTTACGAATAAAATAGGAGCACCCCAAGAAGATGTACTAGGATGAATGAAACCGATGTCCAACAACTCCTGTAGTTGGACCTTTAACTCCTGAAGTTCAATAGGAGCCATTCGATATGGGGTTTTAGAAATGGGCTTTGTACCAGGTTCAAGGTCAATAAAGAATTCAACTTCACGTTCTGGGGGTAGACCGGGAAGTTCTTCAAGAAATACGTCAGGAAATTCACTAACAACAGAAATATTATTCAAATCTGACGTGTTTTTGTTCAAGTCTGTGACATAGGCTAAGAATTCTTGACATCCATTTTTCAATAAATTAATGGCTTTATGGCTTGATATGACAGTGATTGATTTTAGTGGTTTGGTTATTTGAATTCGTATAACAGGTTGGTTAAAAATATGAAAACTGACAACCTTACGAAAACAATCAATTTTAGCATGATGATTGGTTAACCAATCAATCCCTAAAATCACATCAAATGCAAGAATTTTCAACGAAATAAGATCAGCAGGTAATGTGATGGTACCAACTTGAATCAAGCAAAATTTATAAATAGTAGATGTAATGAAAGTGTCTCCTAACGGAGTCTCAACAGATAAGTCAAGGTATAACTTCTCCGGAGTCAAGTTTAAACGTTGAGCACAAGGAGGAGAGATAAAAGAATGGGTAGAACCGGTATCTAATAAGGTATAAACTTCACAAGAGTTTATGATTAGCTTACCCGTGATCACCTCGTTTGGGTTCCTCGCATTTTAGGCAGTCACGATAAACGCCCTTCCAGGAACCACCGACTTTGACTTGTCGGGGATAGCCTTTGGAGTCACCATCCCCGTTGAACTTGGTTTTGTAACTAGAGAATCTCTAGCTATATGACCTTCCTTTCCATAGTTATAACACACCTTGGATTGTTGTGGGCAGTTTGGGCTGATGTGTCCCTCTTTCCCGCATTTGTAACAAACGACCGGTGCTCGTTTTCCTCCTCTAGAAACAGTTGATGTTTGTGCTGACGTCTTCACATTATCATTGTTGTACCTTCTCCTCTTGAAATCTCCTCCCGACTCGCTTCTTCTATTTTCATGGCAACGATTACCACCAGAGTGGTTACTGCTTTTGTCTGAATGCTTTCCTCCCCGCTGGTTATCATTGTTCCTATGACCGCTGCCACCGGTATGACCCTGGTTGTGGTCCTTTGGTTTAATATACTCATTATCTTGATCTAATAATTGAGCCCTATTTACAACATCTGCATATAAAGAAAATTTATGAGAGATAAGATATTGTCGAATCTCGGGTTTTAGACCTCTCAAAAACATCCTCGTCATTCGTTCCTCATTCTCGACCAAATGAGGTGCAAACCTGGATAACTCTGCAAACTTCGCCTCGTCTTTCGGGACCTTTGTCATGTTGTTTTGTTCCAGTCTGATAAACTCCACCTCTTTCATATGACGAATACTTTTAGGAAAGTACTTGTCATTAAATAGTTTCTGAAATGTTTCTCAAAACATGTTGAGTGCGGCAGGCTGGGTAAGCTTCACAGACTCCCACCAGTAGTCTGCCTCACCGCGGAACATAAAGGTGGCGAATGGAACCTTCTGTTCCTCCGTGCATCCAAAGACATCGAATATCTTGGTAATTTGCTTGACCCACGTTTCCGCCTTGATCGGATCCGGCTTTCTAATAAATTATGGTGGTCCCACCTCCTTGAACTACTTGGCTGTGACAAGCCGCGCATTGCTATCATTTCCACTCGTATTTTGTGCACAAGTCTCCCTCGTCTGATTTTGCATGACTTGCAAAAAACTTCTAAACATCCCATCATTCATCATTTGTTCGGTAGAGTTATTTACAGGAGGAATATTGCCTTCCTGTTGCACGTTCCCCTGGGTGGTGATTAAAGGTGTCTCCACTGTCTCATTCACTCCATCGTTAATATTTCCCGCTGCTATTCTTAAATACTGCCATAAAACAAGGGTTAATTAACAAATTAACATATCACATATTAACATATATGCTCGATCGACCAACCAAATAACAAATAAGGTCATACTAGCGAAGGAATTCCCCGACCCTCCCCTCCTAGTTCTTGTCTCACATCTTAGCCAGGGATCATATCCCTAAGCTTTGATACCAACTGTGACGCCCCCAAAATAGCTTTACATCACCCATTATGAGTCGCCAAATACATGGTACAGAAACAAATACAACTTCAGTAATACAATTGTCGTGCAAAATACGACAACACATATACTGTGAGTTTGAATACAACTATTGTCTAATAGAGAGTATACAAACTCAAAAGGAGTCCTCATTACAATTATTGATACAATATTTTACAAAATAGTGAGGACTACTAAAACAACTATCTTGAATCATCACTCCATACCCCGGCTTGTTCCTGCTAAATTCTATCATCCTGAGAAAAACAATGGAACAAAAAGGAAAAGGGTGAGCTCAACTAGCCCAGTAAAGAATATTATGACTAAGATAATATACAACAAATTATCATTAGTCTTCAACAGGGAAAAATCTGATAAAATATAATAGACAACAAGTTTTAGATCAACAACTGCAGCGAAAACACAAATCCATTAGAAGAGTCAAGTAGAGAATGAATTCTACTATCTTCTAAGATTTAAAAGTCCATCATCAATATTTTATCCCTGTAACATCAATCAATATATATCTTGAATCAAATATTCATCTTTGCACCTGAGCCAAAGATATTCATTTGTATCACCTTTGTTGGTCATGTTCATCTCAACACTGCTCATCTTTGCACTACGGGCCAAAGATATTCATCAGTTAATCATTTATCTTTGCACTACAGGCCAAAGATATTCAATAATATCATCATTTAGGACCGAGGATGATGAAAAATATATTAAAGAAAACGAATATAGTAATATAAGAGATCAAAGATTAGGGATTCGTACTTTGGTTTATCCAAGTTCAAAAATACCTTATAATTATCAATTGTGGAGCAAAATTCAAGAATAAAGATCAAAACATGGATACAATCCAAGATAGTAACCATAATAGATAACTTGGACAAAAAAAAGAAAATTTCATTTTTCCTGCGAATAGTGTCTTATTCGTGAATAGTGCCGTATACGTGAATAATGCCGTATACGTGAATAGTAACCCCGACACAAAAAGGTAGAAATTCCATAATAAAATCCATACCAATATTTTGGTATAATGATATTGAAAGAATAACATCATTATGAAGAAAATAACATCTCTTACCTTAAAGAAACCGTACTTTGGAATAGAATATCGGATATGTTGCTAAATGAAACTTGTACTGAATAGCAACTCTCAAATTATCTAAATACTCACAAAATATGCTCGATAATATAGGAAAATGTTAGCACGCCGAAGCAGACTTGCCCTGCTACCTGATGGCTTTACCTGCTACTATTGCCACCCACCACATTTGAAATTCAATTTGAGCACATTTCTCACCAACCAAAAGTGGGGCCCACCAATTCTAGAATTTTCCACTAAAATAATAAATTCCGAAACTTCAACGATTTCTGAACAAGTCACCTCTTAAAATTCATAACAAATCATGTGTTCATTTTTAACGGTTCAAAATTTGTGGACATATACTCAACTTATATATGTATAACATATTCAAAAATCACAACAATCCAATGGTCGGATTAAAAATTATAACTCATGCAATATATCTCAAGAACACTGGTTTGATTTTTAATACCTCCATTCCGACAAAATACTGATAAAACACCTCAACATTAATTCCTTCATTTATAACCACATAAATAAATCCATCATTTAAATCCTCATCAAATAAATATTTCCTTATCATATAAATCAATAATTAATTATTCATAAATAATATTATAGAATCACATTTATGACAACCAGGTAGTTTCTAGGAAATATGGGCCTTTCCTATAAGGGTTTCTACTTACTGGCGCGCAATTAGGTGATCAAACCTCTCCTTGACAGAACTTTATAGACATTGCCAATAATTCTATCTCATAATATTATTCAAATAATATGAATTATTGATTCGATAATGGGAAATACTGTGCAGTGACAATTATTAAAACAACAATAATATAAAATATCAACGCAAAGAATTATCGAACCAATAAAATAAAATATTGAGCAAAGAATTACTGTAATAATTATTGAGTAGTGCCTTCTTATGTAAGAATCAATAATTCAAAAATAATGTGCAAAACCGTAGTAATACTCTTTGTGCAAAACCACGCATATTACATCGTATTTTAATCAACGGGTATTTCAAGAATTGTTAATTCAGTAATAACTACGTCGTTATTTGTAAAAACTCAAATTTGTCATTTTCTTCATCCGATCGTTATCCGTTATGGGCCCCCAAATGGTCGTCGCTGGTCCGCATTTAATATTCTCCGACAGAAAGAATATTCCACGACCAAACGAATATTTTATAACCACTTGCTTATTTTGCAAAATTTGCACATTTCACCCATAACCAAAGCATTATATCAAATTAACACTTTATTATTCACAATAATAATTAGAGGAAATTCGATTTTATTTATAATAAGTTCGGGTCTTACAGTTTTGTTCAATAATTTTCACAGTATCATATGTAAAATATTTTATATTATTAAATTAATAATTGAGATGACACAATTATTCATATTATTATTTGCATTATTGACAATGTCTAGGAAGTTCTATCGAGGAAAGGGGTTTGGTTAATTAATTGAGCGCCAGTAAGGAGAAATCCTTATCGGAAAGCCCCCTCTTTCCTGGGAACAATTTGGTTGTCAATATTATGAGTTATAATATTAAATGATAAATAATTGTTGAAAGATTGAAAATGTGTTAATTGAAGATAAGTGATTTGTGGTAAATATTTATTCAATTGTTGATATAAATAGAGGGATTTGTTATGTGGCGTTTGTTGTAAGTTTGGCTTATTATTCCATGGAGAGATGTGCTAATTTTTCAAACCGTCAGTTGAAATTATAATAATAAATCAATATGGACCGTTGGTTGAAGTTATAATAGTAAATCAATATGGACCAGTGGTTGAAGATATAATAGTAAATCAATATGGGCCACTGGTTGAAGTTATAATAGTAAATCAATATGGACCGTCAGTTGAAGTTTTAACATTAAATCAATATGGACCGTCCGTTTTAATAGTAAATCAATCTGAACCGTTCGTGAATTAGTTACTATTTAGTCCATTCTCATATAAATAGAAGCTCATTCTTTCATTATTTCTTACGAATTCACTGAAACTCTAGAGAGAGAAACTATAGAGAGAATAAGAGAGAAAGAAGAAGAGTATTCGTAAATAATGTTATTTTCTTCATATTCATAAGGATTTTCATTCTATTCCTTATAAATCTGCAGGAGTAAACTGTCTACGCAGATTACCGCATGCATGGTGAATGAACCTTCGTATTCATTCTTTATTAAATTACGGGAGTAGCCTGTCTACGCGAATTACCGCATGCATGGTGAAAGACCCTTCGTATTCATTCTTTATTAAATTATGGGAGTAACATGTCTACGCGGATTACCGCATGCATGGTGAATGACCGTTCGTATTCATTCTTTATTAATCTGCGGGAGTAACCTGTCTACGCGAATTACTGCATGCATAGTGAATAAACCTTCGTATTCATTATTTATTAAATTGTTGAAATAATCTATCTACGCGGATTACCGTATGGCAGGTGAAAATCCATTTGCAGTTATGTATATTCTTTTATACTCGTATGAGATATCATTTCTTTTGTACTCGTCAAGGAATATCGTTTTCTTTTGTATTTTCCATTTATAGGAACTATTCATACCGGAGTACTATTTATTTGGGTACTTTGTATGATGGGGTACTATTCACCCGGGGTACTTTGCATGATGGGATACTATTCACTCGAGTACTATTCACAGGATACTATTCACGACAAAAGTGATTTTTTTTGTCCAAATTATTTTTGATACATGAATATCTTTTTATTCAGGGTACTTTGCATGACGAGGTACTATTCATTTTGTACTATTCACTCGGGGTACTATTCACGACAAAATTGGTTTCTTTTCTAACCAAATTATCTTTGATATATGAATCTTATTCTTGAATTTGAATCCACGTTTTAATCATCATGTTGACCATTTGGACATTCTTGAACTCTGGATAAATTGAATTATAAATCTCTAATATTTATCTTTGATCTTACCTGTGACGCCCCCAAAATTAGGTATACATCACCCATCTTGAGTCGCCAGATACATGGTACAGAATTCAAATACAACTAAATAATACAACTGTCGTGTACAATACGACAAAACATAAACTGTGAGTTTGAATACAAATATTATCTACTAGAGAGTATACAAACTTAAAAGGAGTCCTCATTAAAATTATTATCACACTATTTCACAGAATAGTGAGGACTACTAATGCACCATCTAAGACCATCACTCTGTTCCCCGACTCGTTCCAGATATATTCTCATTTCCTAAAGAGAACAATGAAAGAAAGGGTGAGCTCAACTAGCCCAGTAAGAAATATTATGACTAAGATAATGCAGGATAAATTATCATTAGCCTTAAAACAGTGTTAAACTAATACAATATAACAAACATCAAGTTTAACTGCAGCGGAATAAGAAATCCATTAAAACAGTCAAGTAGAGAATAAAATCTACTATATTTTATGATTTAAAAGGTTTTTCATCACTTTTATAGCTGGGACTCAAATTTTAATAAATAATCCACATCATCGAATCACCCCGCACTACTGACCCGAGGATATTCTTTAGTATCACGACCACAATTATCCATGCACTACTGGCCAAGAATATATGTGTATTCATTAATGGTCATGATCATGCCAACATTTGTCCATCAATGCGCTTACGGGCCAATGTGGATTTTACCACATCATTTGTAACATTACGGTCATGATTACAATAGAATAATCCTCGGTCATAATCATACCAAGTCCATCTATGCACTACAAGCCACAGATGACTTTCAAAATAATATAAATATGAGGATGGTGACAATGATATAAAAATTTAATAAAACTAGTTCAAGAATTAATTTATCCAGGAACTCATAATGTCCAAATGGTCAACATGATACTGCTTTGTAGAGTAAAATTCAAGAATGCTTAGAAGAATATTTCCATGAAAAGATATGGATGAAGCGCTTAAATATCAAGGATATTCCACTAATTTCATGGAGTATGAAGTCAAAACTTTAACCAACTAGAGTATAATAAAGAATGGAATAACAAAAGAAATCATCACGCATGTCGCGATATTTAGCATAGACAAAGTTATTCCAATGTAATAGTAAATAACGGAACGAGATAGGCGTAAATTCACACGATGGGATGTTCCAAATGAATAATAAAGAATGGATTAACAACAGAAATTACCATGCATGTGGTACTTCGCATAGACAGGTTATTCCAACAGAATACTAATAAGGACGGAATCAGGTCTGGCGTAAAACACACAGACAGGATATTCCAATAGAATAATAATAAAGACGGAACCAGTCCCGGCAGAAACACACAAATGGATATTCCAATGAGAATAATAAAAGGCGGAATCAGTCCCGGCGTAAACGCGTATGACGGGATATTCCAACAGAATAATAAAGTCGGAATAATAGAAGAATGTCACCAAGTATAGGGTAGCCCGTGTATACAGGTTATTCCAACAGAATAATAAAGAATGGAATAACATAAGTGTTAGGTTTGTAATATTCATGAACGCAATCAAATTGCAAAAATAAGCGGAAACGTGTAAAAATCAGAGTTTAAAAATTTTACAAACCATATTACCCGGATCACCCTTTATGCATAATTATTAATTAAACAAAAAGATAAAGAATAAAATCATACCCTTGAAGATCGAGCTTCCACAGGTACAAGTTCACCTTCAAATCCTTTCGCGTTCAACTTGAATTCACCAGGTTTGGTTCCTTCCTTTGATCAACGTTAGCCACCCAAGTGTTTGGCCTCTAGAGGTGATCCACCAAGGAATAATAAAGATTCAAGAAAATGGATGGTTGGCTAAACCCTAGTTTTTCTATCTCTATAGAAAAAGAACGTACTCTCCAACCATTGGAATTATCACGTAGTCATCATATCTGATATAAGACTCCTCTTATAAAGATATCAAGTAACCCTATTAAAAATAAGGTATTATTTAATTAAACCCTTTTAATTAAAGGGGCTCCCTAATCTTATTAGGGATAATTAATTAAATTCATTAGGAATAAATGAGAGTACTTATATTAAATTAATTCCTAAACTCTTTTAGAAATTAAAATAATAATAATAATTGTAATAATATTAATAAGACTCCTCTTATTAATTTATATTTAATATTTCTAAAATATTAAATAATAAATATTAAGCTATTTAATTTATTCTATCACCATAGATTAAATTAAATATACATAATATATTATTACGATTATGTCATTAACTTCTTAAATAATTATTCTTCCTTTTATGGTGTGACCCTTTAGGTTCTCCATATTAAGCAGGTTGTGAATAAATCAATTAGAACAATTCTAATCTTATTTAAATAAATAAATTAAACAATTAATTTATTTAAATAAATAATATTTATTCTACAATAGGGATAAACCTCCTTAGCGCTTAACGACTTTCCAGATAATATAGATTTCAACATTAATCATAAAAGAACCTTTGAGTAATAAGTTACCGTACAATTCAATCCTTCCACCATACAATGTCCCAATTAAATATAAGACATGGAATTTCTGTCAAGTCTTATTTTATTTAATTATATGTATTTTGACTCTTAAATGCACAACTCAAATAATACAAATTAGAAACTCCTTTCTAATTTCATTATGCCGCCAAGGACTACTAGGGTTGTCATTTATCGAATCACATAGGACATTCTCTTCTTTAATAAGAAGTGGTAGATTCTTTATTGATCATACATTATCTCCATGTACAACTTATTATACCCAAGCATACCCTTTGATATACCTTAAGGGTCTTAAGGAATAAGTCAAAGTATAACTCATCATACACAAGATACTATGATGATCTCAAGTCCAAGGATCACTTGTACTACTATCACTACAGGAATTCCTATTGACAAGCAAGTAAAACTCCATTAGGTATTCCTTAGCGAGCCAACGCTCAAAGTGAACTTATTCTCTAATAAGCACCTACATACTTGCTTTAGTGTCTCCACACAAATGATTATGAGATCAATCATCCTCATCCAATGAGCAAGCAACGTATGTACCAATATATCCGGATTTACTAATCCCCAATTTAGTAATCCAACGATTGGGAACTATTTTAGTTTTAAGCTTTCTAAGAATTTAGATCTCATTAAAATGATCATCATCATTATTCTAAAAGCATTGCTTAAAACTATGGGTTTATCATATATTATAAAACAACATCATGTAGATAATTAAAAGCCTTTAATAAATTAATACTTTTTATTAATAAATGAATAAGATTGTTACAAAGTATATGCTTTATCATCAAACATGATTGGCTTGTGTGCATACTACTTTCAATAAGTTCTCTTCATGAATACAAAAAAATAACATCCCTTACGAGTACAACAAATAATATTCCCTACCTTAAGAAGAAGAGTACTGGATATATAAGTAGTGAAGTAGCAGAATACTTTCTTCTTTCTCTCTATAGTTTATCTCTAGAGTTTCAAAGTGAATTCGTAAGAAAATAATGAAGGAATGAGCTTCTATTTTTATAAAATGGATCGTGATATTAACTAACTCATGAACGGTCAGATTGATTTACTTTAATCGACGGTCCATATTTAAAGCAAAATCTTTTAAATAAAAAATAATATATATTCTATTTATAATCTAATAAAACGAATAACTTTATAAAAGATTTTACTATGCAAACACTACGCAGCACTATACAAACACTATGCATAATAAAATATAATATATTCTAATTATTGTCTAATAAAATGAGATAACTTTATAAAAGTATTATGTTTTATATAAAAAGATTTTACTATGCAAAACACTATGCGAGCACTATGCAACACTATGCATAATAGAATATAATATATTCTATTTATAGAATAACTTTATAAAAGTATTCATTTTTATAAAAAAGATTTTATGTATTATTACATTAATAATACCAACAAAACCGAGTGACTTATCACGTAAGCATCAATAATTAATACCGTGTGCTACTATGCAACTACGCCAGACATCGTATTTTTAACACACTAAGGTGTTTCAAACGAGTTAATGGTAAAACTTCCATTTGTTATTTTCATAAAGTATTTTTTCATTTTCTCAAACCGACAATAATTCCGTTGTGGGGTCCACCAATGATTGTCTTTGTTATACGAATATTCCCGTTAAAACGAATATTCCCCGACCAATCAAATATTATATAACAACTTGTGTACTTTGCAAAATTTATAAATATTACCCACAACTATAACATTATATCAATTTCACCCCATAATATTCAAAAATAATATTTATAGAAAATTCATCTTTATTCAAAAAGTTGGGGTTTTACAACCTCCCCTACTTATGAAATTTTGCCCTCGAAATTAGGGTACATACCTGGTATATCGAAGAGGTAAGGATACCTTTATTTCATTTCAGATTCTAACTCCCAAGTTATTTCCTCAACATCGTGGTTTCTCCACAAAACTTTGACTTGAGGTATAACCTTGGAGAGTAGAATATGTTCCTTCTTATCCAAGATTTGAACAGGAACCTCTTCATACGTCAAATCTTCCGGTATTTCGTCCGGATCTAACTCATTAATGTGGTTTGGGTCTTCCACATATTTACGTAACATGGATATGTGAAAAACGTTATGAACACGAGACATACTTGGCGGTAAAGCGAGTCTATAGGCCACATTTCCTACTTGATTGAGGATTAAAAATGGGCCAATGAATTGAGGATTGAGCTCTCCTCTATTTCCAAATCTCGTAACTCCTTTCCACGGAGCAACTCGTAATAACACATGATCTCCTATATCAAATTCCACGTCCTTTCGATGAAGATCAGCATAACTCTTTTGTCGATCTTGTGAGGTCTTTATACGTTATCGGATCATTTAAATCTTTTTCGTAGTCATACGTACCAACTCTGATCCCAACAACGTTGCTTCACCCACCTCATCCCAGCATACCGGAGAACAACACTTTCTTCCATACAACGCCTCAAATGGAGTCATGACAATACTTGATTGATAACTGTTGTTGTAGGAAAACTCCAATAATGGTAAGAACTTGTCCCAACTTCCCTTGAAGTCAAGGACACAGAGTCTTAATAGATCTTCAAGAGTTTGAATAGTCCTCTCCGACTGCCCATCCGTCTGAGGATGATATGCCGAGCTAAATCGTAAATCTGTTCCCATAGCTTTCTTCAAATTAACCCAAAATCGTGAAGTGAATCTTGGGTCTCGATCCAAAACTATGGATACTGGCATACCATGCAGTCTTATAATCTCGTTTATGTACATACGAGCAAGACGTTCAAGCGTATAAGTTTCTCGTATCGGTAAGAAATGAGCAGACTTGGTCAATCTATCAACAATGACCCAAATCGCATCTATGCCTTGAGAAACCTTAGGAAGACCGGTAACAAAATCCATGGTAATGTGCTCCCACTTCCATTCTGGAATTTCAAGTGGTTACAATGGACCTTTTGGTACTTGATGCTCCGCCTTGACTCGTTGACAAGTTAGACACCTTTAGATAAACAGCGCTATCCCTCTCTTAATATTGCTCCACCAAAATGTATGACGAAGATCACGATACATTTTGGTACTCCCATGATGGATTGTAAACGGTGTGTTGTGCGCCTCCATCATGATTTTATACTTTAACTCAGGATCGTTAGGAACACAAAGTCTGGAGTTGACTCGAAGTATTCCTTCATCATCGATTCTTGCTTCCGGCATTGCACCTTCTTGCACTTTATTCCTCATACGCATCAGCTCCAGGTCTGTAGCTTGAGTAACTTTAACTTTATCAATTAAAGTCGATTCTACTCGTATATTCGCCATCATCACATGGGTCCCTAGAGTCTTTAACTCTATCTCCATCCTTTGCAAGTCACACAAAATGGGCCTTTGTGTTGACAATATCGCATTCGTACTTGCATATGATCTTCTACTCAATGCGTCAGCTACCACATTCACTTTTCCAGGATGGTATTGGATTGTATAATCATAATCTTTCAACAATTCAAGCCAACGTCGTTGTCGCATGTTGAGTTCCATTTGAGTGAAGAAATATTTGAGGCTTTTATGATCCGTAAAGATCTCCACTTTTTCCCCATACAAGTAATGCCTCCAAATCTTTAGTGCGAAGACAACAGCTGCCAACTCTAGATCATAAGTAGGATAATTCCTCTCATATTCTTTGAGTTGTCGTGAGGCATAGGCTATGACTTTCCCATGTTTCATGAGAACACATCCCAACCCTTTGCCCGAAGCATCACTGTAGATGACAAATCCCTCCAAACCAGATGGTATTGTCAGAACAGGTGCTAAAATGAGTCTTCTCTTGAGTTCTTGAAAACTCTTCTCACATTCCTCGCTCCAACCGAACTTTGTATCTTTCCGAGTCAGCTGAGATAGTGGAGTAGCGATTCGAGAAAACCCTTCTACGAATCTCCGATAATAACCAAATGTTAAGCCGAGAAAGCTACGACTTTGGTCATCGATTTAGGTTGCTCCGACTTTGAATAGCTTCAATCTTTGCTGGGTCAACAGATATTCCATGACTTGATACCACGTGCCCAAGGAATGCTACTTCTTCAAGCCAGGACTCACATTTCTTCAACTTGGCATAAAGCTTGTATTCACGAAGCTTTTGGAGTATCAGCCTCAAGTGTTGCTCATGATCTTCACGGCTTTTGGAATAAATAAGGATGTCATCAATAAAGACGACCACAAAGTGATCCAAATATTCCTTGAATACTTGGTTCATCATTTCCATGAAGGCAAAGAGGAGCATTACTCAATCCAAAGGACATGACTAGAATTCATAATGCCCTCGCATCGAAGTTCCGAAAAGTCGTCTTTGGAATGTCATCGGTTCTAATCTTCAATTGGTGATATCCAGAACGAAGATCAATCTTTGAAAAGAATTTGGCTCCTTGTAACTGGTCAAACAAGTCATCAATACGTGGCAATGGGTACCTATTTTTGATGGTGACATGATTCAACTCCCGATAATCAATACAAAGTCGCATACTCCCATCTTTCTTTTGCACGAATAGAACAAGAGCACCCCAATGAGAAGTACTAGGACGAATGAAACCGATGTCTAACAATTCCTGTAGTTGGGTCTTTAACTCCTGAAGTTCAATAGGAGCCATTCGATATAGGGCTTTGGAAATAGGTTTTGTACTGTGTTCAAGGTCGATACAAAATTCAATTTCACGCCTGGGTAGGCCGCAGAAGTTCTCAGGGAATACGTCAGGAAATTCATTAACAATAGAAATATCATTCAAAACTGACGTATTTTTGTTTAGATCCATGACATGAACTAAGAAAGCCTGACATCCATTTTTCAATAAACGAATAGCTTTATGGCTTGAGATGACAGTGATTGATTTTAATAGTTTGGTGGCTTGAATTCGCATAACAGATTGGTTAGGAATATGAAAGCTAATAACCTTACGAAAATAATCAATTTTTGCATGATGAGTAATTAACCAACCAATCCCTAGAATTACGTCAAATACAAGTATTTTTAATGAAATAAGATCGACAGGTAATGTGAAGGTACCAATTTGAACCAAACAAGACTTATAAACAACGGATGTAATGAAGGTTTCTCCCAACGGAGTTTCAACAGATAAGTCAAAGTCTAATTTCTCTGGAGTCAAATTAATCGTTGAGCGCAAGTAGGAGAAATAAAAGAATGGGTAGAACCAGTATCAAATAAGGTATAGACTTTGCTAGAGTTTATGATAAGCTTACCCATGATGACCTCATTCGGGTTCCTTTCTTTCTGGGAGGTCATAACAAACGCTCTCCCTTGCACTACCGGCTTTGAATTTTCGGGGACGGCTTTTGGTGCCTCCATCCTGGCTGAACTTGTCTTCGGTGAACAACAAAATCGGGCTAAGTGACCTTCTCTTCCATAATTATAACATGCTTTGGACGGCATCGCGCAGTTTGGACTGATGTGTCCCTCCCCTCCGCATTTAAATCATATGATAGGTGGTCGTTCTCCTTCCTTAACAACGGGTGCTGGTGCTGACGTCCTTCCATCATTGTTGAATCTCATTTTCTTGAAATATTCATTTTTACTATCTTGGCCATGATTACCACCGAAGTGGTTACCATTTCTGGTATGTTGATTACCTCCACGTTTGTTGTCACCGTTTCGATGACTGATACCACTGGTATTTTCATGTTGCCGGCTGCTTTCTCTTAGTTGCGTTGACTCATTACCGCGCTCCAATAACTGAGCCCTATTTACAATATCTGAGTACAAACACAGTTGATGAGAAATAAGGTTTTGACGTATCTCCGGTTTCAAACCTCTTAAAAAAATTCGCATCATTCTCTCCTCATTATCGACCAAATGGGATGCAAATCAGGATAACTCCGCAAATTTAGCCTCGTATTGCAACACGATCATATTGTTTTGTTCCAATTTGATAAACTCCACTTCTTTCATGTGACGAATACTCTCGGGAAAGTACTTGTCGTTGAATAGCTCTTGGAACTTCTCCCAAGACATCTTGAGTGTGTTAGGCTGGGTACGTTTTACAGATTTCCACCAGTAATCTGCCTCTTCACGCAACATGAAGGTGGCGAAGGGAACCTTTTGCTCCTCGGAGCATCCCAAGACATCAATTATCTTGGTGATCTGTTTTATCCATGCTTCCGCCTTAAGTGGTTTTGGCTCTCCAATAAACTCTGGTGGTCCCAGCTCCTTGAACTATTTAGCGGTGACCATTCGAGAGTTTCCACTGTTTCCACCTATATTTTGGACAGGAGCCGCTCTCACCTGATGTTGCATGAATTGCATAAAGCCTCTGAACAATCCATCATTCATCATTTGGTCCGTGTTTTTGTTTGCATGAGGATTGTCGCCTTCCTGATGCACATTCTCCTGATTATTGATGTGTGGAGACTCAACGGTCTCCTGTGCTCCATTGCTATTTTCAACATTCTCGGATGTCATTTTCAGATACTGCCACAAAACAAGGGTTAGTTGACATGTAACATATTATCTCTAAACTCTGACCAACCAATTAAATACCAAATAAACTTAGGTAGGTCATACTAGCGAAGGAATTCTGCCTCTCCTCCTAGTTCTAGTCTCACATCTTAGCCAGGGATCATATCCCTAAGCTTTGATACCAACTATGACGCCCCCAAAATTAGGTATACATCACTCATCTTGAGTCACCAAATACGTGGTACATAATTCAAATACAACTTAATAATACAACTATCGTATACAATACGACAAAACATAAACAGTGAGTTTGAATACAAATATTGTCTACCAGAGAGTATACAAACTCAAAAGGAGTCCTCATTACAATTATTATCACACTATTTCACAGAATAGTGAGGATTACAAATGCACCATCTAGGACCATCACTCCGTTCCCCGACTCGTTCCAGCTATATTCTCATTTCCTGAAGAGAACAGTGAAAGAAAGGGTGAGCTCAACTAGCCCAGTAAGAAATATTATGACTAAGATAATGCAGAAAAAATTATCATTAGCCTTAAACAGTTTTAAACTGATACAATATATAACAAACATCAAGTTTAACTGCAGCGGAACAAGCAATCCTTTAAAAGAGTCAAGTAGAGAATAAAATCTACTATCTTTTATGATTTAAAAGGTTTTTCATCACTTTTATCTCTGGGACTCAGCTTAATAAATAATCCACATCATCGAATCACCCATGCACTACGGCCAAGGATATTCTTTAGTATCACGACCACAATTATCCATGCACTACGGGCCAAGAATATTTGTGTATTCATTAATGATCATGATCATGCCAACAACTGTCCATCAATGCACTACGAGCCAATGAGGACTTTTACCACATCATTTGTAACATTACGATCATGATTACACCGAATAATCCCTGGTCATAATCATACCAAGTCCATCTAAGCACTACAGGCCACGGATGACTTTCAAAAAAATATAAATATGAGGATGATGACAATGATATAAGAATTCAATAAAACAAGTTCAAGAATTAATTTATCCAGGAACTCATAATGTCCAAATTATCAACATGATACTGCTTTGTAGAGTAAAATTCAAGAATGCTCAGAAGAATATTTCCATGAAAAGATACTGGATGAAGCGCAAATATCAAGGATATTCCACTAATTTCATGGAGTATAGAAGTCAAAACTTTAACCAACTTAGTATAATAAAAAATGGAATAACAAAAGAAATCACCATGCATGCGGTACTTCGCATAGACAGGTTATTCCAACAGAATACTAAATAACGGAACTGTGTCAAAGTAAATTCACAACCCATGGGATGTTCAACAGAATAATAAAGAATGGAATAACAACAAAAATCACCATGCATGCGGTGCAGATAGATAGGTTATTCAATGTAATACTAATAAGGATTTGAATCAGTCCGGCGTAAAAACGCATGATAGGATATTCCAAATGTAATAATAATAAAAAGCGGAAACCAGTCCCACAGTAAAACGCACAAATAGGATATTCCAATGTAATAATAAAGACAAAATCAGTCCGACGAAACGCATGACAGCACAAGATATTCCAAATGTAATAATAAAGATGGAATAATAGAAGAATGTCATCAAGTATAGGGTAGCTCACAGATACAAAAGTTATTCAATGTAATAATAAAGAATGGAATAACATAAGTTTTCATCATGAATACAAAAAATAACACCCTTATTTAGTACAACAAATAATATTCCCTACCTTAAGAAGAAGAGTCTTCGGATATATAAGTAGTGAAGTAGCGGAATACTTTTTCCTTTCTCTCTATAGTTTATCTCTCTAGAGTTTCAAAGAAATTGTAAGAAAATAATGAAGGAATGAGCTTCTATTTATAGAAAATGGATCAGATAATAACTAACTCATGAACGGTCCGATTGATTTACTTTAATCGACCATCCATATTTAAAGCAAAATCTTTTAAATGAAATATAATATATTCTATTTATAATTTAATAAAATCAATAACTTTATAAAAGATTTTACTATGCAAACACTACGCAGAGCACTATGCAAACACTATGCATAATAAAATATAATATATTCTAATTATTGTCTAATAAAATGATAACTTTATAAAAGTATTATGTTTTATATAAAAAGATTTTACTATGCAAAACACTATGCTGCAGACTATACAACACTACGCATAATAGAATATAATATATTCTATTTATAGAATTACTTTATAAAAGTATTTTGTTTTATATAAAAGATTTTTACGTATTATTACATTAATAATACCAACAAAACCGAGTGACTTATCACGTAAGCATCAATAATTAATTAATAGTGTGCTACTATGCAACCACGCCAGTATCGCTTTTCTTTTAACACCGGGTGTTTCAACAGATTAACAGTAAAACTTCCGCCGTTATTTTCATAAAGTATTTTTGTCGTTTTCTCAATCCGACAATAATTCCGTTAATAGGGTCCACCAATGATTGTCGTTGTCATGCGAATATTCCCTCGTTAAAACGTAATATTCCCCACCAATCGAATATTATATATAACAACTCATGAACTTTGCAAAATTTATAAATATTACCCACAACAATAACATTATATCAATTTCACTCCATAATATTCAAAAATAATATTTATAGAAAATTCATCTTTATTCAAAAAGTTGGGGTTTTACATTACCTGATTGATTCTTTATATCATTGTCATCATTTTCATGCTTATATTGTGGTGAAAGTCATCTTTGGCCCGTAGTGCATAGATGGACTGTTGATTGGTATGATTATGACCAAGAATTGTGCATTGGTATAATCATGACCTGTAATGTTACGGACAAATGATGTGGTAAAAGTCATCTTTGGCCCGTAGTACATAGATGGACTGTTGATTGGTATGATTATGATCAGGAATTATGCATTGGTATAATCATCACCTATAATGTTACAGACAAATGATGTGGTAAAAGTCATCTTTGGCCCATAGTACATAGATGGACTGTCGATTGGTATTGTAACGACCAAGAAATTCGGATCCTTTGTAAAATGCTTGAAAGAATTAAATAATGAATAAAATAATATTATTTGTTACTATTATGTGTTAATAAGACGTATGTCGTTCTATAACCTAGAAACGTCAGAACATCGTAGTATTTTAACTATGTGAGGGAATTAAAGTGTTTGAATTTCCAAGACAAAAATAAAAGCTTTCCGAGAATTTTTCTGAAAAACACTATTCATCGTTTATCGCTCGGGAATTATTTTTGAACTTTCGAGAAATACATAACATTATAATATCGAGGCGAGATGGATTATGTAATAATAATCTAAGTATGGAAAATGCAATATTTCGTATGCGGACGTAATACGAGAACGTTATGAATTAAAGTCTAATGAAATGAATTAGTGTAATCTTGTATGAAGTGTAAAGTCCAATAACTTTAAGGGGCAAGCTCAATTTATAGAGATGGTTAGCCCAAGAGTTGGTTTATATTAAGCCCAAAGTAATTTAAGACCTAAGCCCAATTAATGATCCATTAGTTAATTAAGATCCATGGGGAAACCCATAGGTGAATTGGTAACCAAGGACTTTATGTGGTGAACAAGAAATAAGTGTGATGGCCAAGTTTACTTAGTGTGCAAGTAGTGAATAGTAAGGAGGTTAGTGATGAGGTGGGTTATCCTAATGACCATAATTCCCTAACCTTAGCCCTCCTATAAATACCAAGCCTTTGAATTCATTTGTTGCTTGTTAGTTTCATCCAACATTAAAACAACTTAAGTGTTAGAGAGAATAAGCACTTTGAAGTTTAACTTCCATTCTTAGATTTTCCAAGAACAAGAAGCACTAGTTCATCAAGGGTAAGACTCTTATCCTATATTCTTCTATCTCTACCATGATAGCTTGATAGAGAAGTGTTGATCATGTATACTAAAAACATATAAAGATTGGATAATCAATGGACTTAAGCCGAATAAGTAAGGAATAAACAATTTAAACCTAAATAAGTTATGAACTTATGAAGAACAATTGTGACGCCCCCAAAATTAGGTATACATCACCCATTCTGAGTTGCCAGATACATGGTACAAAATTTAAATAAAACTTCATTTATACAACTATTGAGCTGTCGTATAGAATACGACCACAGTTAACTTTGAGTTTTAATACAAATGTATGTAACTCTCATGGTGCCTCGACCACAACCTTACAATGGTGTTTTACATAAAAGTATAGTCAAAGACTGTTTTAGAAACTAAAATCTCTAGAAAGTGCTCAAGGAAACCTTCGTACATGGGAGGCCATGCATCTAGGTTATAATAGATATCATATGGCCGCAGAATTATCCTTGGTTAACCCAATAGACCCCAAAGAAAAATGAGAAGATTACTATCATCTTCTTTCTAATGGTGAGTCTTCTCTTGATATATAACTATCTCCACTGTCTCCAAGTGAATATTATATTTTAAATCAACTCCAAGATCATATAGGTAGTGCCCGTAAATATACTCAGCAAGTGGATGCGCACAACCCTGTCTTATGATAACACGAGGTTGTATGTCATTAGACATTTTTTATGATAGTGACAAAACACCCTTCCAAAGTTGGGTTCACCTCACCCTATTTGATTCACCAAATATAACTACTAAATGTTGTATAGAATACAACACACTTTTTTATACTGTTTAAGGAGAACCTCCATAGTTAGAGACCACTGTTCTATTCCCCTGTTATCCCCGCTCGACCCGGCAACACTCTTACGGCAACACTCTGTTAGGTTTGTAATATTCATGAATGCAATCAAATTGCTCAAAGTAAGCGGAAACGTGTAAAATCAGAGTTTTAAAAATTTTACAAACCATATACCCGGATCACCCTTTATGCACAATTATTAATTAAACGAAAAGATAAAGAATAAAATCATACCCTCGAAGATCGAGCTTCCTCAGGTACAAGTTCACCTCCAATCCTTTTCGCGTTCAACTTGAATCCACCGGGTTTGGTTCCTTCCTTTGATCAACGTTAGCCACCCATGTGTTTGGCCTCTAGAGGTGATCCACCAAGGAATAATAAGAATTCAAGAAGATGGGTATTTGGCTCAAACCCTAGTTTTCTATCTCTATAGAAAAGAACGTACTCTCCAACAAATTGGAATTACGTATGTTGTAAAAGTCAACAACCACCTTACCCATAATAAGACTCCTCTTATTTATAGATGTGGGCAACCCACCTTAACAATTAAGGAATTAGAATTTATTTAATTAATTAAATTCTTTTAATTAATTAAGCTCCTTAATCTGATTAGGGATAATTAATTAAACTCCTTTAACTAATTTTCCCTCCTAATCCTATTAGGAATAAATGAGAGTACTTATATTAAATTAATTTCTAAACTCTTTTAGAAATTAAAATAATAATAATAATTGTAATAATATTAATAAGACTCCTCTTATTAATTTATATTTAATATTTCTAAAATATTAAATAATAAATATTAAGCTATTTAATTTATTCTATCACCATAGATTAAATTAAATATACATTATATATTATTACGATTATGCCATTAACTTCTTAAATAATTATTCTTCCTTTTATGGTGTGACCCTTTAGGTTCTCCATATTAAACCTAGGTTGTGAATAAATCAATTAGAACAATTCTAATCTTATTTAAATAAATAAATTAAACAATTAATTTATTTAAATAAATAATATTTATTCTACAATAGGGATAAAGCTCTCCTAGCGATCAAACGACTTTCCAGATAATATAGATTTCAACATTAATCGTTAAAGAACCTTTGAGTAAATAGTTACCGCATAATTCAATCCTTCCACCATACAATGTCCCAATTAAATATAAGACATGGAATTCTTGTCAAGTCTTATTTTATTTAATTATATGTATTTCGATCCTTAAATGCCTAACTCCAAATAATGCAAATTAGAAACTCATTTCTAATTTCATTACTTCGCCAAGGACTACCGGGTTGTCATTTATCGAATCACATAGGACATTCTCTTCTTTTAATAGAAGTGGTAGATTCTTTATTGATCATACATTATCTCCATGTATAACTTATTATACCCAAGCATACCCTTTGATATACCCTAAGGGTCTTAAGGAATAAGTCAAAGTATAACTCATCATACACAAGATACTATGATGATCTCAAGTCCAAGGATCACTTGTACTACTCTCACTACAGGAATTCCTATTGACAGGCAAGTAAAACTCCATTAGGTATTCCTTAGCGAGCCACGTTCAGTGAACTTATTCTCTAATAAGCACCTACATACTTGCTTTAGTGTCTCCACACAAATGATCATGAGATCAATCATCCTCATCCAATGAGCAAGCAACGTATGTACCAATCTATCCGGATTCACTAATCCCCAATTTAGTAATCCAACGATTGGGAACTATTTTAGTTTTAAGCTTTCCAAGAATTTAGATCTCATTAGAATGATCATCATCATTATTCTAAAAGCATTGCTTAAAACTATGGGTTTATCACATATTATAAAACAGCATCATGTAGATAATTAAAAGCCTTTAATAAATTAATACTTTTTATTAATAAATGAATAAGATTGTTACAAAGTATATGCTTTATCATCAAACATGATTGGCTTGTGTGCATACTACTTTCACACTCTTATTACCTAAAAGGAATTGTGAAGCAGAAAGGGTGAGCACAACTAGCCCAGTAAGGAATATAATGGCTAAAGATAATTAAATTATCAATAGCTTTCATCAATAATAAATCAGAGATTTAGAACATATGGTAGATGATAAAACTTTTCAACCATGGTTGCAGCGAAACGAGCAATCCATTAGAAGAGTCAAATAGACCATAAGGTCTATTATTTTCTCTATGTTAAAAGTCCACCAATAATGTTTTATCCATGTAAAATTAATCAACAGTTCCTGTCCACAATCATATGAATAACTCATAATCATAATTGTGGTTCTAAATTCCTCTTCGCAACTAGAACGAAGATAATTCTCATCACCTATCTTCACCTGAAACATAAAAAATCATGGTTATACCAAATCAGAATTTCTGCTCATAATCATACTAATAAATTCATCTTTGCACCACAGCCAAAGATATTCATTAACAATTCATCTTTGCACTACATGCCAAAGACATACAACTGTATTTTAGAAGAGTCAAGTAGAACATGATATCTACTATCTTCTACGCATTTAAAAGTGTATAATAAATATTTTATCGCTGAGACTCATCTTAATAAATAATCCACGTCATCGAATCACCCCTGCACTACGGCCAAGGATATTCGTTAATATCACATCCATGAATTTATATTTCATCGCTGAGACTCAGCTCGATAATCAATTCATATCATTGAATTATCCATGCACTACGGCTAAAGATATTCATTATTATCACATTCATGAATTAATATTTCATCGTTGAGACTCAGCTCAATAATTAATCCACATCATCGAATCATCCCTGCACTACAGGCCATGGATATTCATTAGTATCACAACCACGAATTATCCATGCACTACGGGCCAAAGATAATCGTGTTTTCATCAACGGTCCTGATCATGCCATAAAACAATTCATCTTTGCACCCTTGGCCGAAGAGAATCTATAGCCATAATCATACCAAAAACTGTCCATCAATGCACTACGGGCCAATGAGGACTTTTTCCACATCATTTGTAACATTACGGTCATGATTATACCGAATAATCCCTGGTCATAATCATACCAAGTCCATCTATGCACTACAGGCCACATATGACTTTCAACACAATATAAGCATGAGGATGATGACAATGATATAAGAATCAATCAAATGAGATAAAGGATAAATATTAAACATTTATAATACAATTTTATCCATCGTTCAATAATAACCAAATGTTATCAATCACTTAATAATCTCATAATCTAATATCATTAATATTATAACGATATTTTAATCATTTCTTAAACTTATAAACAATTCATTTCAACTATTTACACTTTATCACATAATGCATTTAATCACTCAAAAATTCCATACTTATAAGATTTCATCACCAATAATCAAATTACTCATCAAAAATCTGCATATACCTTATATAGGATTTCCAAGCTATAAAATCCTATTTACCAATTCTTCAACTCCACATAACATATTTAACTCATATGTTCGTAGCTAAACTATTTTCATGAAAAATACCAAATCAGTCCTAAAAATTATTCTTTTATGGGATTTAGCAGAATATAGTCCCATCTTGAACATATATTTTTCTCAGAATTTTTAAAATTCATTTACTATTTTTCATATGGATAAAACTGCCAAATATTTAGACATTTATCATAAATTGTACTTTTGTCCAAAAATTCTTAAATTTCCAAGGTATACTCCTGTTATATACATGTACTCCCAATAAAAAGTTCACCAATTTTGGAGTTAACCACAAGGAGTTATAAGAGTTTACTTTTAAAATAGTCTTTTCCCATAAAATCCATAACTCTTAATCTATACATCCAAAAATCGTCATTGTTGGACACGATTTAGAAAACTCATTTAATTATCATTTCAAATTTTTCCAGAATTTTTGAGGGTAAGAAAAATTATGAATCTGCCTTTGGCAGAAACCCCTTTTAATGAAAATACTATTCGCATGAATACGAAGGATCATTCACCATGCATGTGGTAATCCACATAGATAGGTTATTCCAACAGAATAATAAAGAATGGAATAATGAATGATTCACCATGCATGCGATAGATCGCACTGCCAAAAGTTATTCCCAACAGAATAATAAATAATGGAACCAGTCCGATTTGTAAACGCCTTTACGCATGGATATTCCGACGAATAATAAATAATGGAACCAGTCCCACAGAGCGCATGCAGACAGGATATCCCGATAGAATAATAAATAATGGAACTGTGTCCAAATACAGCGCATTGAGATGTGATATTAAACGAATAATAAAGAACGGAATATTAGAAGAATTTCACCATGTATGCGGTACTTCGCATAAACAGGTTATTCCAACATAATAATAAAGAATGGAATAACAGAAGAATTTCACCAAGTATAGGGTAGTCCGCGTATACATGTTATTTCAACAGAATAATAAAGAATGGAATAACAGAAGATCTCTTCATAAATAAGAAAGAAAGAGTACCCCGTACGAGTACAACAAATAATATTCCCTACCTTAGAAAGAAGAGTACTGGATATAAAAGTAGTGAAGTAGCAGAACACTTTTCTTCTTTCTCTCTATAGTTTCTCTTTCTAGAGTTTTAGTGAATTCGTAAGAAATAATGAAGGAATGAGCTTCTATTTATAGAAAAATGGACTGCATAGTAACTAACTCACGAACGGTCCAGATTGATTAACTTTAATCTGACGGTCCATATTTAAAGAAAAATCTTTTAAATAAAATATAATATATTCTATTTATAATCTAATAAAACGAATAACTTTATAAAAGATTTTACTATGCAAACATTATCTGAGCACTATGCAAAACACTTGTGCATAATAAAATATAATATATTCTAATTATTGTCTAATAAATCAAATAACTTTATAAAAGTATTTTGTTTTTATATAAAAAGATTTTACTATGCAAAATACTATGCAAACACTATGAAACACTATGCATAATCAAATATAATATATTCTATTTATAGAATAACTTTATACAAGTATTCATTTTATATATAAAAAGATTTTACTATGCAAAACACTATGCAGACATCTACGATAATAGAATATAATATATTCTATTTATAGAATAACTTTATAAAAGTATTACATTTTATTACATTAATAATACCAATAAAACAAAAGCGAGTGACTTATCACATAAGCATCAATAATCAATATCGTGCTATTTACCAAAATAGAAAAAAAAATTGAATACTTTTATTTCATAAAATTCGGGGTCTCACAACAATGATGAACTTGTCATATGTTTACCTTAAAGAGTTAGTATGATTCATAAGATGTAAAGATATTGCTCAAGGAACTTAAATCAATAATAAGTCATAAGGAAAAGAAATCTTGTATTGAAGAATTTGTTAAGTTATGAACTTATAAGAAATAAGCCATAACCTAATTTAAAGATAAGTAGTTATAATATATAGGTTGAGATATCTAGCTAATGAAATGAATTCATTTGGAATGAGGAAGAAATTTTTAGTAATGAAGTTTTGCCGGAATTCACACGATTGGACAACAATCGTCGAATTCGTGAAATTCTCGGAATGGAAGTCGGTTTTTGTGTTTGAACTAGGAAACGTTGGTTTTCGATGGAGACAAGTCCTATTTGGCATTATAGAGTTGCAGACTCAAAAATGACCAGATTCCCACTTAGAACGAAGAAACGAGCGTTGAACGTTCACGAACGTTTATCGTTTTCGTTAAAAATGAAATAATAGGTGAATTTTTAGCAAACGAAGTCGAATAGATAAAATTCTTACATAAACACGTAGAGTATATGATTTGTGAACCGTAGGCTCTTGAACAAGCCAATTCGGACTTATAACGAAGAAGTTACGAGTCCGGAAATCTCACAAGTTTAAAAATCTATCAAAATTATCTGTGGCACAGAGTCCGCGCCACGGCGTGACTCCAAGCCAAATAGATGGTGCCGCAACGCCAAAATGGCCCTCATTACTGAAACTCAATGCAATGAACGCGACCAGAAGGAAGGGACTCCACGAGTCCCGGTCTTCTATTGATAATGTGTAATGCCTTGTTGGCATCACACATAGAGGAATAGTCGGTGTCGTAGTACCAACCTTAAAACTTAGATAGTAAAGAATGTTTACATGTTGAGCATGAATAGTAAATGATTAACACTTAACTAATGAACTTAATAAAACATTATCAAGTCATGATTAAACCTTAAGTATGATCACTTAGAGTTCAAGAAAGTCAATTGCATGTGAACGTAAGAATGATGTAACGGAAAGCCAAAATCAATAATAACATATCTAATATGTAATTAGATATACACAGACCACAAGAGTCTAAAATATATCTTTACACAGAAGGAGTTGAATATGAGACAGAGGAGATGGCTGGAGTTGATAAAGGATTACGACTGTGAAATCATGAATCACCCTGGGAAAGCCAATGTAGTTGTCGATGCCTTAAGCAGGAAGGGTCGGGAAAAGTTATCTATGTTAACTGCTCAGACTGAGTTAATAACAGAGATGGCTAGGATGGAGATAGAGGTGAAATTGCCAATTGAAGTGGATCAGAGACTATTTACGATGGAGATCCAATCTACCATCGTAGAGAGAGTCAATGAGGTACAGCTCAAAACTAGTGAGTGTGACCAGATGAAGAAGCGGTTGACCAATGAAAAAGATATTAAATTTAGTCTTGATAACGAGGGATTATTAAGATTTGAGGGAAGAATTTGGGTTCCAAATGAGACGGAATTAAAGGAGCAAGTTTTACAAGAGGCTCATAGTTCGACGTACTTGATTCATCCTGGTAGTACTAAGATGTATCAAGATCTTCGACAGAGTTTATGGTGGCTGAACATAAAGAGAGAGATAGCCAAGTATGGGAGTAGGTGTTTGACTTGTCAGAAAGTTAAGGCCGAACATCAACGACCAAGTGGCTTGTTACAGTCATTGGAGATTCCAGAGTGGAAGTGGGATCATATCACGATGGACTTTGTGGTGGGACTTCTGATTACTCAAAAGGGGTATGATGCAATTTTGGTGATAGTGGACCGGTTGACAAAGTCGTCTCACTTTTTACCAATTCGGGTCAAGTATAACTTAGATCAATTAGCGAAACTTTATGTTAATGAAATTATTTCCAGACATGGAGCACCAGTTTCGATTGTGTTAGATCGTGACCCACAATTCACGTTAAAATTTTGGAGAAGTCTGCAAGAGCAGTTGGGAACGCAGTTGAAGTTAAGTACAACATATAATCTACAAACTGATGGGCAGAGCGAGAGGATAATTCAGACGTTAGAAGATATGTTAATATCTTATGTCATGGATTTCAAGGGTAGTTGGGATGATCATCTACCATTAGTAGAGTTTGCGTATAACAACAGTTATCATGCAAGCATAGGTATGTCGCCTTATGAAGCCTTGTATGGAAGGAAATGCAAAACACCATTGTATTGGGATGAAGTGGGAGAACGCCGAATGATAGGACCAGAATTGATGCAGCAAACAACGGATGTAGTGAAGTTGATACGAATACGTCTCATAGCAACTCAAGACAGACAGAAGAAGTACGCAGACTTACATCGAGAAAATTGGGAGTTTGAGGTAAGCTCGTACATATTTTTAAAGGTATCTCCCTGGAAAGGAAAGATACGCTTTGGAAAGAAGGAGAAACTAAGCCCGGGGTTTATAGGACCTTTTGAGGTTCTCAAACGGGTAGATGAGGTAACGTATATAGTAGCATTACCTCCAAACTTAGAACGAATACACAAAGTATTTCATGTATCGGTGTTACGTCCTTACAAACCGGATTATAAACACGTAATAGAGTTTGAGCCTATTCAACTCGAGAAGGACTTAACATATGAAGAGATGCCAATTCAACTCGAGTAGGACTTAACATACGAAGAGATGCCAATTCATATCGTCGGTAAAGGTGTTATAAAAGAACCACGATGCCGAGGAAGCAACGTGAGAATTGGAAGAAAAGATAAAGAAGGATTACCCTCATTTATTTGCGTAATGTAAGGCGATATTCTGGGGACAGAATCTTTAAAAGGGGGGGAAGAATTTAACGACCAAGAAATTCGGATCCTTTGTAAAATACTTAAAAGAATTAAATAATATTATTTGTTATTATTATGTGTTAATAAGACGTATGTCATTCTATAACCTAGAAACGTCGGAACATCATAGTATTTTAACTACGCGAGGGAATTAAAGTGTTTGAATTTCCAAGATGAAAATAAAAGCTTTCCGAGAAATTTTCTGAAAAACATTATTCATCATTTATCGCTCGGGAATTATTTTTGAACTTCCGAGAAATACGTAACGTTATAATATCGAGGCGAGATGGATTATGTAATAATAATCGAAGTATGAAAAATGCAATATTTTGCATGCGGGCGTAATACGAGAACGTTAAGAATTAAAGTCTAATGAAATGAATTAGTGTAATCTTGTATGAAGTGTAAAATCCAATAACTTTAAGGGGTATGCTCAAGTTGTAGAGATGGTTAGCCCAAGAGTTTGTTTACATTAAGCCCAAAGTAATTAAAGACGAGCCCAAAGTAATTTAAAGCCTAAGCCCAATTAATGATCCATTAGTTAATTAAGATCCATAGGTCAACCCATGGGTGAATTGGTAACCAAGGACTTTATTTGGTAAAAAAGAAATAAGTGTGATGGCCAAGTTTACTTAGTGTGCAAGTAGTGAATAGTAAGGAGGTTAGTGAGGAGGTGGGTTGTCCTAATGACCATAATGCCGTAACCATAGCCCTCCTATAAATACCAAGCCTTTGAATTCATTTGTTGATTGTTAGTTTCATCCAACATTAAAACAACTTAAGTGTTAAGAGAATAAGCACTTTGCAGCTTAACTTCCATTGTTAGATTTTCCAAGAACAAGAAGCACTAGTTCATCAAGGGTAAGACTTTTATCCTATATTCTTCTATCTCTACCATGATAGCTTGATAGAGAAGTGATGATTATGTATACTAAGAACATATAAAGATTGGATAATCAATGGACTTAAGCTGAATAACTAAGGAATAAGCAATTTAAACCTAAATAAGTTATGAACTTATGAAGAATAGTGATGAACTTTTCATATGTTTACCTTAAAGAGTTAGTATGATTCATAAGATGTAAGGATATTGCTCAAGGAACTTAAATCAATAATAAGTCATAAAGAAAAGAAATCTGTGTATTGAAGAATTTTTTAAGTTATGAACTTATAAGAAATAAGCCATAACCTAATTTAAATATAAGTTGTTATAATATATAGGTTGAGATATCTAGCTAATGAAATGAATCCATTTGGAATGAGGAACTAATTGTTAGTAATGAAGTTTTGTCGGAATTCACACGATTGGACGACAATCGTCGAATTCGTGAAATTCTCAGAATAGAAGTTGGATTTTGTGTTTGAACTCGAAAACATTGGTTTTCGATGGAGACAAGTCGTATTTGGCATTATAGAGTTATGAACTCAAAAATGACCGGATTCTGACTTACAACGAAGAAACGAGTATTGAACGTTCACGAACGTTTATTATTTTTGTTAAAAATGAAATTTTTAGCAAACAAAGTCGAATAGATAAAATTCTTACATGAACATGTAGAGTATGTGATTTATGAACCGTAGGCACTTGAACGAGCCAATTTGGACTTATAACGAAGAAGTTACAAGTCCGGAAATCTCACAAGTTTAAAAATTTGTCAAAATTATCTGTGGCACAAAGTCCGCGCCGCGGTGCGACTCCAAGCCAAATAGTCGGCGCTGCAGCGCCAAAATGGCCCTCTGCCCCTGGGAACTCACATCGCAGCGCAACCCGTAACAAAGGGACTCGCGCCAAGTCTGGTCTTCTAGCCCAATGTGTGACACCGCAGCGCGGCACAAAGAAGAATAGCCGGCGCCGCAGCGCCAACCTTAAAACTTAGATAGTAATGAATGTTTACATGTTGAGCATGAATAGTAAATGATTAACACTTAACTAATAAACTTAATAAAATATTATCAAGTCATGATTAAACCTTAAGTATGATCACTTAGAGTTTAAGAAAGTCAATTGCATGTGAACGTAAGAATGACGTAACGGAAAGCTGGAACCAATAATAACAAATCTAATACGTAATTAGATTGAGAAGAAGGGTAAGATTCTTTAGGAACCATGTATGATTATTCATGACCTAATATGCTATGTGATGTTATCATCTACTGTAGAGACTTAAGGACTTAAAGTGCACATGTTATATCTTTAAGCAGATGCTAAAGGCAAGTACTCTAACCCTTATTCCAGTTCGATCTGGACAAGCTTTGTGATTCATGTATTCTTCGCATGAGTTAATGTCTGATGAAGTCAACGCCAATTCCTTCGGATAGACTTGCGATATGTTGGATTTCTTTTAATCTTTCAAGTATGGGAAATGATTTACCAAACTAATATTGTTGTGGTTTTCAAAAGGAGACTGAGTATGCCAAATTGTTTTATCGTCAAAAGACAGGCACGTGAGGTTGCCACAACTTAAACGTATACACGTTTAATGAATGTAGTGTTGATCAACATAGAGTACTATTGGCTGATCACCTAGATGTGCTCGTAAGCTATGTCGGACTTCGTGCTGGGATGTCCTTTTAAAATTACTTATGAAATGCTCATGGTCTTGGACCGGGAATTGATGTTTTACTGAATATTGTTGTTGTAAAACGTTTTGAATGAAAAGAAGTGTTATTTTGAATTATCGATAGTACTTCGTAACTATTATTCAGTTATTGAAGATATATGATTCCTATATTTCAAGCATGCTTGTTTTATTAGTTTGTTGTACCTGCTGAGCTAGTTAGGCTCACTCTTGCTTGAACCATATGAATGCAGCTAAGATCGAACGGACCGATGGATCTGGAATGGCTAAAGGTAAGGCGAAGGCGAACTCGTAGATTATTTATGTAATAGTATAGTTTTGTAAGAATAATATTATATATTATGACAAGGACAAATGTAACCGTTATAAAGAACCTGGGGAATGTTAATATTATTTCGAATATATATAAGACATATTCGTTCTTTTAAGGTATTTCAATTGAATGTTTGTGTGAACTGTAGCACCGTGTAGCACCATCTGTCGGGTTGGAAGATACCAAGATTTGGGGGTGTCACAGGTATGATTATGAGCAGGAATTGTGAATTGGTATAATCATGACATGTAATGTTACAGACAAATGATGTGGTAAAAGTCCTCTTTGGGCCGTAGTGCAAGGATGGACTGTTGATTATTGGTTTTACAGTTGAACATCTTTGGCCATAGTGCAAAGATGGCATGTTGATTATTGGTTTAAAAGTTGTATGTCTTTGGCTCGTAGTGCAAAGATGGACTGTTGATTTACATGATTATAAATATGAATTATGAATGTAACTATAATATTTGGTGGTTCAGGTTAAGACAGGTGATGAAAGTTCTCTTTGTCTTGGGTACAACAAAGAATTGTTGATGGGTATTACAGAGATAAAATATTAATGATGGACTTTTAATTTGGAAGAGATAGTAGACATTATGTTCTACTTGACTCTTCTAATGGATTGTTATTTTCGCTGCAGTTGTTGATCTAAAACTTATTGTCTATTGTATTCTATCAGATTTTTACCTGTTGAGGACTAAAGATAATTTGTTATATATTATCTTAGTCATAATATTCTTTACTGGGCTAGTTGTGCTCACCCTTTTGCTTCACAATTTCTTTCAAGTAGTAAGAGTGTAGCTAGGTCGAGCGGGGATAACAGGGGAATAAGTGTGATGGTCCGAGACTGTGAAAGTTTCTCAATACATTATAAAATAGCATGACATGCAATATATAATTGTAATGAGGACTTAAGATGGGTGTATCGTATTTTATATGTCACTTAATAATTGATTTTTGTGAACAACAATTGGGTGAAGAGAACTCGACTTTGAAAGCGTCAAAAATGCACCCTATAATAATGAGGAGGACAAAATTGTACTAAGAGCTTAAAGGGTGTGTTTCCACTATCATACATGATGTATGACCTCATACAAACTCGTGTTATCGTAAGATATGATTTTGCACATCCACTTGCTGAAAATATCTACGAGCATTATCTATATAATCTTGGAGTATGGTTGGAATATAATTCTCAGTTTAAGAAAATGGAGATAATTATATGGAAAGAAAATACACACCATTGGAATGAACAGGATAGTAATCTTCTTGTAAGACCCCAACTTATTAATAAATGAAATTTCATTTCCTCTATTTATTATTTTGAAATAGTACGGGTTGATTTGATTAATGTGGTTAGTTATCGGTAAAATGCGCAAATATTTCAAATAAGCAAGTGGTTATAAAATATTCATTGTTGTCGGGGAATATTCGTTTGGTCGTGGAATATTAAATTTATTCAGTAGCGACCTTTTGTGGGCCCCATAATGTAAAAGCGATTGGATGAAGAAAACGACAAGTATGAGTTTTTATAAATAATCTACAGTAGTTATTACCAAGTTAACATCGTTGGAATACCCCAAGTGGTTAAAAACACGCGAATCTGGCGTTGTTGCCGCACAAGTAGTTATTACCAGATTGCATCAATTATTGATTCTTATGTAAGAAGGCACTACTCAATAATTGTTACAGTAATTACTGTTCAATATTTTATTTTATTGATTCAATAATTGCTACGTTGATGTTTTATATTATTGTTGTTTTAATAATTGTCACTACACAGTATTTCTCATTATCAGATCAATGATTCATATTATTTTAATAATATTACTAGATAACATTATTGGCAATGTCTAGAAAGTTCTATCTAAGGAGAGGTTTGGTCACCTAATTGTGCGCCAGTAAGGAGAAATCCTTATCGAAAGCCCCTCTTTCCCGGAACTACCTTTGGTTGTCATTATTGTGATTCTGTAATATTATTTGTGAATAATTAATTATTGATTTATATGATAAGGAAAATATTCATTTTATGTGGATATAGATGGAGAAAATTTTTAAAGTAACAATTGTTGAAAATTGATATTTTATCTTTTTCGATGAAATAATTCATTTAAATATATTATTATATTATAATAATATAATAATGGTGATATTTTTACAATGAATGTGGGATATATGAATAAATGAGGAGGAAGAGTATTTTTATTACATAAAATACTAAAAACATGTTTTTCATGTTTGTGGACCCCAATTTTTTTGACCTGAAATTTGATTATATAAAAGTAAAATCGTCTGTATGTGGATTTTGGTCAATTTACATTTGGAATTTGGAAAACTTAAACTTACAAAGTTGTAGAGAATTGAATTTCCTATAGAAGGACATACGATTCGAATTTTTCTGATAAAAGGGCTATTTATTATGAATTATTGAAGTTCCGGAATAATTGATTTTTGGAGTTATAAATGTTTTTATTAAGAAAAATGTTTTTTTTTATTTTTGTGAGTTGGTGGCTGATGCTTTGGTCTAGTGTAGTGTGCGTAGGAATATATTTTGAAAATATTAATATTTTATTAAATTTTATGCTTTAGTGTTCTAAGCATTTTCCTATAAATAGGGTGTTTAGGTTAGAATTGAAAATCACACCAGAATCTGAAGTGTTCTCTCTCTATAATATCGAGCGTATTTTTGTAAGTATATTGATACTTTGAGTGTTGCTATACGGTGCAAGTTTCTTTCAAAGATTATATCCAGATATTAAATGTAAAATCTTGTCTTTTCATGAGATAGGGATGTTGTTTTCTTCTTAAATGATATTATTTTCTTCAATATCATTATGCCGAAATATTGGTCTGAACTTTTTATCAAATTTGGAACCTTTTGTGTTGAGGTTACTATTCATGTATACGGCACTATTCACGTAAACGATACTATTCACGAATACGGCACTATTCACCAAAAAATAAAATTTTCTTCTTTTTGTCCAAGATGTCTATTATGGTTACTATCTTTGATTGTATCCATATTTTGATCTTTATTTTTGAATTCTGTTTCAAAATTGGTTATTATGGAGTATTATTGATCTTGGATAAACTGTAATACGAATCCTTAATATTTGTTCTTTTGTTTCACTGGATTCGTTTTCTTTAAAATATTTTTCATCATCCTCAGTCCTAAATGATGATATAACTGAATATCTTTCAGCATTATCAGAGTAATAAACGACACACGGACATTTCTGGACTTACCACATTTCTGGACGCCACTGTCGAAGAGTTGGATTTCTCTCTCTTGGAGTTCTTCTTCTCCACCACAAACTTCGACGATGGTGAGGCAACGGGTTTAGGGTTTTTCGAAACTGATTTATGGGACTTTTTGGAATTGATTCAGTTTTGGATCTTTCACGGGGGTTATTGTTCCGGAGTTCTTGCCGGTAAAATCCATCCATCGAAAAATAACCAGCAAAAGAAGAGTGAATGTCAATGAATGAATGAGGTTGATGAGAGGGTTTAGAGAGAGAGAATGGGGGTGTGGTTAGTGTTTGATGAGATGGGGAGAAGAAGAACAATGTACTGGGCGGGATGTTTTGTTGGGTTAGACTAAATTTGAGCCTTTAGATTAACTTAAAATCAATCACAGCCGTTCTTGTACATTAAATGGGAATAGATTCAAATTTGGTTGTGTTTTATTATATAGATTATTATTATATAAATTATTTAGAGTTCAAAAATTAAATGAGTGCAACCAAAAAGACTAAACTTAGTGTTTAAGGAATTCTATATGACACAGTCTGCTTCTCCAGCGAACTAGAAGGAGTGAACAAAGAACGAACCGATTATAGCGATGGTTTTTTTCGTCAATATAGCATAGAAAGCCAATTTTTTATGTTATAGCGATGAAAAAAATCGTCGCTATTGTCGGTTCACTCTTAGTTCGCTCCCTCCAGTTCGCTGGAGAGAGTCGGGCTTATATAACATATAATTGTTGTAAATTAATAAGCTACCATAATAGTTTTTTATTTTTAATGGTAACTTAAATTTTAATAACTATATACAAGTGAGATTTGTTTCTAATATTTATTAAGTAAAGATGATTAAAGTTTAATTGTTGGCCTATTTTTGTACTAAAAAATACACGCAAGTATACGTGGTTAGATATGCAATATAGAGCAAGCAAGGTATCGTTCCCACAGAGATTTGTGATTTGTAGAATCACCTTAATTGTAGAGGTATGTATTCATCATAGATGATGATGATGAGGTATGCATCATAGAAGATGATGATCCAGTTAGATATGATGAGGTAAGAGTTGTAGACACTCAGAGAAATGGATTGAAACAAGCTTTTCAAAAAAATGGAACATTCGATTTGATAAGATAATTAAAAGAGTTTGATTTTATCAAAAATAAGAAAGGACCTAGTGTGTTCAAAAGGGTCAGTGGGAGCGCCTTGACATTCCTAATATTATATGTTGATATACTACGGATAAGGAATGACATACCAATGCTACAATCAGTAAAGATAAAGTTGTCTAAATATTCCTCCATGAATGATTTGGGAAGAGTATCGTAATTGGGGATACAAGTCTATATAGATAGATTTAAAAGGATGCTCGTCTTAACCCAAGAAATGTATATTCATTTGATTCTAAAGTTGTTTAGCATGGAAAACTCCTAGAGATGTCGTCTCATGTTGATGAAATCTAGAGTGTATCTCTCTTAATAGTTCTCACAGACTCGTAAAAGAGAGATCGCATGAGTAACTATCATGTTTAAAATGAAATGTACGAGACCTGATGTTGATCAGTCATATTCTGGAGAAGATCACTGTAAGATAGTGAAAAACATCTTAAAGTACTTAACCGGTACTAAGGATGTGATCATATTCATGGTGGTTCTGAATTAAAATTAGAGGGCTTAACAGACTCAAGTTTTTCAGACTGACCAAGACGACAACAAATCCACTTTAGGGTAAGGTGTTTCCTTGAACGGTGGTGCAGTGAATTGGAAAGGTTCCAAACAGCAAAGAGTTTCTGGTTTTGTGATAAAGACAAAGTATATAGTTGTAAATGAAGCTGCAAGTTGATTGTTTGGATGAAAAGTTCATTACAGAACTAGGAATAGTTTTGAAGTCTCATCTTGGATCTAAACATGTGTTGCGGCACTTTCATTTGATTAGAGGAATCATTAAAAGATAGGAAATCACTATAGAGATAGTGGACTCTCAAGAACAACATTACATATCCATTTACTGAAGTTTATCCAACAGCAAGATGATCGTCACTTAAAGAGTAAGGGTATGAGATATCAGGACAATTGACTTTAGTGCAAGTGGGAGATTGAAAGTAGTATGCACACAAGCCAATCATGTTGATGATAAAACATATACTTTGTAACAATCTTAGTCGTTTATTAATATTAAAGGCTTTAATTTATCTACATGGTATTGTTTTTATAATATATGATAAACCCATAATTTTAAGCAATGTTTTTAGAATCATGATGAGATCATGCTAATGAAATCTAAATTCTTAGATAGTATAAAAACTAAAATGTTCCCAATCGATGGATTAATAAAAAATGGATTAGTGAATCCGGATAAATTGATACATACGTTGTTGGCTCATTGGATGAGGATGATTGATTTCATGATCATTTGTGTGGAGACACTAAAGCAAGTATAGAGGTGCTTATTGGAGAATTAATTCACTTAACGTGAATCGTTAAGGAATACCTAATGGAGTTTTACTTGTCTGTCAATAGGAATTCCTATAGTGATAGTAGTACAAGTGATCCTTGGACTTGAGATCATCATAGTATCTTGTGTATGATGAGTTATACTTTGACTTATTACTTAAGACCCTTAGGGTATATCAAAGCAGTGGTGAAGCCACATTAAAAATGTGGGGTCAATTGACCCCACTCAATTTTTGATACCACTTACAAAAAATTTGATACAAAGAAGTCAGGTATTTTTGAAACATTTTTAACCTACTTAATAGTTAATTTTTTTTTATTTGATACAAAGCAGTCAGCACCTACCGGCTACCCCTTAATCTCATTCACCATTCACCATTCACCATTCACCAACTCAGTAACTCATCATCCCTAAAACAGAGAGACTGAGAGAGAGAAGGGCAAAGTAATCATCTGACGAAGACGAAGACCCGTGCAGTCGTGCTTGAGACTAACTCACCATTCTTGATTCTTCACTCTCAGGTCCGGAACTCCCTCTCCTCTCTAGACTCTAATAGTTGACGTGTCATGTGTGTATGCGGTTCTTGTTTATAGTTTTACACTTTTACTTTAATTATTGCAGATAATTCATCATTAATTGATGTTCTATTTGGAGCTTTCTCATGGGAACACTTCTAGATCTATATTATAAATACCCTCCCCCCCCCCCCCACACACACACACACATATATATATATATATATATATATATTCGTTACCTAATTGTAAAATCACCGACAAATATCTGACCTTAAACTACAGTATTCCTCGAATTTCTTATCATTTCCTTGCATACTTATTCTTCACTAATAGGATTACTGAGTACAAAAGTTCAGTTAATGAAATTGGCAGTTTGGCACAACTTTGTTTTTTTGTAGTAATTAAGTTCATAATATCTTTAATTCTTTAAACAGCCAATATGGACAAATTTGTATTCAGAAAAGCTTCTGCATTTGAAGAATCGTGTTCTTATAAAAATCAGAAAAAGGATGATGATAAAGTAGATTCGGGAAATCTTGAAGCAGACCCTGGGTTGCGAAAGAAAATATCAAAGTATCATCCTAATATTCAAGATGAAGTAATAAGAGCATTCATGCTAAAGGGTCCTTGTAAGCCTCTCAAACATAACTTCCCACAGACTCAAATTGGGGGATACTTACGTAGATTTAATCTTTCTTGGTTTAAAGAATATGAAAATTGGTTGGAGTATAGCCTAGCTATTGATCCAACATTTTGCTTATGTTGCTATCTATTTAGGCCGGACACTGAAAAATAAGTGGGTGGTGATTCTTTAAATACTAACGGCTTCACAATATGGAACAAGAAAGAGAGATTTGATATTTATGTTGGAGGGCCTAATAGTGCTCATAACCAAGCTTGGAGTAAATGTCAAGATTTGATGAAACCAAAGCAAAACATTCAGAATGTCTTTATTAAATAATCTGAACAAACCAGACTTGAATATCGAATTCGCTTAAATGCATCACTTGATTGCATAAGATTTCTTTTTGCATCAAGGGTTATCCTTTCGTGGTCATGATGAAGATGAGGATTCAACTAATAGAGGAAATTTCTTACAACTTCTATAATTTCTTGCAAATCACAATGAAAGTATCAACAATGTTGTGTTGCAAAATGCTCCAAAAAATCTGAAATTGGAGTCAAATCAGATATGGAATCCAAAATGAGCCTCTATTTTAGCTATTAGCTTTGACATTTGCTGTGACACCCCCAAATTCGGGTACTTCATTTCCACCGAATTTGGTGCTCACTATTAAAATAATTACATCTAACTACCCATAATAAAGGATAAATCATTAAATAACTTTAAACAATAATGTTTCCCATTAAAGGGTTACATCATTATCTTAAAAACAATCCCAGGTAATCTAACCTTAAAATTATTATATCAGTTTGCGGAATACATTATAAAATAAAACAAGTCTTATAACTTCAAGCATTTAAATAAACTTTAACTAATTCTTCATCACTTAGACATCTTGCCCTTTCCCTTGCTAGTAGATGGCTCATCACCTCTTTCGACTTTAGCTGCATTGTTTAATTACAAGAGTGAGCAAACAATTGCTCACTAACATAAAGATAGTATAACAACAACATGAGACTATACAATGAATACTGAATAATAAAGAACTTGTTCTACGAATCAAAATAGAAAACAAGTTCAAACTTTAATTATCTGAGGGTCTTAAGACCACTAACTATGTCCACGGTATTTAGGTATTATTACCTTAACCTTAATAGTCATTAGAATATACAGACTCTTCTTAACGTACTTAGGGGGATCAGCCCTTTGTACCATGTATTGTGCACAAACATCTAAATGTTACACGTACAAAATCCCCTATGTTAGGGTTGTTCGTCTCAGTTTGAATTTAGAATTTCCGCACAAAAGAAAGTTTAGTTTGGAACTAGCTTATCAGTGTTTCTAGAATTTTAGAACACTTATTCAATTTCCGTCAATAAATGTTTAATACAAGAATGTATAATTAAACAAGGCTATCAAAGTCAAAGATAGGATATTAACAATATATAACTGAATAAACATAATACACATGCAAAGTACCATGTTCAAAAGAATTAGAACAATCTATGTTTTGTATAATAATTAGAAAAGTGAAACTTGCTCGATGTAACGAATTAGGTTACAAGAGCTTAATCAAACATATATAAGAATAAAATCAATAATATTGCTCAATAGATTTTAGGAACTTGCACTCATTAATAAAAGAATGAAGTTTGAAAGCTTGCTCAATGTAAAGAGTTAAAGTTTAGAAACTTGCACAATTATGAAAGTAGAGTTAGAGAACTTGCACAATTATGAAAGTAGTGTTAGAGAACCTTCCTTGAATATAAGCTACACAAATGTAATATAATCTTCAATTACCCTACATACATCATTACAATCGCAACAACAATTAGTTGTATGAATATCAACACTAGGGGTATTAAACCATCATTTAGGTCATAACTAACCTAAAACCTAACCATTTAGGTTAACATATTTAACGGCTCTGAAATCACACATTAATCAACATAAACCTTATCATTTATCTACAACTTTTAAAAACATCACTTTTAGTTTCATTTTATAACTTATTTAAATAATTAGTTCAAATCTTTACCCTTTACATTACAACACATTGACATCTGTTATTATAGTTTATATCATGTTTTAACATCATTAACATGCATGCTACACTAACACAAGTCCGTTACACATGACCTGCAATTAAGCGCAGACTTCATCGTTTATGATTAGGTACTTGCATGTGCCATGAAAGTAATATATCACTATCGAGTGCTCGCGCCCAAATGTTGTGCACCGTCGACAATCACAGGCCAGCAAAATAAGACCTGCATGCGATGCACTGCACTCGATTCTTCTGAGACGCGAACTAGCACTCTGTCAAAGGCCAAAAATCCCAATTCAACAAAATTTCTCCCAAATTCAACATCTAAAACTTTGTAATATTATAGTTACACATGCTAAACACCATTCTACAAACAAAAAATTACATATACACCATTTTGCGGAATCAAAACAATAATTCTTCCAATTTTTCTTCATTATTACACTTTTAACGAATTTGATCGCCACAAACTCGTTTCTTAATCAATTGACATGATTTAAACTTCGTTGTTTTCGTTTCTTAATATATTATCACAATCCAACAAGAGACTTCAAATTACAACATATACAAAGCATCAATTTTTGTACTTTCTAAACTACTTTATATGAATATAAACACTGTGATTTCATTTTCTTCCTCAAACCCAATTTCTCATGAATTTGATAACAATTAACAAGTTTACATGATAATTAACAGATTTTTGCAATTTTATATGAGCATATATAAATCACAATTGATTTTCAACTTGTATCAAATATACATATATATATCACCAAACTAACAATAAAAATAGAAATAGTTTATACCTTGATTAGAAAACCAATTAGTAAACCCTTATCTCTTCCACTTGATATCACTGTGATTCTCTCTTCCAAGCTTTCTCTCAACACTCTCTGTTATTTCTCCTTCTCACTGAACTTAGCCTTAGAACAATAGACGCGTAGGAATTATAATAAACTGACTCCCACCAACGTCAGGTAAAAACACAAAAGGCTCGCGTCAGTTAGAATAAGCCAAGGGCCACAAGGCCTTGTTTGGCTACCACATAAGTCCCATAAACTAATTTATTTTTATATTATTTATATTATATAGTTTTCATGTCACACCTTTAGTTGATTAATTTAAATAACTTAGTTTAGTTAATTTAAATAACTTATATAATACTAATAAAATTCTTATTATCATTATATCTTATAATTAATAAATAATTACATATCTAATTTAATTAATAAATTAGACACATCACTTTATTTAATTTATTTATTTCCATTAAATTAAACAATTCATTTAATTTAATTATTTTCTTAAATATTAAGCAATTGATTTAATTTAATTACTTTCTTAAATTAAATCCTACAAATAACATTATCAGTATTCAACTCAATTAATTAATTTAATTGCTAAATTAATTCATCACAATCCATCAATTATTTATTTTCTCAATAAATAAATTATTTAAAATATTTATTTAATTCTATAAATATTTAAATTAAATTACAAATTTCTCGATCGTTATATTGGCTCGGTCATGGAGGTTGACTCCTCTCTTACGATCTGAGGGTATCTTAATTCTTTTTATCTGAAATATACACACATAAATCATCCTGATTAGTATATAGTATATACATACAACAAATAATTGTTTTATATAACTTATCTTTTCTTTTGGTTGACGATGAATTTATCAAATTCATCTCCTTTTAAACTCTATATGAGTTATTTATATTTTCAACGTTTCTCTCTGTTGTAAGGTTATAGCCTAAGGTCAATTGGCTTGGGATTTTAAGGGTACAAAAGTAATCTTGACAAACCCTTAGGTTTTCCAAAAATAAGATTTCTAGGATTTCATTTAGGGTTTAAAAATAAAAATAAGAATTAGTTTCGTAAAATGTAATTTAGAGTTTTCCTAATCACAATTACTTTTCTAATTACATTATACATGAACATTAGGGTTTAAAATCCACTAATTAGCATTAAGCTTTATTATTTAGAGATTAAGGTTCCTATTTAGCAAATTAGGGTTTCTTAATTAGCTAATTAGGGTTTTTAACTTTTAGAAATTAGGGTTTCTAAATTTTAATTAGGGTTTACCAAATCAACTCTATAATAATTAACGTTAATCATATAACACAATTACAAAACAACCTTGTACTCTAATTTGGGTTTCAAATTAGGGTTAAATAACTTAATATTAAAGTTTTCTAAATCTGCACCATAATTGACCAACCATTATCAATGCGCATATACGAAAGATATTTATATAGCATCGAAAAATCAAAATATAATTAATATTATATTATTATTCTCATTCTTGATCAAAATCCAAAATTAGGGTTTGGATTCCATATCTGATTTATCTTACATATTTAATATTATTAATTAAGTTAAAATTAACTAATCAAATAAATTCATAAAATAAAATAATTATTATAATTATTCTATAATCATTTAATATATTATTTAAATAATATATAATTATATTTTCATGGAAAATAATTAATAAAACATTTCTACTATAACATTAATTATTATAAGAATATAATTTATAATGATTATTAATTCTAAAATAAAATTATTTATAATTATTCAGGAAATAAATAAATTTTTATTTATCACTAAAATACATACACATTACGTGGCTCATATTCCCACCTTTAAAATAAATAAATTAAAATTTCTATGCAAAATTTCTTATTTATTTATATAGAAAATATCGCAAGTTATTACATTCACCTCCCTTATAAAGATTCTCATCCCCTAATCCTTTGCTTTTAAAACCTATACATACAAGGGTACATAACATACACAGTCATTGCAAGTAGTTCTCGATCATAATTGATCGAACCGATTTTTTACTATTCAGCATAATGCTTGTCTATCTGATTAAACAGAAATTTAATTTCTAATAGAACTCAAATTCTTCCTTCAAATTTTTTTTTATAAAATAATTTAGTATATATAAGAAAATCATATATAAGAAAATAAAATTGATTCGAATAAGTAATGGAGTTGTATCCCCAGTTGCCACTGTATCTTGAACGGCCATGTTGAAGACTCTTGCGGTTGATCGTGTTAGTTTGTTTGTTGAAGTTGGTCCCGTTGGTCCTAGCGTCCCACTACTTTTTCTCGTATATACGCTTCCTGCCTCCATTCTCCTTTTCAAACATTCTTTCACCTTATGCTCCGTTGATCCTCTAAATCCTGGCAGTACGACTGCCTTGAAGTCTTTGAAGTTTGTCGATCGATTATTTGACTGATTTCCCGCGGCTGGTATTCCATTATGCATAGCTTGAGCGAGCAAATTCGCAAAATTCTATATCGGGTCTGGTTGTCCTCCAGCTTTATTGACATGTTCTTCTGTCCTTTGATTTCATTTTCGTCTTGGCGGCATTATCTTAAATTATTCTTTATTAACTTACATTCTAAGCCTTATCGTATACGTTTAGCATATAACGCGAATTTTTCTATTCAAATAATCTTGTACTCAAAATATTAGATTTTGAAAACTTGGTTTACTGTATTAACCAGTGTTCAGATAAATGATTACTATCTTTATACCATATTATTTCATTAATCTAACATAAATTCATATGCATAACACTTGACATACCATATCACATACTGCTTTAAACATCCGCTATCCCTTTGTGACTCAGAAGTCGGGATTCGATGCCACAACTTATTCGAAAGTTGAGAATATTACATTACACAATCATACCTATCATATACACATCATAGAATCATACATAATCCAGTAACACTAATACTACTTATTTCTTACGCCCTCACCAATGATCAATTACTTAGTATTCTATATATTTCTATTATCCTCAATAATCCTTTCACACATAACTATACCAAATTCGTCAAATTTACCACACATTATGAGTTTAAGAACTCACCACAATCATATGAGTTTAAGAACTCGAGCTCGACCATATATTCTCTAACTATACTCTACCTATCTGCTATACTATCGTTTCTTTCAAAATGAGCCTCTATTTTAGCTATTAGCTTTGACATTGGCTCTGTCATGGAGGTTGACTCCTTTCTTATGATCTAAGGGTATCTTAATTATTTTTATTTGACATCTACACACATAAATTATACTGATTAACATATAGTATATACACACAGCAAATAAAAGTTTTATATAAGTTATCTTTTCTTTTGGTTGACGATGAATTTATCCAATTCATCTCCTTTTACACTCTATATGAGTTATTTGTTTTTTCAACATTTTTCTTTGTTCTAAGGTTATATCCTAAGGTCTATCCCACCTAAGGTTTCTAACCCTAAGATCTGATACCAACTTGTAAAGCCCCCAAACTCGGGTACTTGAAACCCGAACTCGATACTTCACGATACCATTTCTATGAGCGGAATAATACTAATAATAATAATATTAATATAAATACCTAACTTAATTTACATAAATATCAGAGTCTATTCCCAAGTACGTAACCTTTAATACATTCATTACATATCATGATAGATAATATATCTCATTGTCTTAATAATATCAAACTATTACATAAGATAGCATTGAATTCATTCAGCACCCTTTCCTTTTTCCCTTGTTCTTAGCAGAGCCTTCAGGTTGTTCACACTTAGCTGAAAACATTTAAATTAAGCAAGGATGAGCATTTGAGTGCTCAGCAAGTAATAGCAATTATAAATATTAGCTAACAAGATTAAATATTTTCTTTGTACTACCCTTCTACAATGATTCAATAGTTGTGAAGTAATCTGACCCAGTAATAATATATTAATTCTATATCAAATTTTTGAAACTACGTATTGAATATAAATAGGGTTAAGTTGACATACTATGAACATTGTTTTCAATTTTTGATAAGGTTTAGCAGAACTTCATCCGTAAATTGTCATAACTTACGGGCACGAGGGTGATCTGCCCAATGTGCCCTGTATTGATCAATACTACATACAAGAACGATATTATCGTTCACTCTATACGCCTTGGGGCATAAAAGATTTCCCATGTTCGGGATGTTCATACTTAGTCGGGAATCCGAACCAAAACAATTTGATTGGATACAAAAAGGTTTTATCATGTTCAACGATATTTCTAAATATGTGTCTAGCTGGGTCAAATAGCTTAGACGGCTTTTCATTAATGTATATATACGGGTGATCAATAGGTATATATATATATATATATATATATATATATATATATATATATATATATATATATATCAACATGTGATTAAATAAAATGATTATCCAAGTGAGGACACTTGTATAACCATATCTAGAAATTAACGAACATAATATATAACTAAATTATATACTAACACTATGTTGATAAACAATGATCGGATATAAAATATATAACAATAAGTTTAATAATCTGGCATAATAATAATATAATTCGGAAGCTTTCTTACTTATGTCCATTGCATAAAGTAAATGCAAAGGTAGGATACTTGCTCGGTCTGCTGATTACAATACACAACTTAGTTTTATCTTTTATATAGCAACTTATCATTAATAAGATTATTTTACCGATTAGAATAACATATCGTAACACATAATACTGCTTATTACAGTCAACACATAATCTAATCACATTGTCACACATATTTAACAATCATTGGGTCACAAACAAACACGTATCTATTCAAATTATCTAAGTCTAGATTAATTTCTACAACATGTCGGCGTACCCACGACTTTATCGGGTAATTATCGAGTCTAAGACTATCCTGTAATTCAATAACTGAAAATATCTGTCATATTATTTTTAAATGACTTATAATAATATTTAATTAATTATTATACTTTATCATAACTTTTCAAACACCGAAATTATTATTAACTGATTTAAATATTAAATAATTCTATTATCATTAATATTTAATTAATATTAAACTATTAATGAAACCATTGCCAAAATATTAAAGTTATTTATAATAACTTAAAATATTTTAAAGTATTATTATTACCCTTAAATGATTTTTAAAATATTTAAAATCATTTTTAAATAATTACCATTAAGATTAAGGTATTAATGTATTATTTATCAAAATATTAAAAGTCATTAATCACAACTTAAAATATTTTTAATTCATTTATATCCTTTTCAAATGATTTTTAAATTGATAAAACCATTTTAAAACTATGTATTATTAAATAAATTTAATATCATTAATATTAAATTATTAATGAAATTATCCTTTAAATATTAAAAGTTATATTTTATAACTTAAAATATTTTTAAATAATTTATTTTCATTTTAAATTATTTTTATAATATTAAAATCAATTTTAAACTAATTTATTTAATATAATTATTAAATAACTTTAATATCATTAATAGTAAATAATTACTCAAATTTACCTTGAAATATTGAAAGTTATATTTTATAACTTAAAATATTTTTAAACTCTTTATTTTCATTTAAAATGATTTTTCTAATATTAAAATCATTTTTAAAGTAATTTATTTAATATAAATGTTAAATAAATCTAATATCATTAATATTAAAATATTAATATTTTCATGACATAATATCAAAAGTTATATTTTATAACATAAAATGTTTTTATAATATTTAAATCATTTTTATATGATTTTTAAATCATAAATTTTATTTTTCATAATTTATTTAATATATTTATTAAATAACTTAATTATCATTAATATTAATTTATTAATTAAATTCATCACAAAATATTAAAAGTCATTAAAAATAACTTAAAATGTTTTCTTATGCCACAATATAATTTTAAATGATTTTTCAAGTATTAAAATTATTTTAAATAATTCATTTAATATAATAATTAAATAAATTAAATACCTTTAATATTTCAAAAATATTAAATATTTATGAAATATATTCAATATTATTAAAAACTAATTTTTATGCTTTAAAATAATTTTTAGTAATTTATTTTGTATTTTTAATAATTAAAAAAAATTCTATTTATTTAATAAAAATAATAATTTCAGAAATTTATTGTCGCTAAAGACTGCCTATAGCGATAGAACTGTCGCTATAGGTGTTCTTCATGTTCTTGGCCAAACCTAGAAACTCATAAGCAGTTATCTAGTATCATACTTTGACCAAGATTGATTGTCAGATCATCAAGTTTCTGGGCATGTTGTTAGTGTGATCTTGTAGTACTAGTGTAAGACTACATGATCCAACAACAAACACAGTCATAACATGCATCAAATGAAAGATCTAAAGGCCTAAAGTGTCTGTCAGAGCTGTTCTTCATTTCTGGGTTTGCCCAGAAATGAAGAACAGTTTGAAGGTTCATATTTGAGCTTCCACAACTTGTGGTTCATGTGATAATTTTGTGATCTAATGATTCCAGGTTATAGACAACATGTAAGGCTACAAATCTATTACATTACATCAACCTAATAACAACAAACCAAGCAGATAAGGTCCGGTCAAACTGTTGTCAGAAACACGTTCTTGAAGTTTTCTAGAATTTTCAGAAAACGTAATCGTGAACTTCTGTACCACTTTGACCAGCCACTACAATCGACTCGTTTAAATTTTAAGGAGATTTTAAGGCATAAACATGGAGTTCATATAACAGACTACAATCTGGACGCAACAAAAACAACAAACAAACAACAACCAGAAGATCAAAGGCCATGAATTTCTTGTCAGACCAATCTGGGCATGTTCTGTGTTGCCCAGATTTCTTCCGATCAATGTTGGTCAACATGGATTGACCACGAATAACGTGCAATCTAGACCCGATCTAAACCTGATTCTTGATTCAGATCAAAGAGTACATACCAGACTACATATCTAAAACGTAAAACAACAAAAATCATGATCAGACAAGAATCTAGAGGCACTGACATTCATTGTCAGAACATAGTTTGAACCTTTTCCAGATTTTCAAAAACTTTAATTTCAAGTACTTAGATTTTATGGATCTAACATGTGCCAACCCATATTATCATTATACACTATATCTAACATGTTTAACACAAAAAAACTAACATCTAACAATAGATCAAAGGTCAGAATATAAGTTAGGGTTTATACCTCACTTTGAATTTTTTTTTATTCTAGCTTTCTGATTTGTTATAAGGGTTCGTGGGGCTTGAATTTTGAGCTGATAAAATACTAAATTTCGAAGGTTAGAGAGAGAGAAGGACTTGGATGGGTATTATGATCAAATAAGCTAACAATTGTAATTTCTCTCTCTTAGATCTATATATACTACCTATATACAATGTATTTGGCCGGCATAGGTGGGTGATTGATGGTATTGTAGTCACATGGGGTTGGTAAGAGTTGTTGAGCAACTCAAATTTGGCTAGATTTACAAGTAAGCTTCAATTATACAAGAAGGGTAAAATAGTCAATTGGCTTGGGATTTTAAGGGTACAAAAGTAATCTTGACAAACCCTTAGGGTTTGACCCTTAAGGTTTAACCCTAAGGTTTTCCAAAAATAAGATTTCTAGGATTTCATTTAGGGTTTAAAAATAAAAATAAAAATAAGAATTAGTTTCCTAAAAATGTAATTTAGAGTTTTCCTAGTCACAATTACTTTTCTAATTACATTATACATGAACATTAGGGTTTAAAATCCACTAATTAGCATTAAGCTTTATCATTTAGTGATTAAGGTTCATATTTAGAAAATTATGGTTTCTTAATTAGCTAATTAGGGTTTTTAATTTTTAGAAATTAGGGTTTCTAAATTTTAATTAGGGTTTACCTAATCAACTCTATAATAATTAACGTTAATCACATAACATAATTACAAAACAACCTTGTACTCTAATTTGGGTTTCAAATTAGGGTTAAATAACTTAATATTAAAGTTTTCTAAATATGCACCATAATTGACCAACCATTATCAATGCGTATGCATATACAAAGACATATTTATAAAGATTTGAAAAATCAAAATATAATTAATATTATATTATTATTCTCATTCTTTGATCAAAATCCAATATTGGGTTTTGATTCCATATCGATTTATCTTATATATTTAATATTATTAATTAAATTAAAAATAATTAACTTAACTAATCAAATAAATTCATTAAACAAAATAATTATTATAATTATTCTATAATCATTTAATATATTATTTAAATAATATATAATTATATTTTCATGGACAATAATTAATAAAACATTTCTACTATAACATTAATTATTATAAGAATATAATTTATAATTATTATTAATTCTAAAATAAAATTATTTATAATTATTCAGGAAATAAATAAATTTTTATTTATCACTAAAATACATACACATTACCTGGCTCATATTCCCACCTTTAAAGTAAATAAAAAAAAATTCTATGCAAAATTTCTTATTTATTTATATAGAAAATATCAGGTTGTTACAGGTTCAAAACTTTGTTTGTCGAAAATTATTTTTCATCTAGTATGCAGGCTAGGATGGAGGTGAAGTTTTTGGAATTAAAGTAGGAGAATATGACTGTTGTGGAGTATGCCGCAAAGTTTAATTAGTTGGCTATGTTCGCTCTACATCAAGTGATACGGAGGTAAGGAAGGCGAGAAGGTTTGAGCTGGAATTAAAACCCTAGCTCTACAACAAGGTGGCGGTGTTGCAAATAAATACTTTTGCAACACTCATGGAAAAAGCTATTATAGCTGAGGAGGGGAGTGAGGCTATGAGCCTCTACAACAAGGAAAAAAAAGGAACAAGGGTAAGATCGAAAGAGCTGGGAAGGTGGAAATTAGTGGGAATAGGGGTGAAAAGAGAAAAGGGAACTATTTTAGAAATGTCTAGGTGCAACAGGAAGATGTGAAGAAACATACTCTTCAGTGTAAGAATTGCGTGAAAAATCATTTTGGTGAATGTTTAAAAGGTAGGTTTGTATGCTATAAGTGCGGACTGGAGGGCCATATCTCTCCTAACTACCCCAATCTAAGGATGAACACTGGTTGTTTTATATGCGGGTCAATGTAGCATAAGTTGAAGGGCTGTCCGAAACGGAGAAAGGAGGCAGGAAGCGTAAACACGGGGAAGGGCAGCGGGACTCTGGCGATCACAGGACCAACGTCATCAAACAAGCCAACGAAATCAACCAACATGACGGTCCAGGACACCATGGAAGCTGGTGATGGAACTCCAGGTATTATTCGTATAACTTTTATTTTCGTATATATAATTTTCCTATATATAGTAAATTATTTTATAAAGAAATTTTGAAGGAGGAATTTGAGATTCTCTGAGTAATCAAATTTCTGTTTAATCAGATAGACAAGCTTTATGCTAAATAGTTAAAGATCAGTTCGATCGAATTTGATCGAGATCTATTTGCAATGACTGTGTATGCTATGTACCCTTGTATGTATAGGTTTTAAAACGGTGATTCCGGGGGCGAAATCTTTATAAGGGAGGGTGAATGTAATTGTGACGCCCCCAAAATTAGGTATACGTCACCCATCTTGGGTCGCCAGATACATGGTACAGAATTCAAATACAACTTAATAATACAACTGTCGTGTATAATACGACAAAACATAAACTGTGAGTTTGAATACAAATATTGTCCACTAGAGATTATACAAACTCAAAAGGAGTCCTCATTACAATTATTATCACACTATTTCACAGAATAGCGAGGACTACTAATGCACCATCTAGGACCATCATTCCGTTCCCCGACTAGTCCCAGCTACGTTCTCATTTCCTGAAGAGAACAGTGAAAGAAAGGGTGAGCTCAACTAGCCCAGTAAGAAATATTATGACTAAGATAATAAAGAATAATTTATCGTTAGCCTTCATCAGTGTTAAACTAATAAAATATAATAACTATCAAGTTTAACTGCAGTGGAACAAGCAATCCATTAGAAGAGTCAAGTAGAAAATAAAATCTACTATTTTTTATGATTTAAAAGGTTTTTCATCTTCATTATCGTTGAGACTCAAACTTAATAAATAATTCACATCAATAGAATCACCCCTCGCACTTTCGACCGAGGATATTCTTTAGTATCACGACCACGAATTATCCATGCACTACGGCTAAAGATAATCATGTTTTCATCAACGGTCCTGATCATGCCATAAAATAATTCATCTTTGCACTACGACCAAAGAGAATCCATAGCCATAATCATACCAAAAATTGTCCATCAATGAACTACGGGCCAATGAGGACTTTTTCCACATCATTTGTAACATTGCGGTTATGATTATACCGAATAATCCCTGGTCATAATCATACCAAGTCCATCTATGCACTACAGGCCACATATGACTTTCAACAAAATATAAACATGAGGATGACGAAAATGATATAAGAATTCAATAAAACAAGTTCAAGAATTAATTTATCTAGGAACTATTAACGTCCAAATTGTCAACATGATACTGCTTTGTAGAGTAAAATTCAAGAATGCTCAGAAGAATATTTCCATGAAAAGATACTGGATGAAGTGCAAATATCAAGGATATTCCACTAATTTCATGGAGTATAGAAGTCAAAACTTTAACCAACTGAGTATAATAGAATATATGAAACTGCAAATGAATTTTTGCCCGCCATTCGGTAATCCACGTAGACTGATCATTTTCACAATTTAATAAGGAATGAATACGAAGGATCATTCACCATGCATGTGGTAATCCACATGACAAAGTTATTCAAAGAATAATAAGGAATGGAATAACATAAGGATTCACCATGCAAATGCGATAGATCGCATGCATGAGTTATTCCCAATGTAATAATAAATAATTGAACCAGGTCCGACATAAACGCACAGATAGGATATTTCGACAGAATAATAAATATTGGAATAACAAAAGAAATCACCATGCATCTTTGTGATAGCATAGGCGGGTTATTCCAACAGAATAATAATAACGGAACCGGGTTAAGCGAAATTGCCTTGACCAAGCAGGATGTTCAAGCAGAATAATAAAGAATAGAATAACAATAGAAATCACCATGCATGCGGTACTTGCATGTATGAGTTATTCCAATGTAATTCTAATAAGGGGCGGAATCAGTCCCGTAAAAACGCATGCACAAGATATTCAACGAGAATAATAATAAAGAGCGGAACCAGTCAGACGTAAAACGCATGAAATGATATATTCCAATGTAATAAAAAGCGAAAGTCCGGTCAGAAAACGCATGCAGAATATTACAACAGAATAATAAAGACGGAATAATAGAAGAATGTCACCAAGTATAGGGTAGCCCGGGTATACAGGTTATTCCAACAGAATAATAAAGAATGGAATAACAGAAGTTCTCTTCATGAATACAAAAGAATTAATACTCCCTATGAGTACAACAAATAATATTCCCTACCTTTGAAAGAAGAGTACTCCGACTAGTAGGTCGAGGATATACTCGAAGAAAACTTGCACTACGCTCAAAGCTTTCTTAAACTCTAAAGAAATACGCTCAAAATTATAGAAGTAGAACTCTCTCTATAGTTTCTCTTTCTAGAGTTTCAGTGAATTCGTAAGAAATAATGAATGAATGAGCTTCTATTTATAGAAAAATGGTCTGCATAGTAACTAACTCATGAACGGTCTAGATTGATTTACTTTAATCTGACGGTCCATATTTAAAGCAAAATCTTTTAAATAAAATATAATATATTCTATTTATAATCTAATAAAACGAATAACTTAATAAAAGATTTTACTACGCAAACACTATGCAGTGCTTATGCAAAACACTATGCATAATAAAATATAATATATTCTAATTATTGTCTAATAAAACAAATAACTTTATAAAAGTATTACATTTATATATAAAAGATATTACTATAAAAACACTATGCATAATAGAATATAATAAATTCTATTTATAGAATAACTTTATAAAAGTATTTTGTTTTTATATAAAAGATTTTACGTATTATTACATTAATAATACCAATAAAACAAAACTTATCACCTTTATTATAATTCAACCAACGGTTTGAAAAATTAGCACATCTCTTCATGGAATAATATTGTACTTAAAAATAATTTGGATCGAAAAGAAATATATTTTTCGGGTGAATAGTACCCCATGAATAGTAATTCGGGAATAGTATCCTGTGAATAGTACCTCGACACAAAAAGTGTCCCAAATACCCGAGTGAACAATACTAGAGTGAATAGTATTCTGGTGAATAGTAACCCGTGAATAGTAACTCGTGAATAGTACTCCAACACGAAAAATACCCCAAATAACTGAGTGAATATTATTCGGGTGAATAGTAATTTAGGTGAATAGTAACTCGTGAATAGTAACTCGTGAATAGTAACTCATGAATAGTAACTCGTGAATAGTACTCCGACACAAAAAGTCTCCCGAATACCCGATTGAACAATACTGAGTGACTTCTCACATAAGCATCAATAATCAATACCGTGTGCTACTATGCAACCACGCGCATTACTTTACTTTTAACACCGGGTGTTTCAACAGTTAACGGTAAAACTTCCGCCATTATTTTCATAAAGTATTTTTGTTATTTTCTCAATCCGACAATAATTCCGTTGTGGGGTCCACCAATGATTGTACCATTGTACGAATATTCTCTGTTAAAACGAATATTCCCGGACCAATCGAATATTATACAACAACTTGCGTACTTTGCAAAATTTATAAATACTACCCACAACTATAAAATTATCTCAAATCCACACCATAATATTAAAAAAAATATTTCTAGAAAATTAAATCTTTATTCATAAAATCTGGGGTCTCACAGTAATAACCCAAGACTTTCTATGTAAATAAATCAGAAATTTTGCGTATAAATTTTTTTTTATTTAAAATAAATATGGGGTATATGTGCCAAGATAATGTGTATGTATATATGTGATAAATAAAATATATTTATTACATGAATAATTACAAATAATTTTAATTTAGAATTATTGATTATTATAAATTATATTTTGTAATAATTAATTTATAATAGAAATGTTTTTATTAATTATTTCCCATGAAAATATGATCATTATATTATTTAAATAATATATGAAACGATTATTAGAATTATTATAATAAATAGTTTATTATATGAATTTGTTGAGATATTATTCAAGTTAATTATTTTAACTTAATTAATAATGCTATATATGCAAGTCAAATCAAATATGGAATCCAAACCCTAATTTTGGATTTTTGGTTAAGGAATGAGAATAATAATATAATCTTATTATTTTTCAATGCTGTAAATATGTATTGTATGTGTGTAATGTTAATGTGTGGAACAGTTTTAATGTAATATGACAAAACCCTAATATTACTGGGATAAACCCTATTTTAAAACTCAAACCGGAGTATATGATTGATAAGAAATTGTGTTAAGGTGATTAATAACAAGTGTTAGAATTATAATTATAATTAGGGAAAACCCTAATTTTTGAAAACCCTAATTAGTAATTAAAAACCCTAATTACTAAATTAGAAACCCTAATTTGTGAAATAGAAACCCTAATCGCTAATTAAGCAAGCTTAATGTTAATTAGTGAATACCTAAACCTAATTTTCAAGTTTATGTAATCAGGAAACCTAAACTAATTTAGTAATCCTAATTTGTGATTTTTAGAAATTAAAATTCCATTATTTTTGCCTAATCAAAAATCCTTTAAAAATTTTGTGTCAAACCTTAGGGTTAAACCCTAAGGGTTTGATAAGTTACAAAATTGTCATTAAATTGGAAAGTCAAAAGACCATTTTGCCCTTATTACATTATTTTATGATAACTTGTAAATCTAGCAAGATATTAAGTTGGTGAACTAATCTAGCTCTCCCATGCGCTCTATATCAGTCAATATCCCAACCAATTCTTGCATCTAAGACTTATCTATATAGATTGGAGAGAGAAAAAAATCATTTGTTATCTCATTTTTGCTCAACTCTCATCCAAGACTCTCTCTCTCTCTCTCTCTCTCTAACCCACGAATTTCTATAGTTTTTTAGTCCCCAATTCAAGCCCCACTAACATTCATAACAAATATTAGAAGCTAGATTCAAGACTTGTTCATAGAAGGTATAAACCCTAAGCCAAAATTTTAATCATGTATCCTATGTTAGATTTGGTGTTTTAATGTTTAAAAATGTTGAATGTAGTGTTAATCAATGATCTGAGTTGATAGATGTTAGATCCATAACATCTATAGGCTCAGATCTAATGTTTTACAAAATCTGGGAAAAACATTAAAATATGTCTGACAGTCAAATGTCAGTCCTCGTAGATCTGTGCTTGTTTATTGTTTTGGTGTTTTAAAGGTTTGAAGTTGTTCTCTGTAATGTTGTTAGTATTCTGAAAGTGGTTTCATGATCATTGAACGTATATATCAAAAGTTATTAGTGGTGAAAGTCAGTTGATCGAGAACGAAATCGCTTTTTTGGGAAACCCGAAAAGCGAAGAACGCGGTTCGAGGCGTTGATTTTGACCGGCCTTGATCTCGTTGTTGTTATGATGTATAAGGGTATCTATATTATAGTATGACATGAGGACTTAAAGTTCAGCACACTCTTTAACCTTAGAAAGCAATGGATCAGATGTAGTAATCGGTCAAAAGTCGTTGACCATTCAGTTTCTGTTTCTGGGTAACCCAGAAGTTACCCAGATGGGTCTGACAGCTTGTTCATGAGTCTTAATCTATCTTATGTTATGTGATTTGTATGTGTTATTGTATCAATGTTATAATATGTTATATTGACTTCCTTTTTAAACCTTTAGATCACCTAAATGACAAACATGATCAAAGTAATTGACGGTCAAAATAGGCTATATGAACATGATATGCGTTTTCTAGAATTTCCAGAAAATCAAGAACATGGTTTTGACAGGGTTTGACCGGCTTAGATTTGGTGGGTGTGTTGTAGTTAGACTGATACAGTTTAATAGATTTCTTCCTTGACATGAGTACTACAATCTGAAACCCTTAAACCACTAAAACCTTACCTAGAAATCAAGTTGTGGAAGCCCAAAAGTGGTACCTAAGAACTGTCTTTGATTTTCTGGGTAACCCAGAAGACCAAGAACAGGTCTGACAATGATTTCAAATCCTTATATCTTTCATCTATGTCATGATCTGACCTAGATATTGTTATACACTTGTAGTATTACATTAATACTACAAGTTGTGATTATTACCTTGCCTAGAAACATCATAGGTTGGAAAGTAATCATGGTCAAACATGCCCCCTCAAAAACTGACTATGAAGGCTCAAGAACACAATAGGCAACACTTTCTATCGCCAAAGGCTTTAGGGACATACTTAGTTAATTTTAATTAATTATTTTTCAAAAATCATTTAAAAATAGAAAATAATTTCTGAAAATTACAAAAATGATTTTAAGTTATAAAAATTAACTTTTAATAATTTGACATATTTTTCATAAATATTAATATTTATTTGGATATTATTAATATTTAATTTATTTAATAAATGCATTAAATAAATTAATTAAAAATGATTTTATTATATTAAAATCATTTTAAATAATAATAAGGTATTTAATAATATTTTAAGTTATAAAATATAAATTTCAATATTTAAAGGTAAATTTCATTAATTATTTACTATTAATAATATTAAATTTATTTAATAATTATATTAAATAAATTAGTTTAAAATGATTTTAATATTATAAAAATTATTTTAAATGAAATTAAGGTGTTTAAAAATATTTTAAGTTATAAAGTGTAACTTTTAATATTTAAAGGATAATTTCATTAATAATTTAATATTAATGATAATAATTTAATATTAATGATATTAAACTTATTCAATAATTATATTAAATTAATAGTTAAAAATTGTTTTATTAATTTAAAAGGATATAAATGAATTAAAAATATTTTAAGTTATAATTAATGACTTTTAATATTTTGATAAATAAGACATTAATAATTAAATATTAATGGTAATTATTTAAAAATAATTTTCATTGTTTTAAAAATCATTTAAGGGTAATAAAAATATTTTAAAAATATTTTGAGTTATTAAAAATAAATTTAATATTTTGGAAATAGTTTCATTAATAATTTAATATTATTTAAATATTAATGATAAATAAAATTATTTATTAGTTAAATCATTTAATAATGATTCTATTGTTTGAAAAATTATGATAAATTATAATAATTATTTAAAAATTATTATAAGGCTATGAAAAATAATATGACTGATATTTTATATATCTAAAGGAATATTGAACCGCATAATAGAGTTTTAAACTCGATAATTACCCGATAAAGCCGTCGGTACCCGACATGTTTTAGAAAATGGTTTGAACTTAGATAACTTAACTAGATACGTGTTTGTTTGTGAACCAATGACTGTTAAACATGTATGACAATGTGATTAGGTTATGTGCTGACTGCAATAAGTAGTATTATGTGTTACGATATGTTATTCTAATCGGTAAAATGATCTTATTAATGATAGGTTGATATATAAAAGATAAAACTAAGTTGCGTATTGTAAGTAGCAGACCAGACAAGTATCATACCTTTGCATTTACTTTATGCAATGGACATAAGTAAGAAAGTTTCAGAATTATATTATCATTGTGCCAAAATATTAACTCAATTGTTATCAATTATGTATACGATCATTATTTATCAGTAAAGTATTATTGTATAATTCAGATATCTATTATGTTCGTTAATTTCTAAATATGGTTATACAAGTGTCCCCATTTGAATAATCAGTGTATGTAATCACATATTGATACATACTTATTAATTTCCATTATGTATACTTTGACTTAAAAGCTGTCTAAGCTATTTGATCCAGTTAGACACAAGCTTAAAATATTGTTGAACAAGATAGAACTTTATTATTATCCAATTAAATTATTTTGGTTCGGATTCCCGACTAAGTATGAACATCCCGTATATGGGAAAACTTTTGTGCACCAAAGGCGGATAGGATGAACAATAATCTCGTTCGTGCATGTAGTATTGATCAATACAGGGCATAACGGGCTGATCACACCCCGTGCCTGTAAGTTATGACGGTTTACAGATGAAGTTATGTTTAACCTTTTCAAAAATAGAAAATAATGTTCATAGTCTGTCGACTAATCTCCAATTATAGTCAGTACGTAGTTTCAAAAATTTGATATAGAATTAATATATTGTTATTATTAGTTCAGCTTACTTCACAACTGTTGATTCGTTGTAGAAGTGTCATACAAAGAAAACATTTAATCCTTTCAGCTAATATTTATAATTGCTATTACTTGTTGGGCACCCAAATGCTCATCCTTGCTTTGAATTTAAATGTTTTCAGTTAAGTGTGATCAACCAGGAAGCTCTGCCAAGAACAAAGGAAAAGGAAAGGTTGCAGAATAAGTTGGTGATATACTATGTAATAGTTTGACTCTATTAAGATAAGAATGATATATATATATATATATATATATATATATATATATATATATATATTAAGTAATGAATGTTTAAAGGTCGCGTACCTAGGATTCATACTCTGATATATGTATATTAAGTTTGATATTTATATTATTGTTATTATTATTAGTATTATTCTGCTCATAGAAATGGTATCGTGAAGCACTGAGTTCGGGTTTCAAGTACTTGAATTTGGGGGCGTCACATCAATAAGCCTGGACACTGGAAAAGAAACTGCGAGAAGCATCTTGCAGAGCTAACGAGAAGAAGCTTAGTGAAGCTTCAGTTACAAATACAATTTTGTTCATGATTACAATAAATTTTTATGTAAGTTTAGGTTCTACTTGGGTATTGGATACCGATTTTGGTTCTCATAAATATAGATTTATGAGGGAACCAAGCGAAAGTAGAAAGCTAAACAAAAATAAGTAATCATATGTGTGGGAAATGACGCAAAGGTTGCTGCATTAGCCATATGAACTTATAGTTTAGCACAACCCACGGGTATAAGTCAATAAGTTGTTATTGTATTCTAGTTCTCGTTAGAAACATTATTTCTATTTTTTGTTGTTGGACAATGAAATCTTTAGTATTATATTTAAGAACAATTTTTGTTCTATTTATAATAATAATGTTTTGTATAGAACTGGAATATTACTTAATGGATTTTGTATACTTGACTTACGTGGAAAAATTATTTTTCAAATTGAACAAACTAGTATAAGAAAAGGAGATGATTATTCAAAGAGTTGAATGTGTGTATTTGCTGAAATACAAGTGTGAATTATTTGAAAGTTTCAAAGAATTCAAAAGTGAAACAAATTGGCAAAGTATTAGGATTCTTTGATCGGATCAAGGAAGGAATACTTGTGCAGTGAGTTTCTAGATCATCTCAAATGGTTTTCTCACAATAGACACCTTCTGATACGCAATAATTGATTGATGTATCTTAAATGAAAAATCGTACTTTATTGGACATTGTGCGGCCCATAATGATTTTTACCGATATTCTAGTATCCTCCTGGGGTCATGCCCTAGAAATGGCTGCATATCTACGAAAAGGTAACCTCAAAATCCAACTCCAAGACTTTATAAGAGTTATGAATAGGGAGGATTTCTAATCTTAAGTATGTTAAGATAAGGGTGTCGACGTCGGGATTTTTATTTTTCTCTTTCTGTTCTTGTCTTTTGGTGTTCTCATGTTAGGTGAGTTTTATTTGAAAAAACAAGTTGTGAAAAGGTCCGACATGTATATGACGATGATTGGACTGTAAGAGTCGCCAGTTGGTATTTTTAAATGGTTGCACCAACTCAACTGAGAAAAGGTTTGCACAAAAACCTAGTGATGTGGCACTGCTTAACTGGTCTGTGAAACTGAGATTCATCAGGGTCCGTGGGCTTGATTAAGAGGAGGGAAGGTGTAACGACCGAGAAATTCAGATCTTATTGTAAAATGATTTTATTAAATTAAATATTAATAAAATCATATTCCATGTGTTATCAAGATGGTTGTCATTGTATAACCTATTGATGTTAGAATGTCGTAGTATTTGAGCTACGTGGAAGAATTAAAGTGTTTGAATTTCCAAGACGAAAAAAAAAAATTTCGAGAAATTTTCCAAAAAACACTATTCATCGATATTTGCTCAGGATATAATTTTGTGTTTCCGAGAAATACGTAATGATAGAATAACAAGGTAAGATGGATTATGTAATAAAAATCTAGTTATGGAAAATTTAATAAGTCGCTTGTGGACTTAATTTATAAACGTTAAGTAAAGCGAAGTGGTAAGGAATAAGTAATAATTGCATGATACTTGGTATTGTACGAAGTAATGAAAACGAGTATAATACGAAGTATTATACGAGTTTGTATGAAGGATGAAATATCGTATATAAATTCTATATGAATTAGAATACGAAAATAATACATCAATAATATGTATTAAGAAATGTTAATGGACTTGGATAATTGGTTAACAATTATATACAAGTCCAAGTGAATTAAAGAGAGAAGTCCAACGCCTTGAAAGATGGCAAAGCATAATCAAGAGTTTCTTGTTTGCCGAATTAATTATAGTATATATTGTAAATGTATATTTCATGAAACGAGCTCAAAATCCTTTGGAGTTTGGCACCGCAGCGCGACCCATTAAGTAAGGACTCGCACTGCAGCGCCAAGTCCGGGACAATGACATTAAGAGCTCGTGCCGCAGCACGAGATGTAGGTATAAAGCTGGCGCCGCGCGCTAGTCTCAGAACAAAGATAGTAATGAAGGTTTCTAAGTACAAAGAAAAGAAAACCTAATTGATTAAAAGTAAAAATAACTTAAGGAAGGTAAGGTAACATTGTTTAAACTTTGTTAAACCTTAATGAATGTAATGTAAAGGTTGAGATAACCTAGTCGAATATAAATGCAAGGGTAATGATAAACCAGAACGAATAGTAAATGAATCTAATACACAAGTAGACTGAAATAAAGGGTATGATATAGTCATATACATACTTGATTATATGTGACCTAATGTAAGGCATTATGTGATCATGTATTGTAGAGACTTGAACGACTTGAACATAAAGTTAATACACCGTAGCAGACGCTAAAGGCAAGTATTCTAACTCTTGGCTCAGTTCAATCTGAACAAGTTTTTGAGATTCATATATTCTTTTGTATGAATTGAAGTATGTTGAAGTTGAAGCCAATTCCTTAAGCTAGACTTGATGTATTGATAATCTATTCATGTATTATCAAATGTTGCTATCTTTTGTCAACTACTTGTTATGGTTTTTAAAAGAAGACTGAAATGTTAAACAAATGTTTTGTCGGTAAAACGACAAGCACATGAGGTTGCCAAATGCTTAAACGTGCATACGTTTAATGGATGTAGTGTTGATCAACATAGAGTACAATAGGCTGATCACCTAGAAGTGCTCGTAAGTAATATCGGGCTTACGTACTTGCTTCCGGGTTATCCTTTTCCAATAAAGAATTAATACTCGAGGTCTCTGACCGAAGTCAATGTTTTACTAAATACTGTTATTTTGGTAAAACATTTTAAAAGAAAAGATGAAGTGCTATTTTGAGTTATCCATAGTACTTCATAACTATTATTCGGTTATCGAAGATATACGATTTGTATGTGTCAAGTGTGACGCCGCCAAAATTAGGTATACATCACCCATCTTGGGTCGCCAGATACATGCTACAGAAATCAAATACAACTTACTAATACAATTGTCGTGTATAATACGACAAAACATAAACTGTGAGTTTGAATACAAATATTGTCTACTAGAGATTATACAAATTCAAAAGGAGTCCTCATTACAAATATTATCACACTATTTCACAGAATAGTGAGGACTACTAATGCTATCCTCTGGACCATCACTCCATTCCCCGACTCGTCCCAGCTATATTCTCATTTCCTGAAGAGAACAATGAAAGGAAGGGTGAGCTCAACTAGCCCAGTAAAAAATATTATGACTAAGATAATACAGAATAAATTATCATTAGTCTCCAACAATGTTAAACTGATAAAATATAATAGACATCAAGTTTAACTGCAGCAAAAAAAGCAATCCATTAAAAGAGTCAAGTAGAAAATAAAATCTACTATCTTTTATGATTTAAAAGGTTTTTCAACACTGTTATCGCTGAGACTCGGCTTAATAAATATTCCACATCATCGAATCACCCGTGCACTACGGCCAAGGATATTCTTTAGTATCACGACCACAATTATCCATGCACTACGGGCAAAGAATATTTGTGTATTCATTAATGGTCATGATCATGCCAACAACTGTCCATCAATGCACTACGGGCCAATGAGAACTTTTACCACATCATTTGTAACATTATGGTTATGATTACACCGAATAATCCCTAGTCATAATCATACCAAGTCCATCTATGATTACCGCATTGTTGAATCTCCTTTTCCTGAAATGTCCATTTTTACTGTCTTGGCCATGATTACCACCGAAGTGGTTACCATTTCTGGCATGTTGATTCCCTCCACGTTTGTTGTCACCGTTTCGATGACTAATACCACTGGTATTTTCATGCTGCCGGCTGCTTTCTCTTGGTTGCGTTGACTCGTCATCGCGCTCCAATAACTGAGCCCTATTTACAACATCTGAGTACAAACACAGTTTATGATAAATAAGATATTAACGTATCTCCGGTTTTAAACCTCTTAAAAACATTTGCGTCATTCGCTCCTCATTATCGACCAAATGGGATGCAAACCGGGATAACTCCGCAAATTTAGCCTCGTATTGCGACACGATCATATTATTTTGTTCCAATTTGATAAACTCCACTTCTTTCATGTGACGAATACTCTCGGGAAAGTATTTGTCGTTGAATAGCTCTTGGAACTTCTCCCAAGACATCTTGAGTGTGTCAGGCTGGGTACATTTTACAGATTCCCACCAGTAATCTGCCTCTTCACGCAACATGAAGGTGGCGAAGGGAACCTTTTGCTCCTCGGAGCATCCCAAGACATCAAATATCTTGGTGATCTGCTTTATCCATGCTTCCGCCTTAAGTGGTTTAGGTTCTCCAATAAACTCCGGTGGTCCTAGCTCCTTGAACTGTTTAGCGGTGACCGTCCGAGAGTTTCCAGTGTTTCCACGTACATTTTGGATAGGAGCCGCTCTCGCCTGACGTTGCATGAATTGCATAAACTATCTGAACAGTCCATCATTCATCATTTGATCAGTGTTGTTGTTTGCATGAGGATTGTCGCCTTCCTGATGCACATTCTCCTGATTATTGATATGTGGAGACTCAACGGTCTCTTGTCCTCCATTGGTATTCTCAACATTCTCGGATGTCATTTTCAGATACTGCCACAAAATAAAGGTTAATTGACATGTAACATATTATCTCTAAACTCTGACCAACCAATTTAAATACAAAATAAATTTAAGTATGTCATACTAGCGAAGGAATTCCCCGTCTCTCCCCTCCTAGTTCTAGTCTCACATCTTAGCCATAGATCATATCCCTAAGCTTTGATACCAATTGTGACGCCCCCAAAATTAGGTATACATCACCCGTTTTGGGTCGCCAGATACATGGTACAGAATTCAAATACAACTTACTAATACAACTGTCGTGTACAATACGACAAAACATAAACTTTGAGTTTGAATACAAATATTGTCTACTAGAGATTATACAAACTCAAAAGGAGTCCTTATTACAAATATTATCACACTATTTCACAGAATACTGAGGACTACTAATGCTATCCTCTAGACCATCACTCCGTTCCCCGGCTCGTCCCAGCTATATTCTCATTTCCTGAAGAGAACAGTGAAAGGAAGGGTGAGCTCAACTAGCCCAGTAAAAAATATTATGACTAAGATAATGCAGAATAAATTATCATTAGTCTCCAACAATGTTAAACTGATAAAATATAATTGACATCAAGTTTAACTACAGCGGAAAAAGTAATCCATTAAAAGAGTCAAGTAGAAAATAAAATCTACTATCTTTTATGATTTAAAAGGTTTTAATCATTATTATTTGAGACTCGACAATAAATATTCCACATCATCGAATCACCCCTGGACTACGGCCAAGGATATTCTTTAGTATCACAACCATAATTATCCATGCACTACGGGCCAAGAATATTTGTGTATTCATTAATGGTCATGATCATGCCAACAACTGTCCATCAATGCACTACGGGTCAATGAAGAGTTTTACCACATCATTTGTAACATTACGGCCATGATTACAAGAATAATTTCGGTCATAATCATACAAAGTCCATCTATGCACTCACAGTGCCATGATGACTTTCAAAAAAAAATATAAATATGAGGATGATGACAATGATATAAGAATTCAATATAACAAGTTCAAGAATTAATTTGTCCAAGAACCAATAACGTCCAAATTGTCAACATGATCTTTGCTTTGTAGAGTAAAATTCAAGAATGCTCGGAAGAATATTTCCATGAAAAGATCTTTGGATGAAGCGCAATTATCAAGGATATTTCACTAATTTCATGGAGTATAGAAGTCAAAACTTTAACCAACCGAGTATAATAAAGAATGGAATAACAAAAGAAATCACCATATATCGCGGTGCAGATGTATATAAAAGTTATTCAACGAATACTAAATAACGGAACCAAGTCAAAGTAAAAATTGCAACGACGGGATGTTCAGCAATGTAATAATAAAGAATGGAATAACAACGAAATCACCATGCATGCGGTACTTGATTATGACAGGCAGAGTTATTCAACAAAATACTAATAAGGATGAATCAGTAAAAAGATAAAAGCGCATGAACGAGGATATTCCAATGAATAATAATAATAAAGAGCGGAACGGTCCCGCAGTAAAAGCGCATGTGAGTGAGGATATTCCAAATGTAATAATAAAGACGGAATTAGGTCCAACGTAAAATGCACAGACAGGATATTCCAACAGAATAGTAAAGATGAAATAATAGAAGAATGTCACCAAGTATAAGGTAGCCCGCGTATACAGGTTATTCCAATAGAATAATAAAGAATGGAATAACATAAGTTCTCTTCATGAATACAAATGAAATAATACTCCCTACCTTAAGAAGAAGAGTACTGGATATATAAGTAGTGAAGTAGTGAAGTAGCAGAATACTTTCTTCTTTCTCTCTATAGTTTATCTCTCTAGAGTTTCAGTGAATTCGTAAGAAAATAATGAAGGAATGAGCTTCTATCTATAGAAAAATGGACTGCATAGTAACTAACTCATGAACGATCTAGATTGATTTACTTTAATCTGACGGTCCATATTTAAAGCAAAGTATTTTAAATAAAATATAATATATTCTATTTATAATCTAATAAAATGAATAACTTTATACAAGATTTTACTATGCAAACACTATGCAGGCAGTATGCAAACACTATGCATAATAAAATATAATATATTCTAATTATTGTCTAATAAAGCAGATAACTTTATAAAAGTATTCTGTTTTATATAAAAAAAATTTACTATGCAAAACACTATGTAGACACTATGCAACACTATGCATAATAGAATATAATATATTCTATTTATAGAATAACTTTATAAAAGTATTCTGTTTTATATAAAAAGATTTTCTGTATAATTACATTAATAATACCAACAAAACTAAGTGACTTATCGTGTAAGCATCAATAATTAATACCGTGTGCTACTATGCAACCACGCGTATTACTATACTTTTAACACCGGGTGTTTTAACAGTTAACGGTAAAACTTCTACCGTTATTTTCATAAAGTATTTTTGTCGTTTTCTCAATCCGACAATAATTCCGTTGTGGGGTCCACCAATGATTGTGCTGTTGTACGAATATTCCTTGTTAAAACGAATATTCCTCGACCAATCGAATAATATAACAACTTGCGTACTTTGCAAAATTTATAAATATTACCCACAACTATAACATTATATCAATTTCACTCCATAATATTTAAAAATAATATTTATAGAAAATTCATCTTTATTCAAAAAGTTGGGGTTTTACATCAAGCACGTTGTTATTAAATTTTTATACTTGTTGAGCTAGTTATGCTCACTCTTGCTTGAACCATATGAATGCAGCTAAGACTGAATGTCCCGAAGGATCGAAAAAGGATAAAGGAAAAGCTAAGGCAGATTATTAAGCTGTCTTGTAATAGTATAGGTCTATTGTTGTAATGTAACTGATATTATGACAAAGAACCTTTGTAAAGGGTATAGAACTTGGGAAATGTAAATATTACTTTGAATATATAGAAATTATGTTCGTTCTTTGAGACTTTTCAATTGAATGAATGTATGAATGTTGTACAGTATAGCACCATCTATCGGGTTGGAAGATACCTGGATTTGGGGGCGCTACAAGTTGGTATCAAAGCCTAGGTTATAAAACTTAAGGGGGAAAGTAGAACCTTAAGTCATAACCTTACGAAAGAATAAAGAAGTAAAAGGTGGAAAGTAACCTTATAAAAATGCATTATATTATGTTATGTATTTTTATTATTTTACTAACATGTACTAATCGAACTAAATTATTTTATTGTAGATGTCAGGAGAAAATGATATGTATAGAGATATACATGTAGTAAGCGAGGATTCAGTTAATCAGGTAGAGATACTACCAAATCCCGTAGTCGTAGAACCGAGTTGGTGACCATCGAAGCCTGGGAGACTCGCACGATTTAGACTACATGTCTATATTTGATGGCATGTTAGAGGAGGAGGTGGACGTGATGTCCTTTGATCAGGTTCCACCTACAGAGGACCAAGTTCCACCTACAGAGGAAATGCCTACGGGAGAATCAATGAAAGCACTATTTATGTCAGTATTGGATAGGAATGTCCACTATTGCCAAGAAGTTAAGGAGTTGAAAGAGGAACTCCAAGCTGTCCGTGAGGACAAGGCTAGTATGGAGGGAATATGGGAAGAGGAGCATGATGATAGAGTTTTAGCTAAGGACAAGGTCCGAGAGCTGAAATGTGAAGTCTTTGAGCTCAAGCAGGAGCTAAAGACTAAAAAGAGGAAGTTGGAGAGGATGTCCTATATTCATAGGAGTTCTCAAGTAGATTTCCAGTAGCAGGTAGCTGGATATCAGATAGAAGCAGGGTAGACCCGACACACTATCAGTAGTGATGTAATTGCTGGTCTGGCCAGCAAGGATTTCGAGAATGCCCTATGACAGATGTAGTCTAGCAATAGCTAGAGTAGAATAGATATGTAAATATTATGTATCTAGTAGTGACGTAAAACCCTCTTTTGTATAACAAAGGGGTTGTCTTTTGTAAATCCCAATTTTTGGAAAGTAATTGCGGGATGGTAATGTAATCAGCTAAGGCTGAGTAATGTAAACAATGTAGTGTTATACTACAAGTTATGAATCAATATAAATCTTTTTATGGAATATGTTAAGTAATGAGTTTGAGTTGTTGTTTTATTGCAAATAATAACAAACCAACAAAGAATAAAGTAATAATGATGAGTTATTTTCTTAACAGCAAAATGCCGCCAAGAATGAGACAACGAAATCAAGGCGCTAATGTTAACCAAACGGAGGGTGGTTTGGTTAATCCAATGCAGGAGTTTGTTAATCTTTTAACGGCTGCATTTAATAGAACGGGGGCTAATGTACCCGTGATTCCTGGAGTAGTACGAGCTACTACTTTTAAGGATTTCAAAAGTGTAGGTCCGCCGGAGTTCAAGGGAACTACGGACCCTATAGAAGCCCAGACATTGGTAAAAGAAATTGAGAAAGCATTTGTTATAGCAAATGTTGAGGAGGGTCAAAAGGTTGCCTTTGCATCCTATTTGATGAAGGGAGAGGCCAACTTTTGATGGGAGGCAAACTAGGCTAGGGCCGATATAGGAAATCTAACGTGGGAGAGGTTCAAGGAGATTTTCTTCGAGAACTATTTTTCCATGAGTATGCAAGGGAGGATGGAGATGAGGTTTCTGGAATTGAGACAAGGGGATATGAGCAGGTTCCCGGTATCTTTGCCAAGTTTAATGAATCGGCACATTTTGCTCCACATCAAGTGGACCTTTGAAATGAGAAAGGATAGAAAGGTTCGAAGCGGGGCTTGAAACCACGGCTCTATAGCCAGAATCTCGTGTTCCAAAGTACTTCCTTTGGAACCATACTAGAAAAGGCAATAATTACCGAAGGTGGGAATGAGGCTCTTAGCCAGTACCACAAAGATAAGAAGACCAAAGGCAGGGTTGATGGAGGGACCAAGATCGAGGGAGCCAGTGGAAGTGGCGACGGTCAGAAGAGGAAGGGCTTTAACTCTGGGAATACCGGAGTAAAACAAGGGGACTCTAAGAGGAGGATGGATGCCTGTAAAACCTGCGGGAAGACTCACTTTGGAGTCTGTCTCAAAGGAAAGGCGGTATGTTATAATTGTGGACAAGAAGGGCACATTTCTCCTAACTGTCCCAATCCGAAGAAGAATCACGGATGCTTTGTATGTGGATCAACTGACCACATAACAAAGAACTTCCTGAAGAAGGGGATAGAAGGAAATAAGGGAACTAATAGCGGGAAGTTAGCTATTAGTGGTCCAGCTCAGCCGGGGAAATCAATGGCCCGCACTTTTAATATGACGGTCCAAGATGCGGTGGCATCAGGGGATGTAGTTGCATGTATTATTCTGATCAACAATATAAATGCATACGTGCTATTTGATTCGGGTGCTACTTGTTCGTTTATAGCATGTGATTTTGCTAGACGACTAGAATTATTTCTCAAAAAATTGCCTATACCTTTAAGCATTAAGGTAGCAAACGAAGAGATAATTCCTGTTGAAGATATTCATAGGAGTTGTTGCGTAGATGTACGTGGTCATAAACTATCAGTAGATTTGATACCGATAAAGTTAGGAGAATTCGACGTAATTCTCGGAATGGATTGGTTAATTAACCATGGAGAAATTATAGATTGCCAAAAGAAACGTGTGAATATCAGGACGTTGAAGCAACCTCCTGTAGTATTCTACGGTAGTAAATTGCTGGGACGTCCGTGTTGCCTTACGATGACACAAACTAGAAAACTTTTAAGAAAGGGTTGTGTAGGTTACCTATGCCATGTTGTTGATACCCAGAGATTGGGAGCAACCATGGAACAAATACCTATAGTAAACAAATTCATGGATGTATTTCCAAGTGAGTTACCGGGTTTACCACCGGATAAGGAGATCGAATTTATGATAGACACTGTGTCAGGAACGGCACCGGTCTCAAGGGCACCATACCATATGGCGCTTGTGGAAATGAAAGAACTAATGGTTCAGCTACAGGAACTATTTGACAAGAAGTACATTCAACCAAGTATTTCGCCGTGGGGAGCACCGGTGTTGTTTGTTAAGAAGAAAGACGGATCGTTAAGGCTTTGTATCGACTATCGGGAGTTGAACAAGTTAACTATAAAGAATAAATACCCATTGCCCAGGATCGATGATCTCTTTGATCAATTAAAAGGGGCAAAGTATTTTTCTAAAATAGATTTGCGGACGGGGTATCATCAGTTGAAGGTTAGGAAGGAAGATGTACCAAAGACTGCATTCAGGACTCGTTATGGTCATTACGAGTTTCTGGTGATGTCATTTGGGTTGACGAATGCACCTGCTGCATTTATGGATATGATGAATATAGTGTTAAAACTATATTTGGACAAGTTCGTCGTGGTGTTTATCGATGATATTCTAGTCTATTCTAAGACACCAGAAGATCATGCCGAACACTTAAAATTAGTGTTGGAGACACTAAGGAAGGAGAAGTTATATGCGAAATTCACCAAATGTGAATTTTGGCTGGAAAAGGTGCAATTTTTAGGTCATATCATTGACAAAGAGGGATTTCGGTGGATCCGGTGAAGGTGGAAGCGATAATGAATTGGGAAGCGGCCAAAACGCCCGGTTGAGGTGCGGAGTTTCCTAGGGTTAGCAGGGTACTATCGAAGAATTATCCAAGATTTTTCGAAGATAGCTACCTCATTGACTAATTTAACAAGGAAGACGGTGAAATACATATGGACGGATAAATGTGAAGACAATTTTCAAGAACTGAAGAAGAGATTAAGTGAAGGTCCTGTTTTGTCATTGCTAGATGACACGGGAAATTTTGTAGTGTATAGTGATGCTTCGCATAGAGGACTTGGTTGTGTGCTTATACAGCATTACAAAGTCATTGCGTATGCATCTCGACAGTTGAAGGATTATGAGAAAGTTTATCCTACTCATGATCTGGAACTGGCCGCGGTAGTGTTTGCCCTAATGATATGGAGACATTATCTTTATAGGGAAAAATGTGAGATATACATGGACCATAAAAGTCTAAAGTATATTTTCACTTAGAAGGAGTTGAATATGAGACAGAGAAGATGGCTGGAGTTGATAAAGGATTATGATTGTGAAATCCTATATCACCCTGGAAAGGACAATGTAGTTGCCGACGCCTTAAGTAGGAAGGGTCAGGAAAAGTTGTCTATGTTAACGGCTCAAAATGAGTTAATAACAGAGATGGCTAGAATGGAAATAGAAGTGAAGATGATGATTGATTCGAGGCAGTTACTCTTTACGACGGAGATGCAATCTACCATCGTAGAAAGGGTCAAGGAGGTACAACTTAAGACGGATGAGTGTAACCAAATGAAGAAGCGGTTATCCGAGAAGGAAGAGGTTAAGTATAGTCTTGATAATGAGGGATTATTAAGATTTGAGGGAAGAATTTGGGTTCCGAATGAGACGGAATTAAAGGAGCAAGTGTTACAAGAAGCTCATAGTTCGAGGTACTCGATACATCTTGGTAGCACTAAGATGTATTAAGACCTCGACGAGAGTTTTGGTGGCCAAACATGAAGAGAGAAATAGCGAGTATGTGAGTAGGTGCTTAACTTGTCAAAAGTTAAGTAGAACATCAATGACCCAGATGGTTTATTATAGTCATTGGAGATTCCAGAATGGAAGTGGGAGCATATCACGATGGACTTCGTGGTGGGACTTCCGACGACGCAAAAAGGGTACGATTTGATTTGGGTAATAGTGGACCGGTTGACGAAGTCGGCTCACTTTTTGCCAATTAGGGTCAAGTATAACTTAGACCAGTTAGCTAAACTTTATGTTAAGGAAATCATTTCCAGACATGGAGTATCGGTATCGATTGTGTCAGATCGTGATCCACGATTCACATCAAAATTTTGGAGGAGTTTGCAAGAGCAGTTAGGAACACAGCTGAGGTTAAGCACAGCTTATCATCCACAAACTGATGGGAAGAGCAAGAGAAAAATTCAGATGCTTGAAGACATGTTGAGGTCTTGCGTCATGGATTTCAAGGGTAGTTGGGATGATCACCTACCACTAATATAGTTTTCATATAACAACAGTTATCATGCAAGCATAGGTATGCCGCCGTACGAAGCTTTGTATGGAAGGAAGAGCAGATCGCCTTTGTGTTGGGACGAGGTGGGAGAACGCCGGATACTAGGACCAGAATTGGTGCAGCAAACAGCGGATGTGGTAAAGTTAATTCGGATGCGTTTCGTCACAGCTCAGGATAGACAGAAGAAGTATGCGGACTCACATAGACTAAGTCGAGAGTTTGAGGTGGGCTCGTATGTGTTTCTAAAGGTATCTCCCTGGAAAGGAAAGATACGCTTTGGAAAGAAAGGAAAGTTAAGTCCAAGGTTTATAAGACCTTTTGAGGTGTTAAAACGGGTGGGAGAGGTAGTGTATATGATAGCATTACCTCCAGACCTAGAACGAATACATAACGTGTTTCACGTATCTGTATTACGTCCATATAAGCCGGACTATAAGCATGTAATCGAGTATGAGCCGATTCATATCGAGAAAGACTTAACATATGAAGAGTCGCCGATGCAGATCATTGAATGAAAGGAACAAGTTCTTGCGGACCAAGGTAATACCATCAGTAAAAGTATTATGGAAGAACCACGACGTTGAAGAAGCAACGTGGGAATTAGAAGAAAAGATGAAGAAAATTTTTTCTCATCTATTTGATTAAAGTAAGACGAGATTCTGGGGACAAAATCTTTATAAGGGGGGAAGAATGTAACGACCGAGAAATTCGGATCTTATTGTAAAATGATTTTATTAAATTAAATAATAATAAAATCATATTCCATGTGTTATCAAGATGGTTGTCATTGTATAACCTATTGATGTTAGAATGTCGTAGTATTTTCATTTCGTGGATGAATTAAAGTGTTTGAATTTCAAGACGAAAATAAAAGTTTTTCGAGAAATTTTACGAAAAACACTATTCATCGGTATTTTCTCGGGATATAATTTTGTGTTTCCGAGAAATACGTAATGATAGAATAACAATGTAAGATGGATTATGTAATAAAAATCTAGTTATAGAAAATGTAATAATTCACTTGTGGACTTAATTTATAAACGTTAAGTAAAGCGAAGTGGTAAGGAATAAGTAATAATTGTATGATACTTGGTATTATGCGAAGTAATGAAAGCGAGTATATATCTGAAGTATTATCTGAGTTTTATATGAAGGATGAAATATCGTATATAAATTATATATGAATTAGAATACGAAAATAATACATCAACAATATGTATTAAGAAATGTTAATGGACTTGGATGATTGGTTAACAATTATATACAAGTCCAAGTTAATTAAACAGAGAAGCCCAACTATTAATTAATGAAACAACTAGTGGTTATTAATGCAAAGCCCAAAGAGTGAATTAATGCAAGCCCAAGCTAGAATCCATGGGTTGTATGACCCATGGGGCAAAACAATATTGATATGGTTATTGTGGTGACCAAGTATAGTGGTGATCAAGTAATGTGGTGACCAAGTTAGTGTGTTGACCAAGACTTTGAAGTAATGACCAAGTGTAGGATAAGTTTTGTGCCTTGCAAGTAATGAATAGTAAGGAGGTGCATGAGGAGGTGGGATGGTTTAATAACTAAACTACCCTAGCTTTGCAATTTCTATAAATAAAGGAAGCTTACAAGCCATTTGTTGGTTGTTCAAATAATCTAAGACATCACAAAGTGCTTAAGTGTTAGAGAGTTTAAGTCACAAATAAGTTACTTCCATAAGTAAGAAGAAGAAAGCTACCTTACCAAGACTTCAAAAGAGTAAGACTTCTTCTCAATTATCTTCTATCTCTACCATGATAGGATGATAAGAAAAGTTGGATTAAGAGACATGAATGAGTAAGTAGTGAACTTAAGCCAATTAAGTTGGTAATAAGTCATTTAAGCTAGCATAAGTTATAAACTTATGTGAAAATAATATGAACTTGTAAGGAGTTTATTAAGAGAAATGATATGAATATAAAAGAATTTATATGATCATATGTATAATGTATACCTAAGTTAAGTTATATGTTAAGAACATATAAGAAATGATGTTTAAGAAACTTTAATTGTCATAAGTCATTAACAATGAAATCTTAAGTAGTTTATAAATGACAAGTTATAAGCTCATGAAGAATAAGTCTAAAATCCAACAATGATTATAAGTTGATGTATTAAGTATGTTAAGATGTTCACATGATGAATGAAGTTCATTTGTAATGTTGAACAAATCATAAGAACGAAGAATTGCCGGAATTTGCACGATTGGACGACAAACGTGGAATGCGTAAAATTCTCGGAATGGAAGGCAAATTTTGTGTTTGATCACGAGACCATTGTTTTCCTATAGAGACAAGTCATAATTGGCATTTAAGAGTTGCGGACTCAAAAATGAACGGATTCCGACTTAGAACGAAGAAACGAGCGTTGAACGTTCACGAACGTTTATCGTTTTCGTTAAAAATAAACCAATAGGTGAATTTTTAGCAAACGAAGTCAAATAGAGAAAATTCTTAAATGGTCATATAGATTACATAATTTGTGAACCGTAGGCTTTTGAACGAGAAAATTCAGACTTATAACGAAGAAGTTATGCGTCCGGGAAGTTCACAAAATTCATAAAGTGAATTTGGTATACGGCACCTGAGTTGGGCTGTAGTGGCGCCAACCCAAGGTAAAATGACCTACGCCGCGGTAGCGGAACGATGTCGAAAGCACCTTGCAAGAGTTCACCGCAGCGCGAACTATAGTACATATTGTTGTGTCTTGCAGTGCCGTGAACGAGCACTCAAAATCCTGACAGGTGTGGAAGCAGCGGTGTAGCCATCCATTAATAAGGACTTCATGTGCATGCCAAGTCGGGACAATGACATTAAGAGCTTTGCGTCGCAGCACGAGATGTAGAGTATAAAAGTGGCGTCGCGGTAGCCTATGTGCTCGTAACAAAGATAGTAATGAAGGTTTCTAAGTACAAAGAAAAGAAAACCTAATTGATTAAAAGTAAACATAACTTAAGGAAGGTAAGGTAACATTGTTTAAACTTTGTTAAACCTTAATGAATGTAATTTAAGGTTGAGATAACCTTGTCGAATATAATTGCAAGGGTAATGATAAACCGGAACGAATAGTAAATGAATCTAATACACAAGTAGATTGAAATAAAGGGTATGATATATAGTCATATACATACTTGATTATATGTGACCTAATGTAAGGCATTATATGATCATGTATTGTAGAGACTTGAACAACTTGAACATAAAGTTAATATACCATAGCAGACGCTAAAGGCAAGTATTCTAACTCTTGTCTCAGTTCAATCTGAACAAGTTTTTGAGATTCATGTATTCTTTCGCATGAATTGAAGTATGTTGAAGTTGAAGCTAATTCCTTTGGCTAGACTTGATGTATTGATAATCTATTCATGTATTATCAAATGTTGTTATCTTTTGTCAACTACTTGTTATGGTTTTCAAAAGAAGACTGAAATGTTAAACAAATGTTTTGTCGGTAAAACAACAGGCACGTGAGGTTTCCAAATGCTTAAACGTGCATAAGTTTAATGGATGTAGTGTTGATCAACATAGAGTATAATAGCCTGATCACCTAGAAGTGCTCGTAAGTAATATAGGGCTTATGGACTTGCTTCCGGGTTGTCCTTTTCCAATAAAGAATGAATACTCGAGGTCTCTGACCGGAGTGAATGTTTTACTAAATACTGTTGTTATGGTAAAACATTTTGAAAGAAAAGATGAAGTGCTATTTTGAGTTATCCATAGTACTTCATAACTATTGTTCGGTTATCGAAGATATACGATTTGTATGTGTCAAGCATGTTGTTATTAAATTGTTATACTTGCTGAGCTAGTTATGCTCACTCTTGCTTGAACCATATGAATGCAAACTAAGGCATGAACGTCCGAAGGATCGAAAAAGGATAAAGGAAAAGCTAAGGCAGATTATTAAGTTGTCTTGTAATAGTATAGGTCTATTGTTGTAACGTAACGGATATTATGACAAAGAACCTTTGTAAAGGGTATAGAACTTGGGAAATGTAAATATTACTTTGAATATATAGAAGTTATGTTCGTTCTTTGAGGCTTTTTAATTGAATGAATGTTTGAATGTTGTACAGTATAGCACCATCTGTCGGGTTGGAAGATACCCGGATTGGGGGGCGCTACAGAAGGTGTTAGGCATCCTCTGACTTCGTGGTGACACGGTTACCACTACTTTTCATTTTAAGCTTTTGTATGAATGTGTGTGTGTGTGTAGGTCAATGTACAATTATCTAAAAGTAATGTTATGCCTCGATTGCACCTATATACAAAGGGTTTGAATTTTGAATAAAAGTTCAATTTTAACGAGGTATAGAAGTGATGTTTCATAAAATAGGTTTTTTTAAACCCTTATGCTCAATAGTAATTGAGGCCTTTGATACTTCCATTTTATTATATGTTTGGCTTGATTACTTTTATTATGTTCAAGATGCGAAGCATCTTCGAGAAAATAAGGTACATAGCAGTGTCGAACTCCTTGTGGGCATGAAAGCCATCTAAGGAAATTCAGACAATGTAAATAATTTACAAGCTGACTGCAGCTAAAAATGTCCATCAGGAACTGAATCTGTGATCACATGATTCCTAGGCTCGCATGATGATGCAATATGTATAAAAGCTGTAAGCAGTTTGTAGACACTTAAAATTTTGCATTCCTGTTACTAGCATTGCAGGAGGGCAGAATCATCTTTCAGAAATAACCTTGGAGGACAACTCAACTCAGTCCCGGAGACAACCCCGGGATACCCACTCTTTTCCATCTCGAAGACAACCCCGAGATATTCCATCACAGTCCCGGAGACAACCCCGGGATCTTCAGTTTCAACCTCGTAGACAACATCGAGGAATGCAGTTACAGTTCCGGAGACAACACCGGAGAAATTTTCCATCTCGGAGACATGTTGGTCGTTTTACCGATCAATATATGCGTGTAAGTATACACGGTCAACAAGTAATAAAGAGTAAGTAAAGTATCGTTCCCACATAGAATTGACTAATAAAGTTCACCAAGCACTAGCCCATAACCATTTCAGTCTTATTTAAACGAATGATTTGATATTTTATATTTAAACTATGAAATTAAATAAACCTAACTATTTCTAGAGTGAGACTAGATAATGAGGACTTAAGATTACAATTTCATCTATTGAATCATTTAAATCAACGCACTCCTTGTTAAGCCAAATTACTTGCACTGGATTGCTAGTCGAGAACACGAAAGCAAAGTACAGCCATATCTCAACGTGCCATACCCATATCACATACAATCCACAATTGATAGAATACATGTAAACACCCACATTACCTAAACCACTATATGTCTATGTGATCTACAAATAATTAGAGTTTAAGCCCAAATTCTTAATTGACTACAAGCGATGCCTCGTTATATGTCTATCCTAAGCACGAATCATACATTCCATCACCATGTAGAACATACAAACTCAAGCTATCAAGATCAAATCTAAACCCATACTTCGTCTTTCAAGTTCATATGGGTTATCACAGTAATTGCTGGCCAATCAACTAAGCAAATAAGCATGAATCTTAATAGACAATCCCATAACAATCAATAAGGTTAACAATGAAGTCTATCAGATTAAACTAAGCAATAGAATCCATTGCAATCCCAAAATAAAGTTTAACTAATCATAGAATCAAAATCCATAATCCACAATTGATTATACATTTAGAAATAAAGATAGAAGTAAAGAGAAGTTAGGGAAGTGGGAATGCAAATCTGATCTCTCTTGCTCCAATTCTGAATATCCTATGCTCTTCAATTTCTTCAATAGTTAGACCTAATCAACTCTAGAGATTAACTACTCTACCCTACTCTATTCTATTATTGAAATTGAAGAGAGAAAGTAACGATAGCTACGTGATCCCCGAAGGGGTGGAATCCCCTTTACAATGATACTACGTCTAATATATAAGCTCTAGTTGAACCCCCCTCCAAGTTACGCTCCAATTCTACTATTTAATGAAAAAGTCAGCTCTGGTAAACATCAGAAGTGGCGCAGCCACGCTGGGAATAGCCTGAAGGTAGTCGCACCCGTGCTCAATTATCAAATCGCATTTTTTTGGTCAAGGGAATGGCGCGGCCGCGCCTAAAATACACTACAAATTCGTGCGCCCGCGCCATTGGTTTTCTGCTGCAGTGTCCTCTAGTAAAACGGCCATAACGTTTGATCCGGGATAAGTTACGGGGCCTGCCACCTATCAAATCGAAGCTCTCGACAAGCTCTACAACTTTAATGCTTTGATAAGTGAGAGATAATGGACGGATGAAGGCTAAAATTGTGTTGGAAGTGACAGATATGTAAATGGCCACCAAAAATAGTGACGTTCAACGTCCGTTGGTACCAATGTCATAATTCTTGCATCCGAACTCCGATTGGAATGATTCAAGATGTTCCGGAAAGCTAAGAAGAAGCTCTATAACAAAATCCAAGTTCCAAACCAAGAACATGAAATGAACATGAAATCCCAAATGATGTCCGGATTGTTTATCCTTGCATTTTCATACCAATATTCGCTCACACAGCTTCCAAGCATAAAATCTACAAAATGAACCCAAAATGCATAAAAAGTAACTAAGAAACATGAGTATAAGCAACTAATTCAAGTAATAGACACCAGATAAGTAGGTATAAAACCTACTTATCAAGACAACCCCGAGATATTCAATCACAGTCGTGGAGACAACCCCAGGATCTTTAATCCAACCTCGGAGACAATCCAGAGGAATGCAGTTGTAGTTCTGGAGATACCCCGTAAATTCTCTTTTCCACTCCTAGCAATCAGTTTCAACACTCGGTGATAACCCCGAGGCACTCATTCCCCAAGTCCAGAGATAACCTTGGGAGGTCAAGCACACCTCAGAGATAGCCCTAAGGACGGTTAACACCTGCAGTAGTCCAATCTCAAAGATAATCTTGAGCAACGACCGCTAAATCTGCTCAAACCAGAGATAACCCCGGTGAGGGGCAGAATCATCATTTTTCCATCTCGATCCCACATTGCGTCGTCTCAACAACATTAGGACATACATTCTACACAGAAATGTCCTACAAGAACCAAAGAGCTCCAATCCCGAGTGACTACTACACAAGACAACACACCGGATAGAATTTGAAGCCCGAAGACCAAGGGCATGGTCCCATCTTCCTGACTTCGTACAACCTCTAATCCCATGTTATTATGTAGCTCTCGACAATAATATATGTTGGGTAAATTCTAATTACGCACAACACGCAAGTATACGTGGTCAACAAGTAATAAAGAGTAAGTAAAGTATCGTTCCCACAGAGAATTAATTAATAAAGTTAACCAAACATTAGCCCATAACCATTTCAGTCTTATTTAAATGATTGTTTTGAGTTTTTATATTTAAACTATGAAATTAAATAGTACTAACTACCCCTAGAATGAGACTAGATAATAAAGACATGAGATTACAAATTCCCCTATTGCATCATTTAAATCAACACTTTTCTAGTTAAGCCAAATTAATTATAACGGATTGTTAGTCGAGAACACGAAAGTGAAATATAGCCATCTCTCGATGTACCATACTCATATCACATATAATCCACAATTGATAGAATACACATGTACACCCACATTACCTAAACCACTATATGTCTATGTGATTTACAAATAATTAGGGTTTGAACCCAAGTCCTCAATTGACTACGAGTGGTGCTTCGGTATATGTTTATCATAAGCACGAATCATATATTCCATCACCATGTAGAACATACAAACACAAGCTATCAAAATCAAATCTAAACCCATACTTCATCTTTTAAGTTCATATGGGTTATCACAGTAATTGATGGCCAATCAACTAAGCAAATAAGCGTGAATCTTAATAGACAATCTCATAACAATTAATAAGACTAACAATGAAGTATGTCAAAATAAACTAGGCAATAGATTCCATTGCAATCCCAAAATAGAGTTTAACTCATAGTTGAATTAGAATCCGTGATCCACAATGGAATATACATTGAAAGATACAATAGAAGTAAAAAGAGTTAGGGATCAAGAATAGAAAATCTGAGTTTCTTCTCTTGTTACACTTCTGAACCTTCAAGGATCTTCAATTGCTTCAATCCCCAAATCTTAGTTATTCTAGGGATCTAATCTAATCTAAAAAGAAAGAGAAGAAAAGAAATAATGATAGCTTTAGCCCCCAAGGGGTGGAATATGCTTTACATGATCATAATATGTCTAATATATAATCCCTAATTGAATCCCCCCTCCGTTACGCTTCAATTGCACTATTTAATTAAAAGTCAGCTTTGGTCAACTTCAGAAGTCGAAAGCATGGCCGCATGAGAATTAACTTTGAGTTGGTGCTACTTCTTGTGAAAGTTGTAAATCGCATCTTTTGCAAGCTGTAGAAGTCGTCGATGCGGTTGAATTCACCGCGCTTCGCCTTGTGGTGATTTTCTACTGTAGTGTGCTCTGGTAAAATGGCCATAATGTTTGATCCGGGAAGAGTTACGGGGCCTGCCACCTATCAAATCGAAGATATCGACGAGCTCTACAACCTGCTTTCTTTGATGATTGAGAAATTCTGGCCTTATGAAGGTTAAAATTGGGCTAGAAGGGACTGCTATGAAAATGGCAAACCAAAACAGCGAAGTTTGTCGTCCGTTGGTACAACGATCATAACTCTTGCATCCGAACTCCGATTAGAGTGATTCAAGATGTTCTGGAAAGCTATGAAGACGATCTACACTGTAAGATAAGTTCGAAACCAACACATGAAGTAAACATGAAAGCTCAAATGATGTCCGGATTGCCTTTTCTTTGTATTTTCTTTACTTTTCATTACCAATAATCGCTCACACCGCTCCCAACCATAATACCTACAAAATGAACACAAAATGCATGAAAAGTAACTAAGACACATGAATATAAGCAACTAATTCAATTAAAAGATACCGGATAAGTGTATATAAAATCTACTTATCAATATACCGTGAAAGGTCTTATACACCTCGATCGGATTCCCGGATTGAAGTTCTGAAAGTTCGCACTACAAAAAAATGGGGCTTCAGCAACAACCACTTTTCATTGCTAAAACGACTTTACTGTCGTTGCGTCTTTCGTTGCGCAATGAGCGTTGTTAATTGTTCCGCAACGAACATTTATTTTTCGTTGCAAAAAGTAATACATATTGCAACAAAATTTGCCTATCGTACAAAGACATCGATCCTTTAGCAACAAAATGTATTGTAACAGAGTAACTAAAATTTTGTTACTAAAAATCCCATTTCGTTGCAAAAGCGTCCTAATTAGCAACGAAATGAACTCTTTTTTTTTTGCAACGACCATGCATTTCCGTTGCAATTGACACCAGTTTGCAACGACATTTTTCGTTGCAGTAAATTATGGAAATTGTTGCCTTAGCTTACTTTTGTTGCGGAATGTAAATTTTTTAGCAACGATTTTCGTTGCTGATTATATTATTTGGCAACGACATTATGCTGAATCAACAACAAAAATTTTTGTTGCTGTTTATTTTTCAATAGCAACAAAAGTCATCGATTAGCAACGACATTATATGTTGTCGTTTCTTTATATGTGCAACGAAAGTTGATGTGATTTGCAACGATAAAAAATGTTACCTTTTATGTTAGTATTAGCAACAATATCCTCTCCGTTGTTATTAGGTTAATTTTTCGTTGCCAAATATTATATTTTTAATGCCATTAGCAACGAAAATTTGTTGCTAAATGTATAAAAAATTGTTGCTATATTAAAACTTGTTCAATGCTTTGGTAACGAATTATATTGTTGCCAAATCAAAATTTGACATTCTTTTTGTGTACCTGGCTGGCTCAATGTCCTAATAGCAAATAATGGCAAAAATACAAAAAACTAAAATATTATTAACTTAATAAAATCATCCACTACATAATTATTCATTATCTTTACAATTAACCATCTAAAGCTACCACAGTTCTTTAATCAAAGTATATATCAACATATATAGAGAGAGTACACTTCATAATTTCGTCCCTTGTCTTCCGTAAATGTAGCACGAAAATTTGATACCTGATAAGTAGGATTTACACCTACTTATGGAGTACCAATTCATGCGAACTATGCCCATCTCAAGTACATTTTAGTAGATTTTAGCTGCATTTCATGATAATTTGCATTTCGCATACTTAAAACTCCTTTTGGTGAATAAGTGTAGGAATCGGTCTATTTTGGTGGTGTTATTGAGCACAAGGCGAATGGATGCTTGCAACGAGGCAAAAGATGGGATATGCATGGCATGAAGGTGCAATGGAGCAAGGAGTTAAAGCATGACTAAACGAGTAGCAGCAACAGTAACAAAACAGGAACCAGGATCTGCAGATTGCAAGTCGCGCAGCCGTGTGGCAGAATATCCTTGAGAGCGCGCGCCCGTGCGATTACCCAGCCAAATCTTGGAACCTACTTCAAGTTTCTCGGCCGCGAGAAGTACAAGCCTGTGGAGCGCGCGCGAGACCGGCCAAACATACAAACCTACTGCAAGTCTCGCGGCCGCGAGAATATCAAGATGGAGGAGTGCGCGGCCGCGCGCGAGGCCATAAGTTGCTGACTTGTTTTATTTTATTTCCAAATTTTAAAGGTTGTAATTTGATTTAAAACGATTCCTGACTAGTGTCAGGGGTATCACTCGACATTCTATTAAGTTTCTCACGTATCTTTAGATCGTAATTAGGGTTTATTCTTTGGGAGAGATTCCAACATAGAAGGAGGCTACAACTCTATTTTTCTACTCCTTCTTGGGATTTTCTACTAGAGTAAATTATTATTATTAGTTTTTGCTGGAATCGTATGAGGATTTGAATATTGATTCGTATTCAGCAATTGGATTGTATAGTTTCATCTTTCATCTTTCAATTGTCGATTATTGATCATGTTTAGATTTGATCCCATAATGGCTTTTGGTTCAGTCATGAACTAAACTCCATTATGGGATTCTAACGGATTTTAATATGTAGTTTGATTGCATGCTTAAATGATGGGTTGTTTTGCATATCATATGGGATGTCTATCATGATTGTTTTGCATATATGAATGCTTGATCACCATTTTTTCAGTATTTGTATGGAATTGACAATGAACATGCAAATATGGACTGTAATCATGATGGTATACGTATATAGGGCTGTATTATATGGCTTATGTATTTTGTGAACCAGATAGACATATACTATTTCACCGTATAAGTTTGAATAAGGGCTTGAACTTAAAATCAATATAGTTGCAATTTTACATAGACATATAGTGATTTTGGTTGTATTGATGATTACATAGAGTCTATCATCTGTGGATGCTGTGTAAGTAGGTCTTAGTGCATTGAAAAATGGCTAATACTCTTTTAGTGCTCTTGGCTACTTTTTTATGATATGTGAACAAGTCGTGCATGTTGGTGGCGATTGAATGAAATATTAAATGAAGTTAGGATCCCATTAGTTCCAATACTATTTATTCTATCGTTATTATTATTTTAGTTGTTAGTTGCAATTCGAGAACAAACCAAGTTTTGTCATTAGTTTGAGCATATAAATATAGTGAATTAATTAATGAATAGTAGTTTAAGTTAAACAACTTTCTCTGTGGGATTGATACTTTTACTTGCTCTGTATTACTTGTTGACGCATGTATGCTTGCATGAGTTAGAGCTATGTTGTTATTCTTAAAAAAGAGGCAACAAGTTTTTGGCGCCGTTGCCGGGGAAAGGCGTTTAATTTAGTATTATTATCATTAGTTTAAGCTATATTGTATGACTTAGACAATTCTAGTCTTATCTCATTTCAGTTTTTTGTTTTTGTTTCAGGAATTTAGATAAATATTTATGCGCACACGGTCAACCAACCCCCGATTTAACACCTATTCAGAATAATATAAACGGGAGAGGTTGGAAAGCGGGTGTTCATAGAAATTTACAAGAACAGTTGGAAAACACGACAGCTAACATGGCAGCCGAGGCACAAGGAGAAGATCAAAGAGAGGAGCATAGGGCTCTGAAGGAGTATTCCATGCCCAATATTAATGGACTACAGTCTAGCATAGTCAGACTAGCGATAGAAGCAAATACATTCGAGTTAAAAACTGGCACTATTCAAATGGTGCAGAATACAGTTCAGTTTGGGGGTGCTGCTATAGATGATCCGAATGAACACCTGTTGAGTTTCATCGAAATTTGTGATACATTCAGATACAACGATGTGACGGAGGATGCTATTAGACTAAGGTTGTTCCCGTTCTCATTAAGGGATAAAGCGAAAAGTTGGCTTCATTCTCTGCCAGCAGGATCTATAACTACATGGGAGGATTTAGCACAAAAATTCTTAGCTAAGTTCTTCCCAATGGCCAAGACTGCCAAGATAAGGACAGCTATTTCTCAGTTTGAGCAACAACAGGGCGAGTCATATATGAAGCATGAGAGAGATACAAAGAAATGCTAAGAAAGTGCCCACATCACGGTATGCCAGATTGGATGGTAATCAACATGTTTTATAATGGATTGGGATGGCAGTCAAAACCGATTGTAGATGCAGCAGCAGGGGGGGGGGGGAATTATGGGCAAAGAACTATGAGGAAGCCTATGACCTGATCGAGACAATGGCATCGAATGATTTTCAGAATCCTACATCTCGAATGCCACAAACCAAAGTTGCAGGTGTATTGGAGGTTGATGTTATTACTCAGTTGTCAGCACAGATGGCAGCCATGGTAAAGAAGATAGATACTTTGGCAGAAGGAAAAGTAAAAATGGTTGCCTACGTATGTGAGATTTGTGCGAGGTCACACTCGACGGATCAATGTTCCATCAGCTCAGAATCAGTGCAGTATGTGAGCAACTATAGAAAAGACCAAGGTCAATTTCAGAACACATACCACCCCAACAACAGAAATCATCCAAACTTTAGTTGGTCGAATAATCAAGGGAATCAATGAGACTCGGTTTCAACCAAATAATCAATTTGGTAGCTAGCAATGGCAATAATTTAATCCTAGACCACCCTTTCCACCATGATTTTCTCAACAACAACAATAACATCACACTCCAGCTGCACCTCAGCAAGAAAAGAAATCCTAAGTGGAGGAGATGATGATGAAATACATGGCAAACACAGAAGTTATAATCAAAAGCTAAGCCGTGGCTATAAAGAATCTGGAAACTCAAATGGGGCGGGATGGCGAACATGCTTACTAACAGCCCCGTGGTTCATTGCCAAATGTCGGAGACAAATCCAAGAAGAGAAGGAAGGAACAATGTCAAGCGATCACATTGAGATACGGGAAAGATTTGTCGAGATCTGCAAGTCGCATGCCCATGAGAATGCATTGAGGAGGGCGCGAGGCGAGGAGGAGCCACCAATCGAGCAAGAAAATTTGGAGAAATCGAGGATCAACAGGAAGAGAAAGACAAAGCGAGTTACGAGGAGACGGTTAAGAGTCCAGTACCACCAATTCACATTCAAGTTCCGTATCCGCAGAGATTAAATAAGAAAAAGGATGATAAACAGTTCAGCAAATTCTTGGAGGTATTCAAAAAGCTGCAGATCAACATACCATTCGCCGAGGAATTGGAACAAATGCCAAGCTACGCAAAATTTATGAAGGGTATATTGTAAAGGAAGAGGAGATTAGATGAGTTTGAGACAGTAGCCTTGACAGAGGAATGCAGTGCAGTGCTTCAGCAGAAACTACCTCCAAAGCTGAAGGATCTAGGCAGTTTCACAATTCCATGCATAATTGGAAAGATGAACTTCAGCAAGTGTTTATGTGATCTTGGGGCAAGCATAAATTTGATGCCCTTGTCAGTGTTTAACTAGTTGGGATTGCCAGATCCAAAGCTGACAAACATATCATTACAGCTAGCTGATAGATCGATCACATATCCACGGGGACTTGTTGAAGATGTGTTGGTTAAGGTGGACAAGTTTATTTTTCCAGTTGACTTCATCATTCTAGACTACGAGGAGGACAAAAGCATACCAATAATACTGGGGAGACCATTCTTGGCCACAGGCAGAACATCAATAGTTGTGCAAAAATATGAGCTCACTATGCGTGTCCAAGATCAAGAGATCACCTTTAACGTCTTTAAAGAAATCAGTTTACCAACGGATGAAGAAGAGTGCTTCCTGGTTGACGTAGTGGATTGGTGCCTACAGGATGAAGTACAGAAATCAAGGGAGTATGGACCATTAATATGTGCAATGGGTAAAATTTCAGAGTTGAAGAAAGAGCCATTGACGAAAGATGAGGTGATTAAATTTTAGGGTGCAGAGGACACGAAGGAAGGCACCTCAATTCCATTTGTAACATGAAGCTCAGAGACAGTCAAGCTAATTGACTATAACTTAGCGCTGGATGGGAGGCAACCCATTATTATTCTCTCAATTGATTTGTTTTTTTAGTTTTTCATTTTGAGTTATTTCAGTAGTTATATCGAATTCCTTTTTAATAGGATACTTAATGTTCATGCTTAAGAGTGTAACAAGAATTGCTATGCAAATATTTGCAATATGTTAGTGTTATAAGACCACTAAGTCATGCCTTAACAAGATGCATTAATATCTATGCAGGAACCATCATTGGACGGCACCACTGACAAGCAGAGTGGAACTGAATTTTAGCAATGCAGATATTAGCATCCTGCGGTCGCGTGGCATAATTAGCACAAAATTTGCGCGCCCGTGCGTCAAGCCAATTTAGACAACAAGTCATTCTGCAAGTCTCGCGGTCGCGCAACCCATGAAGAAAAAACTCGCGCGCCCGCGCGTCAAGATAAGAAAACCACCAAAACATTCTGCAAGTCTCGGCGCTCGCGGCGCCAAATTTCGAGAAAAGCAGCTGCCTACTGCGCAAGCGATCTTTGGGTTAAGTCAGATCTGAATAGTTTAAAAATAGTGTTATGGATCATTTGGACTCTCATTTGGGATATAACAGAAGCGAAATTCTCTCACTCTCCATAACTCACGTCGCTATCTACCTATCAGTTACACAATTTGTGTCTTACATCTCTCAATCAATTAGCCACAATTCGTGCCTCATTCAAAGTCCAAATCTCCTCAACTTCTCCAAAGTGCACTATAAAAGCTAGGATTCCCAGTTGGATTGAAGAAACGAGTATTGGGGGTAGAAATTCTTCAAGCTTTTCTTCATTCTCCATCATATAATCTGTGCAACTTCTATCAAACACAAATAGGGCCAAAGCGAGTAAGGTCTATTACGTCATCTTCTTCTTCCTCGTCAGGCAGTCAGGAGGCTGACATTGTGGATCACACCAAATTCCTCAATTTGGAAGCTCAACAAGAATACTACTGCATTGTGGCAAAGACATTCGTCAAGGAGCGAGATTCAAGCCGGGAGGCGGGATGGCCAACATGCGCCATGATTGAGAGAGAGAGGTTGGGGTGGGTGACGGCTACTCAATACATTTCTATGAGCGTAGTACGAGAATTCTATGCCAATGCCAAGGTCACTATGAGCAGGACATCTCTGGTTCGTGGTATCGAGATAGATTACAATCCCCGTGCCATCCGATTAATTTTCAAAATTACGGATGCACCGCCAGTGGGGGCTGCTAATTGTGTAACTGGCGCTCATTTGGAGGCCGACATGGATTTGATTATTGCAGAGTTATGTGTGCCGGGTACGAAATGGACATATAAAGCTGGCACGACACAACCGCATTTATTCCCAGCTACAACCCTAAATCGCTATGCAAAAGCGTGGAACTTATTCATATGTGCCAAGCTCATGCCTTCCGCCCATCAGCACGAAATAGTAGCGGAGAGGGCACGTCTTCTGTGGGGCATAATCACCAGAAAGTACATCCACGTTGGTCATCTCATTCACGAGAATATGCTGCGCTATTTACGGGGAGTAACAATTGGGAGCATTCCACACGCATTCGTGGTTGCCATGCTTTATTCTAATCAGGGATGCAACTGGGGCAATGAGCAGATGCAGTACCCAAGCCAGGACATTAGTCATGCCACAATTGAAAAATTCGAGGATTAGACAGGTGGTGTACCGCACCCACGCGGACTAGGATTCATCCTTCAGCCTATTTTTCCAGAACCACCACAACCACCCCCCTTGTAAACAGACAAAGGCGGGTAAAATCCCACGCACTTGCGTGCCACCAATGGCGATCGCCAGCTCCGAAGGTTGGAGCGCAAGGTGGATGCCATGTATGATAACTTGGGCACATTTGCGACGGGACTCATAAGGGCTTTAGCCGAAGTGTTTGCGCAATAAGGAACAACACAAGAATGGCCTCAGTTTGGAACCGCAGCACCATATTGTAAAACCCCAACTTTTTAAATAAAGATGAATTTTCTATAAATATTATTTTTGAATATTATGGAGTGAAATTGATATAATGTTATATTTGTGGGTAATATTTATAAATTTTTCATAGTATGCAAGTTGTTATATTATATTCGATTGGTCGGGAAATATTCTTTTTGTCAGGTAATATCCATACGACGGTACAATCATTGGTGGACCCCATAATAGAATTACTGTCGGATTGAGAAAACGACAAAAATATTTTACGAAAATAACGGCGAAAGTTTTACCATTAACTGTTGAAACACCCGGTGTTAAAAAAATGCGATGTCTGGCGTGGTTGCATAGTAGCAATACGGTATTGATTATTGATGCTTACGTGAGAAGTCACTTAATTTTGCTATTATATGGACCCCCCATTTACCCATTTTTTTTAAAAATAGTCGGGAGAAGTTATCTCATTTTTGTGTTATATATATATATAAGTATTATATATAAACTTATTAAATAAAGATTTTAGTGGGGGAACGGGATTACTATATATTATTATGATATATATATATATATATATAATGCATGATTAAGGGAAATAATGAGTCATGGAGTGTAAACCATGAATGTGGACAACATATCTTATATACCTTATTTTGTTTTTATCGATGCTACTTTGAATTTCTTGGCCAGACATGCAAGAGTTGCATCCGTGAGAAGGAAAGAAAAAATTGTCAAAAGAGTGAATTATTGGTTTCACTTGGGAGTACTGTGATTTTTATTATTATTATATATATTATATTTTATTTAAAAGATTTTACTTTAAATATGGACCGTCCGATTAAAGTAAATCAATCTAGACCATTCATGAGTTAGTTTCTATACAATCCATTCTTCTATAAATAGAAGCTCAATCCTTCATTATTTCTTACGAATTCACTGAAACTCCAGAGAGAAAAATTATAGCGAAACTATAGAAAAGTATTCTGCTACTTCCCTACTCTTATATTCAATTTCTTTTACGGTAAGGGGTGTTATTCTTTCTTATTCATGAAGAGAACTGTTGTTATTCCATTGCTTATTATTCTGTTGGAATAACTTGTATCTGTGATCTACCCTATACTTGGTGATATTCTTCTATTATTAAAGTCTTTACTATTACATTTGAAATATCATATGCATGCGTTTCGTGGGACTGATTAAAATCTTTATTATTCTATTGGAATATCACATGCATGCGTTTCTGTGGGACTTGGTTAAAATCTTTATTATTATTAGTTGGAATATCACATACATGCATTTTACGCTTGGACTGATTAAAATCCTTATTAGTATTACATTTGGAATAACTTTTATGCATGCGAAAGCACCGCATGCATGGTGATTTATGTTGTTATTCCATTCTTTATTATTACATTGGAACATCCGCTTGCGGTGCGAATTTCGCTGCACTGATTAGATTATTTAGTATTACATTGGAATAACACATCATCGCCAATACCGCATGTATGGTGATTTCTTTTGTTATTCCATTCTTTATTATACTCAGTTGGTTAAAGTTTTGACTTCTATACTCCATGAAATTAGTAGAATATCCTTGATATTTGCGCTTCATCCAGTATATTTTCATGGAAATATTCTTCTGATAATTCTTGAATTTTACTCTACAAAGTAGTATCATGTTGACAATTTGGACATTAGTAGTTCTTGGAAAAATTAATTCTTGAACTTGTTTTATTGAATTCTTATATCATTGTCATCATCCTCATATTTATATTTTTTTGAAAGCCATCTGTGGCTGTGGTGGATAGATAGACTTGGTATGATTATGACCGGGATTATTGATTGTAATCATGGTAGTAATGTTACAAATGATGTGGTAAAAGTCCTCATTGGCTAGTAGTGCGTTGATGGATAGTTGTTTGCATGATCATGACCATTAATGAATACACAAATATTCTTGGCCCGTAGTGCATGGATAAGTGTGATCGTGATACTAAAGAATATCCTTGGCCCCCAGGGGTGATTCGATGATTTGGAATATTTATTAAGCTGAGTCTCATCGATAATAGTGATGAAAAACCTTTTAAATCATAAAAGATAGTATATTTTATTTTCTACTTGATTCTTTTAATGGATTGCTTGTTTCGCTACAGTTAAACTTGATGTCTATTATATTTTATCAGTTTAACATTGTTGGAGACTAATGATAATTTATTTTGCATTATCTTAGTCATAATATTTCTTACTGGGCTAGTTGAGCTCACCTTTTCTTTAACTGTTCTCTTCAGGAAATGAGTATATAGCTGGGATGAGTCGGGGAATGGAGTGATGGTCCAGAGGATAGCATTAGTAGTCATCACTATTCTGTGAAATAGTGTGATTATAATTGTAATGAGGACTGCTTTTGAGTTTGTATAATCTCTAGTAGACAATATTTGTATTCAAACTCACAGTTTATGTTTTGTCGTATTGTACACGAAAGTTGTATTAGTAAGTTTTATTTGAATTCTGTACCATATATCTGGCGACCCAAGATAGGTGATGTATACCTAATTTTGGGGGAGTCACAGTTGGTATCAAAGCTTAGGGATATGATCCCTGGATAAGATGTGAGACTAGAACTAGGAGGGAGAGGCAGAATTTCTTCGCTAGTATGACCTACCTAAATTTATTTGGTATTTAATTGGTGGTCAAAGTATATGGATAATATGTTATATGTTAATGAACCTTTGTTTTGTGGCGAAGATCGAAAATGACATCCGAGAATGTTGAAAATAGCAATGGAGCACAAGAGACCGTTGAGTCTCCACATATCAATAATCGAGGAGAATGTGCATCGGAAGGCGACAATCCTCATGCAAACAACAACACTTGACCAAATGATGAATGATGGGTCTTCGGAGGCTTTATGTAATTCATGCAACATCGAGAGAGAAGCGGCTCTTGTCCAAAATGTAGGTGGAAAACATTGGAAACTCTCGTATTGGCCTTCGCTAAAAGCAGTTCAAGGAGCTGGGACCACCGGAGTTTATATGAGTGCCAAAACCACTTAAGGCGGAAGTATGGATAAAGCAGATCACTAAGATATTTGATGTCTTGGGATGCTCCGAGGAGCAAAAGGTTCCCTTCGCCACCTTCATGTTGCGTGAAGAGGTAGATTATTGGTGGGAATCGTAAAAGCATTACTTGACTGGCGCATTCAAGATGTCTTGGGAGAAGTTCCAAGAGCTATTCAACGACAAGTACTTTCCCGAGAGTATTCGTCACATGAAAGAAGTGGAGTTTATCAAATTGGAACAAAAAAATATGATCGTGTAAGGCTAAATTTGCGGAGTTATCCCGGTTTGCATCCCATTTGGTCGATGATGAGGAACGAATGACGCGAATGTTTATAAGAGGTTTGAAACCGGAGATACGTCAATATCTTATTTCTCATAAACTGTGTTTGTACTCAGATGTTGTAAATAGGACTCAGTTATTGGAGCGCGGTAACGAGTCAACGCAACCAAGAGAAAGCAGCTGGCAATATGAAAATACCAGTGGTATCAGTCATCGAAACGGTGACAACAAACGTGGAGGGAATCAACATGCCAGAAATGGTAACCACTTCGGTGGTAATCATGGCCAAGATAGTTGAAGGAAGAGCCATTGACGAAAGATGAGGTGATTAAATTTCAGGGTGCAGAGGACACGAAGGAAGGCACCTCAATTCCATTTGTAACATGAAGCTCAGAGACAGTCAAGCTAATTGACTATAACTTATCGCTGGATGGGAGGCAACCCATTATTATTCTCTCAATTGATTTGTTTTTTTAGTTATTCATTTTGAGTTATTTCAGTAGTTTTATCGAATTCCTTTTTAATAGGATACTTAATGTTCATGCTTAAGAGTGTAACAAGAATTGCTATGCAAATATTTGCAATATGTTAGTGTTATGAGACCACTAAGTCATGCCTTAACAAGATGCATTAATATCTATGCAGGAACCATCATTGGACGGCACCACTGACAAGCAGAGTGGAACTGAATTTTAGCAATGCAGATATTAGCATCGTGCGGTCGCGTGGCATAATTAGCACAAAATTTGCGCGCCCGTGCATCAAGCCAATTTAGACAACAAGTCATTCTGCAAGTCTCGCGGTCGCGCGACCCATGAAGAAAAAACTCGCGCGCCCGCGCGTCAAGATAAGAAAACCACCAAAACATTTCGCGTAAGTCTCGCCCGATGCGTCTTGACTCGAAAAAGCAAGGTGACCTCGCGCGATACTGGGTTAAGTCAGATCTGAATAGTTTAAAAATAGAGTTATGGATCATTTGGACTCTCATTTGAGATATAACAGAAGCGAAATTCTCTCAATCTCCATAACTCACGTCGCTATCTACCTATCAGTTACACAATTTGTGTCGTACATCTCTCAATCAATTAACCACAATTTGTGCCTCATTCAAAGTCCAAATCTCCTCAACTTCTCCAAAGTACACTATAAAAGCTAGGATTCCCAGTTGGATTGAAGAAACGAGTATTGGGGGTAGAAATTCTTCAAGCTTTTCTTCATTCTCCATCATATAATCTGTGCAACCTCTATCAAACACAAATAGGGCCAAAGCGAGTAAGGTCTATTACGTCATCTTCTTCTTCCTCGTCAGGCAGTCAAGAGGCTGACATTATGGATCACACCAAATTCCTCAATTTGGAAGCTCAACAAGAATACTACCGCATTGTGGCAAAGACATTCGTCAAGGAGCGAGGATTAATGGGGGAGGCGGGATGGCGATTGTGCACCATGATTCGAGAGAGAGGCTGGGGTGGACTGACGGCTACTCCAATACCTGTTCCTATGAGCGTAGTACGAGAATTCTATGCCAATGCCAAGGTCACTATGAGCGGGACATCTCTGGTTCGTGGTATCGAGATAGATTACAATCCCCGTGCCATCCGATTAATTTTCAAAATTACGGATGCACTGCTTGATGAAATGCTAATTGTGTAAGCGGCGCTCATTTAAGCCGACATGGAGTTGATTATTGCGAGTTATGTGTGCGTGTACAAAATGGACATATAAAGTTGGCACGACACAGCCGCGTTTATTCCCAGCTACAGCCCTAAATCACCATGCAAAAGCGTGGAACTTATTCATATGTGCCAACCTCATGCCTTCCGCCCTTCAGCACGAAATAGTAGTGGAGAGGGCACGTCTTCTGTGGGGCATAATCACCAGAAAGTACATCCACATTGGTCATCTCATTCACGAGAATATGCTGCGTTATTTACGGGGAGTAACAATTGGGAGCATTCTACACGCATTCGTGGTTGCCATGCTTTGTTCTAATCAGGGATGCAACTGGGGCAATGAGCAGATGCAGTACCCAAGCCAGGACATTACTCATGCCACAATCGAAAAATTCGAGGATTGGACAGGTGGTGTACCGCACCCACGCGGACTAGGATTCATCCTTCAGCCTATTTTTCCAGAACCACCACAACCACCCCCGTGTAAACAGACAAGGCGGGTCCGTCCACGCACGCACGTGCCACCAATGGCGATCGCCAACTCCGAAGGTTGGAGCGCAAGGTCGATGCCATGTACGATAACTTGGGCACATTTGCGACGGGACTCACAAGGGCTTTAGCCGAAGTGTTTGCGCAATAAGGAACAACACAAGAATGGCCTCAGTTTGGAACCGCAGCACCATATTGTAAAACCCCAACTTTTTAAATAAAGATGAATTTTCTATAAATATTATTTTTGAATATTATGGAGTGAAATTGATATAATGTTATATTTGTGGGTAATATTTATAAATTTTTCATAGTATGCAAGTTGTTATATTATATTCGATTGGTGGGAAATATTCTTTTTGTCGGGGTAATATCCATACTGACAAGTACAATCATTGGTGGACCCATAATAGAATTCTTTGTCGGATTGAGAAAGCGACAAAAATATTTTCTAAAATAATAATGAAAGTTTTACCATTAATATTTGAAAACACGATTGTTAAAAAATACGATGTCTGGCGTGGTTGCATAGTAGTAGCACGGTATTGATTATTGATGCTTACGTGAGAAGTCACTTAATTTTGCTATTATATGGACCCCCATTTACCCATTTTTTTAAAAATAGTGGGAGAAGTTATCTCATTTTGTGTTATATATATATATAAGTATTATATATAAACTTATTAAATAAAGATTTTAGTGGAGGCAGGATTACTATATATTATTATATATATATATATATATATATATATATATAATGCATGATTAAGGGAAATAATGAGTCATGGAGTGTAAACCATGAATGTGGACAACATATCTTATATACCTTATTTTGTTTTTATCGATGCTACTTTGAATTTCATGGCCAGACATGCAAGAGTTGCATCCGTGAGAAGGAAAGAAAAAATTGTCAAAAGAGTGAATTATTGGTTTCACTTGGGAGTACTGTGATTTTTATTATTATTATATATATTATATTTTATTTAAAAGATTTTACTTTAAATATGGACCGTCCGATTAAAGTAAATCAATCTAGACCATTCATGAGTTAGTTTTATACAATCCATTCTTCTATAAATAGAAGCTCAATCCTTCATTATTTCTTACGAATTCTTTGAAACTCCGGAGAGAAAAATTATAGCGAAACTATAGAAAAGTATTCTGCTACTTCCCTACTCTTATATTCAATTTCTTTTTACGGTGAGGGGTGTTATTCTTTCTTATTCATGAAGAGAGCTGTTGTTATTCCATTGCTTATTATTACATTGGAATAACTTGTATCTGTGATTTACCTATACTTGGTGATATTCTTCTATTATTCCGTCTTTACTATTACATTTGAAATATCATATACATGCGTTTCTGTGGGACTGATTAAAATCTTTATTATTCTATTGGAATATCACATGCATGCGTTTTCTGTGGGACTTGGTTAAAATCTTTATTATTATTAGTTGGAATATCACATGCATGCATTTTCGCCGGACTGATTAAAATCCTTATTAGTATTACATTGGAATAACACATCTCATGCAATCTACCGCATGCATGGTGATTTATGTTGTTATTCCATTCTTTATTATTACATTGGAACATCATGCCGGTGCGAATTTCGCGGACACGGTTCGATTATTTAGTATTCGTTGGAATAACTTTTATACATCGGCACCGCATGTATGGTGATTTCTTTTGTTATTCCATTCTTTATTATACTCAGTTGGTTAAAGTTTTGACTTCTATACTCCATGAAATTAGTAGAATATCCTTGATATTTGCGCTTCATCCAGTATATTTTCATGGAAATATTCTTCTGATAATTCTTGAATTTTACTCTACAAAGTAGTATCATGTTGACAATTTGGACATTAGTAGTTCTTGGACAAATTAATTCTTGAACTTGTTTTATTGAATTCTTATATCATTGTCATCATCCTCATATTTATATTTTTTTTGAAAGCCATCTGTGGCCTGTAGTGGATAGATAGACTTGGTATGATTATGACCAGGGATTATTCGGTGTAATCATGACCGTAATGTTACAAATGATGTGGTAAAAGTCCTCATTGGCCCGTAGTGCGTTGATGGATAGTTGTTTGCATGATCATGACCATTAATGAATACACAAATATTCTTGGCCCGTAGTGCATGGATAAGTGTGACCGTGATACTAAAGAATATCCTTGGCCCCCAGGGATGATTCGATGATTTGGAATATTTATTAAGCTGAGTCTCATCGATAATAGTGATGAAAAACCTTTTAAATCATAAAAGATAGTATATTTTATTTTCTACTTGATTCTTTTAATGGATTGCTTGTTTCGCTGCAGTTAAACTTGATGTCTATTATATTTTATCAGTTTAACATTGTTGGAGACTAATGATAATTTATTTTGCATTATCTTAGTCATAATATTTCTTACTGGGCTAGTTGAGCTCACCTTTTCTTTCACTGTTCTCTTCAGGAAATGAGTATATAGCTGGGATGAGTCGGAGAATGGAGTGATGGTCCAGAGGATAGCATTAGTAGTCATCACTATTCTGTGAAATAGTGTGATAATAATTGTAATGAGGACTGCTTTTGAGTTTGTATAATCTCTAGTAGACAATATTTGTATTCAAACTCACAGTTTATGTTTTGTCGTATTGTACACGAAAGTTTTATTAGTAAGTTTTATTTGAATTCTGTACCATATATCTGGCGACCCAAGATAGGTGATGTATACCTAATTTTGGGGGAGTCACAGTTGGTATCAAAGCTTAGGGATATGATCCCTGGATAAGATGTGAGACTAGAACTAGGAGGGGAGAGACGGGGAATTTCTTCACTAGTATGACCTACCTAAATTTATTTGGTATTTAATTGGTCGGTCAAAGTATATGGATAATATGTTATATGTTAATGAACCTTTGTTTTGTGGCAGTATCTAAAAATGACATCTGAGAATGTTGAAAATAGCAATGGAGCACAAGAGACCGTTGAGTCTCCACATATCAATAATCAGGAGAATGTGCATCAGGAAGGCGACAATCCCCATGCAAACAACAACACTGACCAAATGATGAATGATGGACTGTTCAGAGGCTTTATGTAATTCATACGCAACATCGGGAAAGCGACTCTTGTCCAAAATGTAGGTGGGCTCTTTGGAAACTCTCGGGACAGTCCAACTGCTAAACAGTTCAAGGAGCTGGGACCACCGGAGTTTATATGAGTGCCAAAACCACTTAAGGCGGAAGTATGGATAAAGCAGATCACTAAGATATTTGATGTCTTGGGATGCTCCGAGGAGCAAAAGGTTCCCTTCGCCACCTTCATGTTGCGTGAAGAGGTAGATTATTGGTGGGAATCTGTAAAACGTACCCAGCCTGACGCATTCAAGATGTCTTGGGAGAAGTTCCAAGAGCTATTCAACGACAAGTACTTTCCCGAGAGTATTCGTCACATGAAAGAAGTGGAGTTTATCAAATTGGAACAAAAAAATATGATCGTGTAAGGCTAAATTTGCGGAGTTATCCCGGTTTGCATCCCATTTGGTCGATAATGAGGAACGAATGACGCGAATGTTTATAAGAGGTTTGAAGCAGGAGATACGTCGATATCTTATTTCTCATAAAGCGTGTTTGTACTCGGATGTTGTAAATAGGACTCGATTATTGGAGCCTTGAGAAGCAGTCAACGCAACGAGAGAAAGCGGTACGGCAATATGAAAATACCGGTGGTATCGGTCATCAAAGCGGTGACAACAAAGCGTGGAGGAATCAACATGCGAAATGGTAACCACTTGGTGGTAATCATGGCCAAGATAGTTGAAGGAAGAGCCATTGTGAAAGATGAGGTGATTAAATTTGAGTGCGAGAGGACACGAAGGAAGGCACCTCAATTCCATTTGTAACATGAAGCTCGAGGCGGTCAAGCTAATTGACTATAACTTATCATTTGGATGGGAGGCAACCCATTATTATTCTCTCAATTGATTTGTTTTTTAGTTATTCATTTTGAGTTATTTGGTAGTTATATCGAATTCCTTTTAATAGGATACTTAATGTTCATGCTTAAGAGTGTAACAAGAATTGCTATGCAAATATTTGCAATATGTTAGTGTTATGAGACCACTAAGTCATGCCTTAACAAGATGCATTAATATCTATCGGGAACCATCATTGGTGGCACCAGCGATGACAAGAGTGGAACCGAATTTTAGCAATGCGAGATATTAGCATCGATGCGGTCGGCGTGGCATAATTAGCACAAAATTTGCGGCGCTTGCGTGCATCAAGCCAATTTAGACAACAAGTCATTTACGCAAGTCTCTATGATCCATGCGACCCATGAAAAAAAAACTCGCGGCGCTTGCAGCGCCAAGATAAGAAAACCACCAAAACATTACGCAAGTCTGGCGCTGCGTGCTTATTTCGATAAAAAACTTGTGACCTCGCGCGATCTTGGAGTTAAGTCAGATCTGAATAGTTTAAAAATAGAGTTATGGATCATTTGGACTCTCATTTGGGATATAACAGAAGCGAAATTCTCTCAATCTCCATAACTCACGTCGCTATCTACCTATCAGTTACACAATTTGTGTCGTACATCTCTCAACCAATTAACCCCAATTTGTGCCTCATTCAAAGTCCAAATCTCCTCAACTTCTCCAAAGTACACTATAAAAGCTAGGATTCCCAGTTGGATTGAAGAAACGAGTATTGGGGGTAGAAATTCTTCAAGCTTTTCTTCATTCTCCATCATATAATCTGTGCAACCTCTATCAAACACAAATAGGGCCAAAGCGAGTAAGGTCTATTATGTCATCTTCTTCTTCCTCGTCAGGCAGTCAAGAGGCTGACATTATGGATCACACCAAATTCCTCAATTTGGAAGCTCAACAAGAATACTACCGCATTGTGGCAAAGACATTCGTCAAGGAGCGAGGATTCAAGCCGGAGGGGCAGGATGGCCAGTTGTGCACCATGATTCGAGAGAGAGGCTGGGGTGGAGTGACGGCTACTCCAATACCTGTTCCTATGAGCGTAGTACGAGAATTCTATGCCAATGCCAAGGTCACTATGAGCAGGACATCTCTGGTTCGTGGTATCGAGATAGATTACAATCCCCGTGCCATCCGATTAATTTTTAAAATTACGGATGCACCGCCAGTGGGGGCTGCTAATTGTGTAACTGGCGCTCATTTAGAGGCCGACATGGAGTTGATTATTGCAGAGTTATGTGTGCCGTGTACAAAATGGACATATAAAGTTGGCACGACACAGCCGCGTTTATTCCCAGCTACAGCCCTAAATCGCCATGCAAAAGCGTGGAACTTATTCATATGTGCCAACCTCATGCCTTCCGCCCTTCAGCACGAAATAGTAGTGGAGAGGGCACGTCTTCTGTGGGGCATAATCACCAGAAAGTACATCCACATTGGTCATCTCATTCACGAGAATATGCTGCGTTATTTACGAGGAGTAACAATTGGGAGCATTCTACACGCATTCGTGGTTGCCATGCTTTGTTCTAATCAGGGATGCAACTGGGGCAATGAGCAGATGCAGTACCCAAGCCAGGACATTACTCATGCCACAATCGAAAAATTCGAGGATTGGACAGGTGGTGTACCGCACCCACGCGGACTAGGATTCATCCTTCAGCCTATTTTTCCAGAACCACCACAACCACCCCCGTGTAAACAGACAAGGCGGGTCCGTTCACGCACGCACGTGCCACCAATGGCGATCGCTAACTCCGAAGGTTGGAGCGCAAGGTCGATGCCATGTACGATAACTTGGGCACATTTGCGACGGGACTCACAAGGGCTTTAGCCGAAGTGTTTGCGCAATAAGGAACAACACAAGAATGGCCTCAGTTTGGAACCGCAGCACCATATTGTAAAACCCCAACTTTTTGAATAAAGATGAATTTTCTATAAATATTATTTTTGAATATTATGGAGTGAAATTGATATAATGTTATATTTGTGGGTAATATTTATAAATTTTGCATAGTATGCAAGTTGTTATATTATATTCGATTGGTCGGGAAATATTCTTTTTGTCAGGGAATATACGTACGACGGTACAATCATTGGTGGACCCCACAATAGAATTACTGTCGGATTGAGAAAACGACAAAAATATTTTACGAAAATAACGGCGAAAGTTTTACCATTAACTGTTGAAACACCTGGTGTTAAAAGTACAGTAATACGCGTGGTTGCATAGTAGCACACGGTATTGATTATTGATGCTTACGTGAGAAGTCACTTAATTTTGCTATTATATGGACCCCCCATTTACCCATTTTTTTAAAAAATAGTCGGGAGAAGTTATCTCATTTTTGTGTTATATATATATGTATTATATATAAACTTTTTAAATAAAGATTTTAGTGGGGGAACGGGATTACTATATATTATTATAATATATATATATATATAAATATATATATATATATAATGCATGATTAAGGGAAATAATGAGTCATGGAGTGTAAACCGTGAATGTGGACAACATATCTTATATACCTTATTTTGTTTTTATCGATGCTACTTTGAATTTCATGGCCAGACATGCAAGAGTTGCATCCGTGAGAAGGAAAGAAAAAATTGTCAAAAGAGTGAATTATTGGTTTCACGTGGGAGTACTGTGATTTTTATTATTATTATATATATTATATTTTATTTAAAAGATTTTACTTTAAATATTGACCGTCCGATTAAAGTAAATCAATCTAGACCGTTCATGAGTTAGTTTTTATACAATCCATTCTTCTATAAATAGAAGCTCATTCCTTCATTATTTCTTACGAATTCACTAAAACTCTAGAGAGAAAAATTATAGCGAAACTATAGAAAAGTATTCTGCTACTTCCCTACTCTTATATTCAATTTCTTTTACGGTAAGGGGAGTTATTCTTTCTTATTCATGAAGAGAACTGTTGTTATTCCATTGCTTATTATTCTGTTGGAATAACCTGTATACGCGGTCTACCCTATAATTGGTGATATTCTTCTATTATTCCGTCTTTACTATTACATTTGAAATATCACATGCTCATGCGTTTTCTTGGGACTGATTAAAATCTTTATTATTCTATTGGAATATCACATGCATGCGTTTTACATGGACTTGGTTTAAAATCTTTATTATTATTACATTGGAATATCACAGCGTGCATTTTACGCTAGACTGATTAAAGTCCTTATTAGTATGATACATTGGAATAACACATCTATCTGAATACCGCATGCATGGTGATTTACATTGTTATTCCATTCTTTATTATTACTCGCTTGTTGGAACATCACTTGGCAAGTGCGAATTTACATGGACACTGGTTAAGTTATTTAGTATTCATTGGAATAACTTTCATCATGCAAAGTCTGCGCATGTATGGTGATTTCTTTTGTTATTCCATTCTTTATTATACTCGGTTGGTTAAAGTTTTGACTTTATACTCCATGAAATTAGTAGAATATCCTTGATATTTGCGCTTCATCCGATATCTTTTCATGGAAATATTCTTACGATAATTCTTGAATTTTACTCTACAAAGCGATATCATGTTGACAATTTGGACATTAGTAGTTCTTGGACAAATTAATTCTTGAACTTGTTTTATTGAATTCTTATATCATTGTCATCATCCTCATATTTATATTTTTTTGAAAGCCATACATGGCTGTATGGTGGATAGATAGACTTGGTATGATTATGACGAGGATTATTATTGATTGTAATCATGGTAGTAATGTTACAAATGATGTGGTAAAAGTCCTCATTGGCCCGTAGTGCATTGATGGACAGTTGTTTGCATGATCATGACCATTAATGAATACACAAATATTCTTGGCCTGTAGTGCATGGATAAGTGTGATCGTGATACTAAAGAATATCCTTGGCCCGCAGGGGTGATTCGATGATTTGGAATATTTATTAAGCTGAGTCTCAGCGATAATAGTGATGAAAAACCTTTTAAATCATAAAAGATAGTAGATTTTATTTTCTACTTGATTCTTTTAATGGATTGCTTGTTTCGCTGCAGTTAAACTTGATGTCTATTATATTTTATCAGTTTAACATTGTTGGAGACTAATGATAATTTATTCTGCATTATCTTAGTCATAATATTTCTTACTGGGCTAGTTGAGCTCACCTTTTCTTTCACTGTTCTCTTCAGGAAATGAGTATATAGCTGGGATGAGTGGGGGAATGGAGTGATGGTCTAGAGGATAGCATTAGTAGTCATAACTATTCTGTGAAATAGTGTGATAATAATTGTAATGAGGACTGCTTTTGAGTTTGTATAATCTCTAGTAGACAATATTTGTATTCAAACTCACAGTTTATGTTTTGTCGTATTGTACACGAAAAGTTGTATTAGTAAGTTTTATTTGAATTCTGTACCATGTATCTGGCGACCCAAGATAGGTGATGTATACCTAATTTTGGGGGAGTCACAGTTGGTATCAAAGCTTAGGGATATGATCCCTGGATAAGATGTGAGACTAGAACTAGGAGGGGAGAGACGGGGAATTTCTTCGCTAGTATGACCTACCTAAGTTTATTTGGTATTTAATTGGTCGGTCAAAGTATATGGATAATATGTTATATGTTAATGAACCTTTGTTTTGTGGCAGTATCTGAAAATAACATCTGAGAATGTTGAAAATAGCAATGGAGCACAAGAGACCGTTGAGTCTCCACATATCAATAATCAGGAGAATGTGCATCAGGAAGGCGACAATCCTCATGCAAACAAAAACACTGACCAAATGATGAATGATGGACTGTTCAGAGGCTTTATGTAATTCATGCAACAATAGGAGAGAGCAGCTCCTGTCCAAAATGTAGGTGGAAACACTGGAAACTCTCGGGGCAGTCCTTTGCTAAAGCATTCGAGGAGTGGGACCACTTAGGAGTTTATAGGAGAGCCAAAACCACTTAAAGGCGGAAGCATGGATAAAGCGAGATCACCAAGATATTTGATGTCTTGGGATGCTCCGAGGAGCAAAAAGGTTCCTTCGCCACCTTCATATTGCGTGAAGAGGCGGATTCTTCGTGGGGAATCAGTAAAAGCGTACTTGACTGGCGCATTCAAGATGTCTTGGGAGAAGTTCCAAGAGCTATTCAACGACAAGTACTTTCCCGAGAGTATTTGTCACATGAAAGAAGTGGAGTTTATCAAATTGGAACAAAAAAATATGATCGTGTAAGGCTAAATTTGCGGAGTTATCCCGGTTTGCATCCCATTTGGTCGATAATGAGGAGCGAATGACGCGAATGTTTATAAGAGGTTTAAAACCGGAGATACGTCAATATCTTATTTCTCATAAATTGTGTTTGTACTCAGATGTTGTAAATAGGACTCAGTTATTGGAGCGCGGTAACGAGTCAATGCAACCAAGAGAAAGCGGTAATGCAATATGAAAATACCAGTGGTATCAGTCATCGAAACGGTGACAACAGCGTGGAGGGAATCAACATGCGAAATGGTAACCACTTGGTGGTAATCATGGCGAAGATAGTAAAATGGACATTTTAAGAAGAGGAGATTCAACAATGATGGAAAGGCGTCAAGCACCAAAGCACCCATTGTTAAGGAAGGAGAGCGACCACTATCATCATATGCTTCAAATGCGGAGGAGAGGCACATCACCCAAAGCTAGCGATCAGTCAAAGCATGTTATAATTGTGGAAGAGAAGGTGACCTAGCCAAATTTTGTCATTCATCGAAGACAAGTTCAGCTAGGATGGAGGCACCAAAGGCCGTCCCAGAAAATTCAATGCCAGTAGTGCAAGGGAGAGCGTTTGTAGTGACCTCCCAGAAAGTAAGGAACCCGAATGAGGTCATCACGGGTAAGCTTATCATAAACTTTAGCGAAGTCTATACCTTATTTGATACCGGTTCTACCCATTCTTTTATTTCTCCTACTTGCGCTCAACGATTAAATTTGACTCCGGAGAAATTAGACTTTGACTTATCTGTGGAAACTCCGTTGCGAGAAACCTTCATTACATCCATGGTTTATAAGTCTTGTTTGGTTCAAGTTGGTACCCACACATTACCTGTCGATCTTATTGCATTAAAAATACTTGCATTTGATGTAATTCTAGGGATTGATTGGTTAACTACTCATCATGCAAAAATTGATTATTTTCGTAAGGTTGTTAGCTTTCATATTCCTAATCGACCTATTATGCAAATTCAAGCAACCAAACCATTAAAATCAATCACTGTCATCTCAAGCCATAAAGCTATTCATTTATTGAAAAATGGATGTCAAGCTTTCTTAGCTCATGTCATAGATCTAAACAAAAATACGTCAGTTTTGAATAAAATTTCTATTGTTAATGAATTTCCTGACGTATTCCCTGAAGAACTTCCTGGCCTACCCCCAAAGTGTGAAATAGAATTTTGTATCAACCTTGAACCCGGTACAAAACCAATTTCTAAAGCCCCATATTGAATGGCTCCTATTGAAATTCGGGAGTTAAAAACTCAACTGCAAGAATTGTTAGACATTGGCTTTATTCATCCTAGTACTTCTCATTGGGGTGCTCCTGTTCTATTCATGAAGAAAAAAGATGGGAGTATGCGACTTTGTATTGATTATCGGGAGTTGAATCATGTCACCATCAAAAATAGGTACCCATTGCCACGTATTGATGACCTGTTTGACCAGTTGCAAGGAGCCAAATTCTTTTCAAAGATTTGATCTTCATTCCGGATATCACCAATTGAAGATTAGAACCGATGACATTCCAAAGACGGCTTTCAGAACTCGGTACGGGCATTATGAATTCCTAGTCATGTCTTTTGGATTGACTAATGCTCCTGCTGCGTTCATGGATATGATAAACTGAGTATTCAAGGAATATTTAGATCACTTTGTGGTCGTCTTTATTGATGACATCCTTATTTATTCCAAAAGCCGTGAAGATCATGAGCAACACTTGAGACTGATACTCCAAAAACTTCGTGAATATAAGCTCCATGCCAAGTTGAAGAAATGCGAGTTCTGGCTTGAGGAAGTAGCATTCCTTGGGCACGTGGTATCAAGTCATGGAATATCTGTTGACCCAGCAAAGATTGAAGCTATTCAAAGTTGGGAGAAACCTAAATCAGTGACCGAAGTACGTAGCTTTCTCGGTTTAGCTGGTTATTATCGGAGATTCGTAGAAGGGTTTTCTCGAATCGCTACTCCACTAACTCAACTGACTCAGAAAGATACAAAGTTCGGTTGGAGTGAGGAATGTGAGAAGAGTTTTCAAGAACACAAGAGGAGACTCATTTCAGCACCTGTTCTGACAATACCATCTGGCTCGGAGGGATTTTTCATCTACAGTTATGCTTTGGGCAAAGGGTTAGGATGTGTTCTCATGCAACATGAGAAAGTCATAGCCTATGCCTCATGACAACTTAAAGAATATGAGAGGAATTATCCTACTCATGATCTAGAGTTGGCAGTTGTTGTCTTCGCACTAAAGATTTGGACGCATTACTTGTATGGGGAGAAAGTGGAGATTTTTACGGATCATAAAAGCCTCAAATATTTCTTCACTTAAAAGGAACTCAACATGCGACAACGATGTTGGCTTGAACTGTTTAAAGATGATGATCATACCATCCAATACCATCCTGGAAAAGCGAACGTGGTAGCTGACGCATTGAGTAGAAGATCATATGCGGTCTGAGTGCGATATTGTCAACATAAGGCCCATTTTGTGTGACTTGCAAAGGATGGAGATAGAGTTAAAGTCTCTTGGGACCCGTGTGATGATGGCGAATATCACGAAAGTAGAAACGGACTTTAATTGATAAAATTAAAGTTGCTTTCAAATTCTGATCCGAGTGCGATCGTATGAGAAAGAAAGTGCAAGAAGGTACTATACCGGAAGCAAGAATCGTTGAAAAAGGAATACTTCGAGTCAACTCCAGACTTTGTTTTCCTAATAACCCTGATTTAAAGTATAAAATCATGATGGAGGCGCACAACACACCGTTTTCAATCCATCCTGGGAGTACCAAAATGTATCGTGATCTTCGTCATACATTTTGGATGAGCAATATGAAGAGAGAGATAACGCTGTTTATCTCAAGGTGTCTAACGTGTTAATGAGTCAAGGCGGAGCATCAAGTATCAAAAGGTCCATTGCAACCACTTGAAATTCCAGAATGGAAGTGGGAGCACATTACCATGGATTTTGATTACCGGTCTTCCTAAGGTTTCTCAAGGTATAGATGCGATTTGGGTCATTGTTGATAGATTGACCAAGTCTGCTCATTTCTTATCGATACGAGAAACTTATACACTTGAACGTTTTGCTCGTATGTACATAAACGAGATTGTAAGACTGCATGGTATGCAAGTATCCATAGTTTCTGATCGAGACCCAAGATTCACTTCACAATTTTGGGTTAGTTTGCAAAAAGCTATGGGCACAGATTTACAATTTAGCTCGGCATATCATCCTCAGACGGAGGGACAGTCAGAGAGGACTATTCAAACTCTTGAAGATCTATTAAGACTCTATGTCCTTAATTTCAAGGGAAGTTGGGACAAGTTCTTATCATTGGTGGAGTTTTCCTACAACAACAGTTATCAAGCAAGTATTGGCATGGCTCCATTCAAAGCGTTGTATGGAAGAAAATGTCGTTCTCCAGTATGCTGGGATGAGGTGGGTGAAGCAACATTGTTGGGACCGTAGTTGGTACGTATGACTAAGGAAAAGATTCAAACGATCCGACAGCGTATAAAAACTTCACAAGATCGACAAAAGAGTTATGCTGATCTTCATCGAAAGGACGTGGAATTCGATATAGGAGATCATGTGTTGTTACGTGTTGCCCCATGGAAATGAGTTACGAGATTTGGAAAGAGAGGAAAGCTCACTCCTCGATTCATCGGCCCATTTTTAATCCTTAATCGAGTAGGAACTGTGGCCTATAGACTCGTTTTACCGCCAAGTATGTCTCGTGTTCCTAACGTTTTTCACATATCCATATTACGTAAATATGTGGAAGACCCGAACCACATTATTGAGTTAGAACCGGATGAAATAGCGGAAGATTTGACGTATGAAGAGGTTTCTGTTCAAATCTTGGATAAGATGGAACATATTCTAAGCACCAAGGTTATACCTCAAGTCAAAGTTGTGTGGAGAAACCACGATGTTGAGGAAATGACTTGGGAGTTAAAATCTGAAATAAAATCAAGGTATCCTTACCTCTTCGACATACCAGGTACGTACCCTAATTTTGAGGGCGAAATTTCATAAGAAAGAGAGATTGTAAAACCCCAACTTTTTGAATAAAGATGAATTTTCTATAAATATTATTTTTGAATATTATGGAGTGAAATTGATATAATGTTATAGTTGTGGGTAATATTTATAAATTTTACATAGTATACAAGGTATTTTGAATTAATTGTTTTGGTTGAAAAACAAAATCAAATTGATGATTTTAACTGAAAATGTCAAAAAGTGAAGTTTTATCAAAAAAGTGAAATTAGATTTTTTAAATTCGATGTTTATGTTGTTATATGGGTAAAATCATGTTAAGAGTCCTTAAATTATGTTTGTGTGAAGTCTGTATATGTGTTATGTGTTAATTTAGTTGTTAGAAAGTAGCTTGTAGGCCAAAATTGGCTTTGTTCATGATATTTAGAAATTTGGTCGTTGAGGTTCAGTAGTTTGGTGCCATGCAGCGCGCCCAACATGAGGTAATTCTCGTCTTCATGGTATGCAAAGCGCCTGACTTTGGCGTGTGCCTCATATGACAAATGGAATTGCATAACAAACCATGATGTAACTGTGGGCAACCGTATGTGTAATTAGCGGAATGGTCGAGAACAATGTGTTTTAGTTACACAAAGTCTAAAAAAGTTGTTATGATTTAATAGAAGGACTGTTAAGATATGCTTTCAGTATTCTATACTAAGAATGAGCGTATTTTTTAATATGCTACTAGTTTTATTACTAATGTAATTTGATTATGTGATTAAAAATCAAACCTTACATGATGTAAATACTTATTTATATATAGAGTGTTGGTAGTGACTAATTATGTCATGATGACATATATATAGGGTATTGTGATTCGAGTTGTTACGATTTATCTTTTACTCAAGGCAAGTTTTCTAACTTTACACTTTCGTTGAGCTAGTTCTATTATTACATTGTGCAAGTTTATTTTTATGATTGAGCAAATTCTTGTATCTAGTTTGTTTATGATGATGCAAGTTTTCTAAATCTTATTCAGATATGGCAGAAGTTATTCGTGTCTTTAACTTGTTATTTAGCATGCAAGTTTACCTATTCTAATATACCAATATTGAACAAGTTTTATCGTTCAATTTACTATTTGTTATGCATGTTTAGTACTCAATTCTAAGTAACATTGGCTTAATATTGTTCAAGCAAGGTATGTTATAATTATTCAATGTTTATGCTCTTAGATTATTCCTAAAGCATGACCTTATTATACAATGTTGATACAGTTATGATTTATTCCATAGCATAACGTTACAAACTTTTTATTCAACTAATCCTTAGTTGATGTTCGTTAAACTTAAATTACCTTTAAAATTATACAAACCAAACTTACTTTGGTGCGGACTTGTATTCTAAATGCTGAGATGAACAACCCTATTATTAGGGGATAATTTTCGCTTAGCGTTGAAATGTTTGTGCACAATACATTGTACGAAGGGCTGATCCCCCTAAGTATGAGGAGTCCCTATTGTCTTAGGAATGTTAAAGTTTAAGTTGAAAGATTACTTATAACTATGGACATAGTTCGTGGTCTTTTGACCCTTAGTTAAATATTTCATGATTCTGATTATCATTGATAAATCATTTTGTTCATTTCTATTGAGCCTACTATTTGGCAGTTCTTGTAAAGATTTTATTCATTGTCATTTCAAGTGAGCTTTGTTTTTTCACTCTTGCTTATATAACTATTACAGCTAAAGTTGAAAAGGTCGATGTGCCTAGCACCAATAAAGGGAAAGGAAAGATGAACAAGTATTGAAGACTTGTAATCATGTTGACATTTTATTGTCAGACTTTATTTTAATGATTGTAATGAAATTATTTAATTTTCCGCATTTGAATGATTGTATTTAAAGGTTAGATAACCTAGGAGAATTTTATTAATGTAATCCTCTAATGAGAAGGTTTTTATTCAATTTTATTATGATTGGATAGTTAGATATGAATGTTTTTATCAAGTGAAGACCAAATCCTATGGGAATATAGTACCCGGATTTGGGGGTGTCACATCGCATCTCAAAATTAAAAGCAATCAAGCCAAACACTTCATAAAAATGGAAGTATCAAGGCCTCAATTACTATTGAGCATAAGGGTTTGAAAAACCTCTTTTTTGCAAAACATCATTGCTATAGCTTGTTAAAACTGAATTTTTATACAGAAATTCAAACCCTTTGTATATAGGTTCGAACGAGGCACATCACTACTTTCATATAATTGCACATGGATCCACATAAACACACACATTCATATAACAGTTTAATTAAAAAGTGGCGATCATCGTGGCAACACGGATGTTGGGGGTGCCTAACACCTTCCCTCCGCATAACCAAGTCCCCGGACCCTAACGAATCTCGGTTTCACAGACCCGTTAAGTAGTGGCGGTAATGTGACTAATTGATTGAGTCGTGATTCTGAGGACAAAATCCTTTTAAGGGGGAAAAGATGTGACGAATGAAATTTTGTAATCTAATTTGAATATTTATTTAATTAAATAAATATTTTTCGATGATTAAATTATTAGATTAAATAATTAATTGATGAATTTGTGGTAGCTATATTTAATTACATGTATTATATTGATTAAATTAATATGGGGAATTTTATTATTCAAAGTATGTATTTAATTGAGCTTATTGGATTAAATGAATTATTTAATAACCATAATGTTATTTTAATTAATTTAATAATTAATTAGAGATTTAATAATTTGACGAATTGATTGAGTCGTGATTCTGAGGACAAAATCCTTTTAAGGGGGGAAAGATGTGACGAACGAAATTTTGTAATCTAATTTGAATATTTATTGAATTAAATAAATATTTTTCGATGATTTAATTATTGGATTAAATAATTAATTGATGAATTTGTGGTAGATAAATTTAATTACATGTATTATATTGATTAAATTAATGTGGGGAATTTTATTATTCAAAGTATGTATTTAATTGAGCTTATTGGATTAAATGAATTATTTAATAAGCATAATATTATTTTAATTAATTTAATATTTCATTAGAGATTTAATAATTTGACATAATTAATAAATAAAAAATTTAATTATGTGACTATGTGAATTAATAAGAAATTATTATATTATATTTAAATTAAATTAAATAAGATATTTGATTAATTGCTTAAATGGACGTGACATTATTAAAATATATTATAAGAGATTTAGTAAATTAATTGGGAATGAGCCTTTTAAGGCTAGCCAAACGAGGCCCTAATGGGAGTTGGGAAGTTAACCCACGAGTTGGATTAACTGACCACAACCAACGTCAGTTTAGTTGCGATATAATTATATTAAGCGTATACTTTATATCATTAATCAAAAGAAAAGTTTAGAAAATCTAGAGAGAATTCAGAGAGAGTTTAGAGAAATTGTGAGATTGGAGAATCACAGAAGTTGCTTCAAGGTAATCTCTTCAACCCAACCTCTAATTTACATTGTTTATATTTTATGAAAAATTAGTGTAAGTCTCTATAATTGAAAAGAGTAGTGATTATGTGTATATATGTGATAATATGTTATCATAATATGTTTGTTACCATATACGTTCATAACATTAATTGCATACAAATATGTTGTAAATAGATTTGTGAAGTTACTGAGTATAAGTTTCATATTATGGCCCTTATGGGAATTGGTATGCTACGAATCGTTGTTTAACTTGAAATTTAACGGTAGATTATGTTTTCACATGTCAAAACGAAGAAAATAAACTTTGAATGGACAGATTCGGTGTTATAACAAACCCGTAATACCAATTTTTCTATTTCATGTTCAATATTTTCAAAATCACCAGGAACACTGAAACTACACGAATTAATTCAAGTAATTGTATGTTTTAACCTTTTAAAATCATGCTAGAAAGGTTGAGTAATGATTATATGTATATTATAATGTCTGGGTATGTTTAAATTCATGTATGAATAAAGAAATTGGTAGATTTGGCTTGCTCTCCATTTTTTCATGACTGCAGTTTTCGAATCGGTATCTTGCACTTTTCAACGCTTGACTCAGGACCTAAGGATCATGTTTTATTTCTTCGACAAAAGTCATGATTGCCGGTAGCCGCAATAACGAAGATATAACATGGTGGCTCAAGTGCCAGTGGCCGTATAGCGCCACTATCACGATTTGTCAAGATTAAGCATTTTAGTTGTTTTATTGTAGGAACTATAAATTGTAACCTAATCTAATAAACATAGAAATGTGTTAGACATATAATGTGATGTTAAAATAGATCCTTAACATGTCAATAAAGTAATTACATGTTTAATTAAATTGTTAAACGCGTAGTTAGCTTAACGTCCGTGAAGTACATTTTAAAATAAGGAATTGAGTTTTGGTTGAATATGTACATTTTTGAATTATCTTGGAGTGAAAATTGAGGGTTAGTTCATGAATAGAATCTGAAATTGGTGCTAGATATTGTTAGTATATTTAATTACGAAAACAACGAAGGTTAAATGGATTGATTTCGTTAGGAATCGAATCTGTAGTGAATGATTATGCTAAATATGTTAAAACATGTAAAACTAATATGAACATGAGTTTTGGGTGAAGATTTAGGTTTGTTAATGTTTCTGTAGATTGCTATAATTCTAGTATGTTGTATTTCTATGAATTACGAGTTTATAGAGTCGAAAACCAACTAATTTTGACTTAAAATGAAAAAGTTATACGCGGGCACATAGCTGGGCGCGCATCTGGACGTTGCTAGATGGTGCGGGCACGCTGGATTTGTGAAGGAAATGGGCGCGGCCGCGCCCATAGTGTGTCATGTGTGCCTGTGTTTGACCTTTTTTGGTAAAACGACCATAACATTTTCATACGAACTCCGATTGAGGCGATTAAAGATGATTCGGAACAAGGACAAATATAAATACAACTTTTATGCTTTAAGGTTTTCAATTTGAGATCGTTAGCAGGGGTCAAAATGGCCATATTTAGGACTGTTGTGTTTTTGGGGACAATCGGAGGGCGTCGGGGCACGCACATATACAAGTATAGTGCTTCTGACGATAAAAGATGTTGTTCTAAGTTATTGAACATGAATTTATGAAGTATAATGATGCTTAACATTAATAAATGATATATTATATAAGTTGTATAAGAATTCTAAGCACACACAAGAGAGACAAATCGGGGGTGTGACGAATGAATGTCAAAATGCCGTGACAAGCTTTAATGAACGAAAAAGTGTTTTAAATCAAATGAAATGAATATTATAAGATATTGAATGGGGTTAATATAAAACAAATAAATAGTCCTATGAAGACTTCAACACTTGAATGAACATCGAGTATGACCTAAGAAGTAATAAAGTGATATGTAAGTCAAAAGTTAACACAATAAAACTGAACATTGTGTATTGATAATAGAAAAGGTTATCAGATGTAGAGTAAAGTTTAAATTACAACTACCATACATTGCTATTTGACTAATAGTTAATGTGAATGATTATATAATTGTGTAGGGCACGTGAAATCTGAGATAATGCGAAATGTTACATTAAGCGATTATTGGTAAACAACGATCAACACAAGTCTTTCAGTTCCTATTTGCTATGTAAACTTGATGATGAACTATTTTAAATCTTTATTGCAAATAGCATGATGTGTTATATATATGTTGAAAGTATGAAATGTTAAAGTTAATTTATGACTAAGTTGATTGAGTAATGAATGCTGATTGAGTAAGGAACTCAATCTCTATACTTGTTATATTAACTACAGTATGTATGTTATGTTAGTCCAATGTTTATGAGATGTATGATAAACATATTATTATGTGCTACGTATTGCATGAAAGCTATTAGATTTCTTTGGTCATCGAGCTCAACCTTGTAAATAACCATTTTTGCAGGTTAAGGATTGAAGGTAACACTATGTGCTACTTGAATGACGTGGATCAGAAATAATACACGAAGATTAATATTTTAACTAAAAATTGTTATTTCTTTAAACCATGATTAAGGTTCATGAGATGTATTCAATGTTTTATGATGTATATTTTATGTTGAGTTGTAAAGTTAAAGTTTTTGTTGTCCGATATATAAAGGATATCGATTTGATATTTAAGTATATATATTATCTCTGATAAAGTGAATCATAGATTATATAAGATTCAAAGACATGTAGATGATAAAGGTTTTGATCCAGGGAATTAAAATAAAAATATAGAAAAGTTTAAATCATTTCGCATTTTACTATGTTTAACATCGAATAATGATGTAAAATCAGAAGTTAGCCGTGTTATTAGCGACCGAAGTCGATAATTGAATTATATGAATTTTTGGATCGTTACAGTTGGTATCAGAGCTGTAGGTTATAAAACTTAGGTAGGAGTACCTTAGGCTATAACCTTAGAGAAGGAAGGTGAAGATAATGAAAGAATAAACTCAGATAGAGTTTGATCAATAAGAAATAAATTTAACAAATGTATAGAGAATAGATTAAAATATATGTGAGAAGATTCAAAGAAGAATCGTGAGGTATTTAAAAATATGAATTTGGAGTTACCTGACTTCAGTAGTAAGATGTTAAATGTTATTAATTAGACGATGTCTACAGGATGAAGGTGATTAAAATAATAATAATGAACTCAAATAGAGTTTAATTGATGATATATTTCGAAGAATGCTTATGAAATAAGTTAAGATAATATAATTGGATTCAAAGAAGAACCCGAAGAGTTAAAATTGAGTTGATTAATCATAAGATACTTAATTAAAGAGGAAATAGTAAGGATTGTAAAACCAAAATGATCATAATATAAGAAATAAATCATAAAGAAGATGATTGTAGAATAAGATCACGATATGATCTGGTTAAGTTGTAAAATGATAGATGATCTGAAATGAATGAATATTTATAGCTTGATGCTATAAGAGAATGCACTATGATATAGTATGAGGTAAATTCATGAGGAGTTATAAATGATGAGATACAAAAAATTCGTATCGAGTAAAGAGCAAGTTATGAGCAAGATAGAGTTAGGTGGGATTTCAATTAAGGTCTCATGTGATGGCTGAGTTGTACAAACCTTTGTATGGGTAGACATTTTGTGCATGCACTTAGTTTATCACATTGATAATCATTGGTATGTTGGTGTCGCACTATCAATGTATATGTGGTGAAAAGGTGATTCTTTTCTCATGTGTATATTTGATAGTTAGAGACTATTAAGATTAGTAAAATGTTATTAGTATTAAGTGAGAGTTTTTAAAACTCATACTTATGATAAGTTCATGACTCATAATCATATGGTATATTTGGAACTCCTCAACGAATGGACGCCTATTGTCTGACTAGGAAGTTCTTAAACTCATATTATTAGGGAAAGTTCCTGAACTTATAATGTGTGGTAAATTTGATGAACCTAGGTATAGCTAAGTGTGAATGAAATATTAAGGATGATAGAAATAGATAAAATTATTAAGCAATTGATCATTAGAGAAATTGAAGTCGATGGTAGAAGCGAAGGTATTCCAAATCTTCTAGCTATGCTAGACATCGAATTTTTTGACATCAAGCTAAATTCGCACTGATGTACCTTTAGAAATATAAATGAGTTTTTTTATCCTCAACACATGGTGACAAGTGTGTAGGTGTGGACTTCGGGTCACTAAAACATTGTTACCTGTTGTGTCATGATGACACCAAAAATGATTTTCAATGGTTTTGAACTGTTTAAAGAAGAGTCTATGCTAATTGATTCGGCTAGATAAAAATGATTTTAAATTATCAAAATGTATTTTGTATAATCGTGTACACCATTTGATATGGTGTAGAAATAATAAACGATGGATCATCAATACAATTAAACCTGATGTTGGATGTGATCATCGGATTGTTAGCCCACTATGGTATGATGTAGTATGACGAAGTTACAAAATGACAGAATCTTCAATGTACTATTAAGACGGTACGGTATCATGATGTCATAAAAAAATTTTATTTGGTTTTTCTTTAAACTAAGAAAGGTATACTGACTGAGTTTGTAAGACCCCAACTTTTTGAATAAAAATGAATTTTCTATAATTATCATTTTTGAATATTATGATATAATATTATAGTTGTGGATAGTATTTATAAATTTTGTAAAATACGCAAGTTGTTATATAATATTCGATTGGTCGTAGAATATTCGTTTTAACAGGAAATATTCGTACGAAGGCACAATCATTGGTGGACCCCACAACAGAATTATTGTCGGATTAAGAAAATGACAAAAATATCTTATTGAAAATAACGACGGAAGTTTTACCGTTAATATTGTTGAACTACTCGGTAGTAAAAGTACAGTAGTACGCGTGGTTGCATAGTAGCACACGGTATTGATTATTGATGTTTACGTGAGAAGTCACTTATATAGTCTTGTTCAATTATTGCTATAGTAATTGTTGCATCGTATCTCACATTATTTGATTCAATTATTGTCGATATTTTATATATTATTAAATCAATAATTGAGATGACAGAGTTATTAATATTATTATTTGCAATATTAACGATGTCTAGAAGTTACATCAAGGAGAGGTTTGGTCACCTAATTGCGGCATGATAGGAGAAATCCTTATTGGAAAGCCCCTCTTTCACAGGAGCGACACAGTCGATTAATATTATGAATTATAATAAAGGTGATAAATGTTGTTAAAATTATTAAGGTGATTTTATGATGTATTTATATAAATTTTGATTATTATATGGACCCTCATTTACCCATTTTTTTTAAAATAATCGGTAGAAAATTATTTTATATATAAAGGTGTGCTATTAGTGGGGTTGATGTCTTGTGTGGGGAGTAAGAATTTGGCTTTGTCGGGTGGGAAGTTATGTAAAATGGGTGGATGAGTTAGATAATTGCATGTGTATGATTATTATATATATATATATATATATATATATATAACATGTAGTGGGTTGATATATATATATATATATATATATATATATATATATATATATATATATATATCTTGCAAGTTGCAAATAAGTGAGTTGATTAGGATGAAAATTGAAAGTATTGGTTTTTGTTAAAATTAAACATGTGTTATTATATATATATATATATATATATATATATATATATATATATATATATTATATTGATTATTATATTATTAAGTTGAAAAAAAAAGAAAAGGAAGCGTCAGACTTTTCTTGCTTGTAAATTATTAGATGAATTGTTAAGCGCCCGTGAGTTTATATATATATAATATATAATATATATTATATATTATTTAAAAGATTTTGCTTTAAATATGGACCATCTGATTAAAGTAAATTAATCTGGACCGTTCATGGGTTGGTTACTATTCATTCCATTCTTCTATAAATAGAAGCTCATTCCTTCATTATTTCTTACTAATTCACTGAACTCTAGAGAGATAAACTAATAGAGAGAAAGAAGAAAAGTATCCTGCTACTTCATTATTTTGTTATCCAGTTCTTCTTTATTACGGTAAGGGGTGTTATTCTTTCTTATTCATGAAGAGAACTGTTGTTATTCCATTGCTTATTATTACATTGGAATAACTTTGTATATATCGGTTTACCCTATACTTGGTGACATTCTTCAATTATTATGTTGGAACATCACATCATGTGTTTTTACACCTAAGCTGGTTAAAAGTCTTTATTATTATTACATTGGAACATCACATGCGTGTGTTTTACAGGACTGGTTTAAATCTTTATTATTATTACATTTGGAACATCAGTCGTGTGTTTTACATTGGACTGGTTCCGTCTCAGATATTCTGTTGGAACATCCCGCCGGTGCGAATTTACTTTGACACTGGTTCCGATTATAATTATTACATTGGAATAAACTTTATCATCGGCAATCGCATGCATGGTGATTTCTTTTGTTATTCCATTCTTTATTATACTAAGTTGGTTAAAGTTTTGACTTCTATACTCCATGAAATTAGTAGAATATCCTTGATATTTAAGCGCTTCATCCGATATCTTTTCATGGAAATATTCTTCTGATCATTCTTGAATTTTATTCTACAAAGCAGTATCATGTTGAAAATTTGGACATTATTAGTTCCTAGATAATTTAATTTTTGAACTTGTTTTATTAAATTCTTATATCATTGTCATCATCCTCATGCTTATATTATGTTGAAAGTCATTTGTAGCCTGTAGTGCATAGATGGACTTAGTATGATTATGACCAGGGATTATTCGGTGTAATCATGACCGTAATGTTACAAATGATGTGGTAAAAGGGCCCGTAGTACATTGATGGATAGTTGTTGGCATGATCATGACCATTAATGAATACACGAATGTCCTTGGCTGTAGTGCATGGATAATTTGTGGTCGTGATACTAAAGAATATCCTTGGCAGTAGTGCAGGGGTGATTTGATGATGTGAATTATTTATTAAGTTGAGTCCCAGCGATAAATGTCATGAAAAACCTTTTAAATCATAAAAGATAGTAGATTTTATTCTCTACTTGACTCTTTTAATGGATTGCTTGTTCCGCTGCAGTTAAACTTGATGTTGTTATATTTTATCATTTTAACACTGTTGAAGGCTAACGATAATTTATTCTGCATTATCTTAGTCATAATATTTCTTACTGGGCTAGTTGAGCTCACCCTTTCTTTCACTGTTCTCTTCAGGAAATGAGAACAAAGCAGGGACTAGTCGGGGAATGGAGTGACGGTCCAGAGGATAGTATAAGTAGTCCTCACTATTCTATGAAATAGTGTGTTAATAATTGTAATGAGAACTCCTTTTGAGTTTGTATAATCTCTAGTAGACAATAATTGTATTCAAACTCACAATTATGTTTTGTCGTATTGTACACGACAGTTGTATTAGTAAGTTGTATTTGAATTTTGTACCATGTATCGGCGACCCAAGATGGGTGATGTATACCTAATTTTTGGGGCGTCATGGTTTAATATCAAATCTTAGGATATGATCCTGGCTAATATGTGAGAATAGTACTAGGAGGGGAGAGACGGGGAATTCCTTCGCTAGTATGACCTACCTAAGTTTATGTGGTATTTAATTGGTTGGTAAGAATTTAGGGATAATATGTTACATGTCAATTAACCTTTGTTTTGTGGCAGTATCAGAAAGTGACATCCAAGAATGTTGAGAATAGCAATGGAGCACAGGCGACCGTTGATTCACCACATATCAATAATCAGGATAATGTGCATCAGGAAGGCGATAATCCTCATGCAAACAACAAGATTGACCAAATGATAAATGATCAAAAGTTCAAGGGCTTTATGCAATTCATGCAACAGTAGACGAGAGCGGCTCCTGTACAAAATACAGGTGGAAAAACTGGAAACTCTCGGGCGGTCACCGCTAAACAGTTCAAGGAGCTGAGACCACCGGAGTTTAAGGGAGAGCCAAAACCACTTATGGCGGAAGCATAGATAAAGCAGATCACCAAGATATTTGATGTCTTGGGATGCTCCGAGGAGCAAAAGGTTCCCTTTGCCACCTTTATGTTCTTGCGGAGGCGAGATTCTTGGTGGGAATTGGTAAAACGTACTCAACCTGCCGTACTGAAGATGTCTTGGTAGAAGTTCCAAGAGCTGTTCAACGACAAATACTATCCCGAAAGTATTCGTCACATGAAGGAGGTGGAGTTTATCAAGTTGGAACAAAACAATATGACCGTGTCGCAATACGAGGCTAAATTTGCGGAGTTATCCCGGTTTACGTCCCACTTGGTGGATAATGAAGAGAGAATGACATGGATGTTTTTAAGAGGTTTAAAGCTGGAGATACGTCAACATCTTATTTCTCATAAACTGTGTTTATATTCGGATGTGGTAAATAGGGCTCAGTTAGTGGAGTGCGATAACGAGTCAACACAAATAAAAGAGAGCAGCCGGCAAAATGATAATACCAGTGAGAGTAGTCATCGAAGCGATGACAACAAGCGTGGAGGGAATCAACAGGCCAGAAATGGTAACCACTTCAGTGGTAATTAGGGCCAAAATAATAAGAATGGACATTTCAAGAAGAGGAGATTCAACAATGATGGAAAGACGTCAGCACCAGCACCTGTCGTTAAGGAAGGAGAACGACCACCTATCATATGTTTCAAATGCGGAGGGGAGGGGCACATCAGTCCAAATTGAGCGATGCCGTCCAAAGCATGTTATAATTGTGGAAGAGAAGGTCACTTAGCCCGATTTTGTCCTTCACCGAAGAGAAATTCAGCTAGGATGGAGGCACCAATGGCCGTCCTAGAAAGGTCAAAACTGGTAGTGCAAGGGAGAGTGTTTGTTGTGACCTCCCAGAAAGCAAGGAACCCGAATGAGGTCATCACGGGTAAGCTTATCATAAACTCTAACGAAATCTATACTTTATTTGATACCAGTTCAACCCATTCTTTTATTTCTCCTACGTGCGGTCATCGATTAAATTTGACTCCGGAGAAATTAGACTTTGACTTATCTGTGGAAACTCCGTTGGGAGAAACATTCATTACATCCACTGTTTATAAGTCTTGTTTGGTTCAAATCGGTACCCTCACATTACCTGTAGATCTTATTTCATTGAAAATACTTGCATTTGACGTGATTCTAGGGATTGATTGGTTAACTACTTATCATGCTAAAATTGATTGTTTCCGTAAGGTTGTTAGCTTTCATATTCCTAATCAACATATTATGCGAATTCAAGCGACCAAACCATTAAAATCAATAACTGTCATCTCAAGCCATAAAGATATTCGTTTATTGAAAAACGGATGTCATGCTTTCTTAGCTCATGTCACAGATTTAAACAAAAATACGTCAGTTTTGAACGATATTTCTATTGTTAATAAATTTCTTGACGTATTCCCCGAAGAACTTCCTGGCCTATCCCCTGAGCGTGAAATTGAATTTTGTATCGACCTTGAACCCAGTACAAAACCCATTTCCAAAGCCCCATATTGAATGGCTCCTATTGAACTTCAGGAGTTAAAGACCCAACTGCAGGAATTGGTATACATTGACTTTATTCATCCTAGTACTTCTCCTTGGGGTGCTCTTGTTCTATTCGTGAAGAAGAAAGATGGGAGTATGCGACTTTGTATTGATTATCAAGAGTTGAATCATGTCACCATCAAAAATAGGTATCCATTGCCACGTATTGATGACCTGTTTGACCAGTTGCAAGGAGCCAAATTCTTTTCAAAGATTGATCTTCATTCTGGATATCACCAATTGAAGATTAGAACCGATGACATTCCAAAGACGGCTTTCGGAACCCCAAAGTGCGTGCATTATGAATTAAGTAGTCATGTCCTTTGGATTGGCTAATGCTCCTCTTTGCCTTCATGGATATGATGAACCGAGTATTCAAGGAATATTTGGATCACTTTGTGGTCTTCTTTATTGATGACATCCTTATTTATTCCAAAAGCCGTGAAGATCATGAGAAACACTTGAGGCTGACACTCCAAAAGCTTCGTGAATACAAGCTTTATGCCAAGTTGAAGAAATCTGAATTACGGCTTGAGGAAGTAGCATTCCTTGAGCACGTAGTATCAAGTCATGGAATATCTCATTGACCCAATGAATGATTGAAGCAATTTAAAGTGGGAGAAACCTAAATCGATGACCAGAAGTCGTAGCTTTCTCGATTTAATTTGGTTATTATCGGAGATTCGTGGAAGGATTTTCTCGAATCGCTACTCCATTGACTCAGCTGACTCGGAAAGATACAAAGTTTGGTTGGAGCGAAGAATGTGAGAAGAGTTTTCAAGAACTCAAGAGGAGACTCATTTCGGCACCTGTTCTGACAATACAAGAGGGAATTGTCATCTACAGTGATGCTTCGGGCAAAGGGTAGGGATGTGTTCTTATGCAATATAGAAATGTCATAGCCTATGCCTCAAGACAACTCAAAGAATATGAGAGAAATTATCGTACTCATGATCTAGAGTTGGCAGCTGTTGTCTTCGCACTAAAGATTTGGAGGCATTACTTATATGGGGAGAAAGTGGAGATCTTTACGTATCATAAAAGCCTCAAATATTTCTTCACTCAAAAGGAACTCAACATGCGACAACGACGTTGGCTTGAACTGTTAAAAGATTATGATCATACCATCCAATACCATCTTGGAAAAGCGAACGTGGTAGCTGACGCATTGAGTAGAAGATCATATGCGGGTACGAGTGCGATATTGTCAATGCAAAGGCCTATTTTGTATGACTTGCAAAGGATGGAGATAGAGATAAAGACTCCAGGGACCCACGTGATGATGGCGAATATCTGAGTAGAGCCGATTTAATTGATAAAGTTAAAATTTGCTCAAACTACAGGACACGGAGCCGATGCGTATGAGGAAGAAAGTGCAAGAAGGTGCTATCCGAAACAAGAATCTATGAAGAAGGAATACTTGAGTCAACTCCGGACTTTGTGTTCCTAACAACCCACGATTTAAAGTATAAAATCATGATGGAGGCGCACAACACACCGTTTGCAATCCATCCTGGGATTACCAAAATGTATCATGATATTCGTCATACATTTTGGTGGAGCAATATGAAGAGAGGGATAGCATTGTTTATCTCAAGGTGTCTAACTTGTCAACGAGTTAAAGCGGAGCATCAAGTACATCAGGAGAATGTGCATCAGGAAGGCGACAATCCTCATGCAAACAACAACACTGATCAAATGATGAATGATGGACTATTCAGATGGTTTATGCAATTCATGCAATATCAGGCGAGAGCGGCTCCTGTCCAAAATGTACGTGGAAACACTGGAAACTCTCGGATGGTCACCGCTAAACAGTTCAAGGAGCTGGGACCACCGGAGTTTATTGGATAACCTAAACCACTTAAGGCGAAAGCATGGATAAAGCAGATCACCAAGATATTTGATGTCTTGGGATGCTCCGAGGAGCAAAAGGTTCCCTTCGCCACCTTCATTTAGTGAAGAGGCGATTCTTGGTGGGAATCAGTAAAACGTACCTAGCCTGACACACTCAAGATGTCTTGGGAAAAATTCCAAGAGCTATTCAACGACAAATACTTTCCCGAGAGTATTCGTCACATGAAAGAAGTGGAGTTTATCAAATTAGAACAAAATAATATGACCGTGTCGCAATACGAGGCTAAATTTGCGGAGTTATCCCAGTTTGCATCCCATTTGGTCGATAATGAGGAGCGAATGACGCAAATGTTTTTAAGAGGTTTGAAACTGAAGATACGTCAATATCTTATTTCTCATAAACTGTGTTTGTACTCAGATGTTGTAAATAGGGCTCAGTTATTGGAGTGCGATAACGAGTCAACGCAACCAAGAGAAAGCAGCCAGCAGCATGAAAATACCAGTGGTATTAGTCATTGAAACGGTGACAACAAACGTGGAGGGAATCAACATGCCAGAAATGGTAACTACTTCGGTGGTAATCATGGCCAAGAGTGTAAAAATGGACATTTCAAGAAAAGGAGATTCAACAATGATGGAAAGACGTCAACACCAGCAACTGTGGTTAAGGAAAGAAAATGACCACCTATCATATGCTTCAAATGCGGAGGGGAGGGATATATCAGTCCAAACTGCGCGATGCCATCCAAAGCGTGTTATAATTATGGAAGAGAAGGTCACCTAGCCCGATTTTGTCGTTCACCAAAGACAAGTTCAGCTAGGATAGAGGCACCAAAGGCCGTACCCGAAAAGTCAAAGCCGGTGGTGTAAGGGAGAGCATTTGTTGTGACCTCCCAGAAAGTAAGGAACCCGAACGAGGTCATTATGGGTAAGCTTATCATAAACTCTAGCGAAGTCTATACTTTATTTGATACCGATTCTACCCATTCTTTTATTTCTCCTTCTTGCGCTCAACGATTAAATTTGACTCCAGAGAAATTAGACTTTGACTTATCTGTTGAAACTCCGTTGGGAGAAACCTTCATTACATCCACTATTTATAAGTCTTGTTTAGTTCAAATCCAAGAATGCGCACGTTACCTGCCGATCTTATTTCTTTGAAAATACTTGCATTTGATGTGATTCTAGGGATTGATTGGTTAACTACACATCATGCAAAAATTGATTATTTTCGTAAGGTTGTTAGCTTTCATATTCCTAACCAACCTATTATGCGAATTCAAGCAACCAAACCATTAAAATCAATCACTGTCATCTCAAGCCATAAAGCTATTCATTTATTTAAAAATGGTTGTCAAGCTTTCTTAGCTCATGTCACGGATCTAAACAAAAATACGTCAGTTTTGAATTATATTTCTATTGTTAATGAATTTCCTGACGTATTCCCAGAAGAACTTCCTGGCCTATCCCCAGAGCGTGAAATTGAATTTTGTATTGACCTTGAACCTGGTACAAAATCTATTTCCAAAGCCCCATATCGAATGGCTCCTATTGAACTTTAGGAGTTAAAGACCCAACTACAGGAATTGTTAGACATCGATTTCATTCATCCTGGTACTTCTCCTTGGGGTGCTCCTGTTCTATTCATGAAAAAGAAAGATGGGAGTATGCGACTTTGTATTGATCGGGAGTTGAATCATGTCACCATCAAAATAGGTACCCATTGCCACGTATTGATGACTGTTTGACCCGGTTTCAAGGAGCCAAATTCTTTTCAAAGATTGATCTTCGTTAGGATATCACCAATTGAAGATTAGAACCAGGTACTATAAGACCCCAAATTTTTATAAATAAAGATGATTTTTCTATAAATATTATTTTTGAATATTATGGAATAAATTTGATATAATTTTATAGTTGTGGGTAATATTTATAAATTTTGCAAAAGTATGCAAGTGGTTATATTATTCGATTGGTGGGGAATATTAGGTTTAGCGAGGGAATATTCGCATAACTACTCAATCATTGGTGGACCCCATAATGTAATTATTGTTGGATCGAGAAAACGACAAAAATATTTTATTGAAATAACGGCGGAGTTTTTTTACCGTTGATCTTGTTGAACTACTTGGTAGTAAAAAATACGAGAATACGTGTGGTTGCATAGTAGCACACGGTATTGATTATTGATGCTTATGTGAGAAGTCACTCAGTTTGATTCCATTATTGTCGATTAATAATATGAATTATTATAGCGATAATGACGTTTTGTTTTATTCGTATTATTAACGTAATAAAACAGAAACATCTTTTTATATAAAATGAATACTTTATTAAAGTTATTCATAAATAAAATATATTATATTTTATTATGCATAGTGTTGCATAGTGTTTTGCATAGTGTTGCATAGTGTTTTGCATAGTAAAATGTTTTTATATAAATAGAATATATTATATTTTATTTAAAAGATTTTGCTTTAAATATGGACCGTCAGATTAAAGTAAATCAATCTGGACCGTTCATGGATTAATTACTATGCATTCTATTTTCCTATAAATAGAAGCTCATTCCTTCATTATTTTTTTTACGAATTCACTGAAACTCAGAGAGAGAAACTATAGAGAGAGAAAGAAGAAAAGTATTTACGCTACTTCACTTTGCCAATATTCGGTTCTTCTAAGGTAGGGAATATTATTTGTTGTACTCGTCGTAAGGGGTGTTATTCTTTCTTATTCATGAAGAGAGGCTGTTGTTATTCCATTGCTTATTATTATTACATTGGAATAACTTTTGTATCGTGGTTTACCCTATACTTGGTGACATTCTTCTATTATTACATTGGAACATCACATGCATGTGTTTTACACAGGACTGGTTCCATCTTTATTATTATACGTTGGAACATCACATCTCTTTGTGTTTTACAGGACTGGTTAAAAGTCTTTATTATACATTGGAACATCACATGCGTGTGTTTTACAGGACTGGTTCTATCTTTATCACTGTTGGAATATCCTATCATGTGTTTTACACCGGATCTGGTTCCATCTTTATTATTCTATTGGAACATCACGCTTGGGTGTGAATTTCACCGACACGGTTTATTATTATTATTCATTGGAATAACTTTGTCATCGGCAATCCGCATGCATGTTGATTTCTTTTGTTATTCCATTCTTTATTATACCCAGTTGGTTAAAACTTTGACTTCTATACTCCATGAAATTAGTAGAATATCCTTGATATTTGCGTTTCATCCAGTATCTTTTCATGGAAATATTCTTCTGATCATTCTTGAATTTTACTCTACAAAACAATATCATGTTGACAATTTGGACGTTAATAATTCCTGGAAAAAATAATTCTTGAACTTGTTTTATTGAATTCTTATATCATTGTCATCATCCTCATGTTTATATTTTTTTTTAATGTCATCTGTGCCCTGTAGTGCATAGATGGACTTGGTATGATTATGACCAGAGACTATTCGGTGTAATCATGACTGTAATGTTACAAATGATGTGGTAAAAATCCTTAGTGGCCGTAGTGCATTGATGGACAGTTGTTGGCATGATCATGACCATTAATGAATACACAACTATTCTTGGCTCGTAGTGCTTGAATAATTGTGGTCGTGATACTAAAGAATATCCTTGGCCATAGTGTAGGGGTGATTCGATGATGTGGATTATTTATTAAAGCTGAGTCTCAGCTATAACAGTGATGAAAAACCTTTTAAATCATAAAAGATAGAAGATTTAATTTTCTACTTGACTCCTTTAATGGATTGCTTGTTCCGCTGCAGTTAAACTTGATGTTTATTATATTTTATCAGTTTAACACTGTTGAAGGCTAATGATAATTTATTCTGCATTATCTTAGTCATAATATTTCTTACTGGGCTAGTTGAGCTCACCCTTTCTTTCACTGTTCTCTTCAGGAAATGAGAACATAGCTGGGACGAGTCGGGGAACGGAGTAATGGTCCAGAGGATAGCATTAGTAGTCCTCACTATTCTGTGAAATAGTGTGATAATAATTGTAATGAGGACTCCTTTTGAGTTTGTATAATATCTAGTAGATAATATTTGTATTCAAACTCACGGTTTATGTCGTATTGTACCACTGGCAGTTATATTAGTAAGTTGTATTTAAATTACGTACCATGTATCTGACTACCTAAGATGGGTGATGTATACCTAATTTTGGGGCGTCACGGTTGGTATCGAGCTTTAGGATATGATCCCTGGCTAAGATGTGAGAATAGTACTAGGAGGGGAGAGACGGGGAATACCTTCGCTAGTATGACCTACCTAAGTTTATGTGCTATTTTATATGTCGGTCAGAATATAGGGATAATTTGTTATATGTCAATTAACCTTTTGTTTGTGGCGATGATCGAAAATGACATCGAGAATGTTGAGAATAGCAATGGAGCACAAAGCGATCGTTGATTCGCCACATATCAATAATCGAGGGATAATGTGCATCGAAAGCGACAATCCTCATGTAAACAACAACACACCGACCAAATGATGAATGATCAAATGTTTAGAGGCTTTATGCGATTTATGCAACAAATGAAGTAGAGGCGACTCTCGCCCAAAACGTGGGGTGGAAACATGGAAAACTCAAGGCGGTCACCGCTAAATAATTCAAGGAGCCTGGGACCATCGGAGTTTAAGGAGAGCCAAAACCACTTCGGCGGAAGCATGGATAAAGCAGATTACCAAGATATTTGATGTCTTGGGATGCTCCGAGGAGCAAAGGTTCCTTCTTGCGCCTTTATGTTGCGCGAGAGGCAGATTACTAGTGGGAATTCCAAAAGCGTACTCAACCTCTTTGTCTTGAAGATATCTTGGGAGAAGTTCCAGGAGTTGTTCAACGACAAATACTTTCACGAAAGTATTCGCCAGCCACATGAAGGAGGTGGAGTTTATCAAGTTAGAACAAAATAATATGACCGTATCGCAATACGAGGCAAAATTTGCAGAGTTATCACGATTTGTGTCCCACTTGGTGGATAATGAAGAAAGAATGGCGCGAATGTTTTTAATAGGTTTGAAGTCGGAGATACATCAACAACTTATTTCTCATAAACTGTGTTTGTATTCAGGATGTTGTAAATAGGGCTTAATTAGTGGGAGCGATATAACAGTCAACGAACTAAAAGAGAGCAAATTTGCAAAATTATAATACCGGCCGAGAGTAGTCATCGAAGCGATGACAACAAGCGTGAGGGAATCAACGGGCCAGATATGGTAACCACTTCGGTGGTAATCGGGGCCAAAAAATAAGAATGGACATTTCAAGAAAGCGGAGATTCAACAATGATGGAAAGACGTCAACACCAAAGACTCATTGTTAAGGAAGGAGAAAGACCACCTATCGGATGCTTTAAATGCGAGGAGAGGGACACATCGATCAAGCTGCGCCATGCAGTCAAAGCATGTTATAATTGTGGAAGAGAAGGTCACTTGGCTCGATTTTGTCAAGCCATCAAGACAAATTCAACTAGGATGGAGGCACCAAAGGCCGTCCCGGAAAAGTCAAAACCAGTAGTCTGAGGGAGGCGTTTGTTGTGACCTCCCGGAGAGAGCAAGGAACCCGAATGAGGTCATCACGGGTAAGCTTATCATAAACTATAATGAAGTCTATACTTTATTTGATCTGGGTTCTACCCATTCTTTTATTTCTCCTACTTGCGCTCATCGATTAAATTTGACTCCGGAGAAATTAGACTTTGACTTATCTGTGGAAATTCCGTTGGGAGAAACCTTCATTACATCCACTATTTATAAGTCTTGTTTGGTTCAAATCGGTACCCTCACATTACCTGTCGATCTTATTTCATTAAAAATACTTGCATTTGACGTGATTCTAGGATTGATTGGTTAACTACTTATCATGCAAAAATTGATTGTTTTCGTAAGGTTGTTAGCTTTCATATTCTAATCAACCTATTATGCGAATTCAAACGACCAAACCATTAAAATCAATCACGGTCATCTCAAGCCATAAAGCTATTCGTTTATTGAAAAAGCGGATGTTAAGCTTTCTTAGCTCATGTCACGATTTAAACAAAAATACGTCGATTTTGAGCGATATTTCTATTGTTAATAAATTTCTGACGTATTCCAGAAGAACTTCTGGCCTACCCCGGAGGGTGAAATTGAATTTTGTATCGACCTTGAACCCGGTCAAAACCTATTTTCAAAGCCCCATATCGAATGGCTCCTATTGAACTTCGAGGAGTTAAAGACCCCCAACAACAGAATTGTTAGACATTGGCTTTATTCGCCCTAGTACTTCTCCTTGGGGTGCTCCTGCTCTATTCGTGAAGAAGAAAGATGGGAGTATGCGACTTTGTATTGATTATCGAGGAGTTGAATCATGTCACCATCAAAATAGGTATCCATTGCCACGTATTGATGACTGTTTGTTTGGATGTAAGGAGGCAAATTCTTTTCAAAGATAGATCTTCGTTAGGATATCACCAATTGAAGATTAGAGCCGTGACATTAGAAGACGGCTTTCCAGATTTTGATGCGGGCATTATGAATTCCTAGTCATGTCCTTTGGATTGACTAATGCTCCTCTTACCTTCATGGATATGATGAACCAAAGTATTCAAGGAATATTTAGATCACTTTGTGGTCGTCTTTATTTATGACATCCTTATTTATTCCAAAAGCCGTGAAGATCATGAACAACACTTGAGGTCGACACTCCAAAAGCTTCGTGAATATAAGCTTTATGCCAAGTTGAAGAAATGTGAGTTTCGGCTTGAAGAAGTAGCATTCCTTGGGCACGTGGTATCAAGTCATGGAATATCTGTTGACCAAAGAAAGATTGAAGCTATTCAAAGCCGGGAACAACCTAAATCGATGGATAGAAGCACGTAGCTTTCTCGGTTTAGTGGTTATTATCGGAGATTCGTGGAAGGATTTTCTCGAATCGCTACTCCATTGACTCAGCTGACTCGAAAAGATACATAGTTCGGTTGGAGCGAAGAATGTGAGAAGAGTTTTCAAGAACTCAAGAGGAGACTTATTTCAGCACCTGTTCTGACAATACCATCTGGCTCGGAGGGATTTGTCATCTTCAGTGATGCTTCGGGCAAAGGGTTGTGATGTGTTCTCATGCAACATGGAAAAGTTATAGCCTATGCCTCGCGACAACTCAAAGAATATTAGAAGAATTATCCTACTCATGATCTGGAGTTGGCAGCTGTTGTCTTTGCACTTAAAATTTGGAGGCATTACTTATATGGGGAGAAAGTGGAAATCTTTACGGATCATAAAAGCCTCAAATATTTCTTCACTCAAAATGAACTCAACATGCGACAACGACGTTGGCTTGAACTGTTAAAAGATTATGATCATACCATCCAATACCATCTTGGAAAAGCGAACGTGGTAGCTGACACATTGAGTAGAAGATCATATGCAAGTACGAGTGCGTTATTGTCAACGCAAAGGCCCATTTTGTGTGACTTGCAAAGGATGGAGATAGAGTTAAAGACTCCAGGGACGCATGTGATGATAGCGAATATACGAGTAGAACCGACTTTAATCAATAAAGTTAAAGTTGCTCAAGCTACAGACCTGGAGCTGATGCGTATGAGGAAGAAAGTGCAAGAAGGTGCTATCTAGGAAGCAAGAATCGATGAAGAAGGAATACTTGAGTCAACTCCGGACTTTGTGTTCTAACGACTACGATTTAAAGTATAATATCATGATGGAGGCGCACAACACACCATTTGCAATCTATCCTGGGAGTACCAAAATGTATCATGATATTCGTCATACATTTTGGTGGAGCAATATGAAGAGAGAGATAGCACTGTTTATCTCAAGGTGTCTAACTTGTCAACGAGTTAAAGCGGAGCATCAAGTACCAAAAGGTCCATTGTAACCACTTGAAATTCCAGAATTGAAGTGGGAGCACATTACCATGGATTTCGTTACCGGTCTTCCTAAGGTTTCTCAAGGCATTGATGCGATTTGGGTCATTGTTGATAGATTGACCAAGTCTGCTCATTTCTTACCGATACGAGAAACTTATACACTTGAACGTCTTGCTCGTATGTACATAAACGAGATTGTAAGACTGCATGGTATACCGGAGTTGGTACGCATGACTACGGAAAAGATTCAAACGATCCGACAACGTATAAAAACCTCACAAAATCGACAAAAGAGTTATGTTGATCTTCATCGAAAGGACGTGGAATTCGATATAGGAGATCATGTGTTGTTAAGAGTTGCTCCATGGAAAGGAGTTACAAGATTTGGAAAGAGAGGAAAACTTAATCCTCGATTCATCGGTCCATTTTTAATCCTCGATCGAGTAGGAACTGTGGCCTATAGACTTGCTTTACCGCCAAATATATCTCGTGTTCATAACGTTTTTCACATATCCATGTTACGTAAATATGTGAAAGACCCGAACCATATTATTGAGTTAGAACCGGACGAAATAGCGGAAGATTTGACGTATGAAGAGGTTCCTTTTCAAATTTTGGATAAGAAGGAACATATTCTACGCTCCAAGGTTATACCTCAAGTCAAAGTTTTGTGGAGGAACCACGATGTTAAGGAAATGACTTGGGAGTTAGAATCTGAAATGAAATCAAGGTATCCTTACCTCTTCGACATACCAGGTACGTACCCTAATTTCGAGGGCGAAATTTCATAAGAAGGGGAGGTTGTAAGACCCCAGCTTTTATAAATAAAGATGAATTTTCTATAAATATTATTTTTGAATATTATGGAATAAATTTGATATAATGTTATAGTTGTGGGTAATATTTATAAATTTTGCAAAGTATGCAAGTGGTTATATTATTCGATTGGTCGGGGAATATTCGGTTTAGCAAGGAATATTCGTACAACGGCTCAATCATTGGTGGACCCCACAACAGAATTATTGTCGGATTGAGAAAACGACAAAAATATTTTATTGAAATAACGGCGGAAGTTTTACCGTTGATACTGTTGAACTACTCGGTAGTAAAAGTACAAGAATACGATGTCGTGTGGTTGCATAGTAGCTAACACACGGTATTGATTATTGATGCTTATGTGAGAAGTCACTTAGTTTGATTCCATTATTATCGATTAATAATATGAATTATTATAGCGATAATGACGTTTTGTTTTATTAAGTATTATTAACGTAATAAAAGCGAAACATCTTTTATATAAAATGAATACTTTATTAAAGTTATTCTATAAATAAAATATATTATATTTTATTATGCATAGTTTTGCATAATGTTTTGCATAGTGTTGCATAGTGTTTGCATAGTAAAATGTTTTTATATAAATAGAATATATTATATTTTATTTAAAAGATTTTGCTTTAAATATGGACCGTCAGATTAAAGTAAATCAATCTGGACCGTTCATGGATTAATTACTATGCATTCTATTTTCCTATAAATAGAAGCTCATTCCTTCATTATTTTCTTACGAATTCACTGAAACTCTAGAGAGAAACTATAGAGAGAAAGAAGAAAAGTATTCTGCTACTTCACTTTGCCAATATTCAGTTCTTCTAAGGTAGGGAATATTATTTGTTGTACTCGTAAGGGGTGTTATTCTTTCTTATTCATGAAGAGAACTGTTGTTATTCCATTGCTTATTATTATTCTACATTGGAATAACTTTGTATCGTGGTTTACCCTATACTTGGTGACATTCTTCTATTATTACATTGGAACATCCATGCGTGTGTTTTACAAGGACTGGTTAAAATCTTTATTATTATTCTGTTGGAACATCACATACGTGTGTTTTACAGGACTGGTTAAAATCTTTATTATTCTGTTGGAACATCCGATCGTGTGTTTTACACAGGACTGGTTAAAATCTTTATCATTCTGTTGGAACATCACTCGATTGTGAATTTCACACGATTTGGTTCCGTTATTATTATTACATTTGAATAACTTCGCTCATGCAAAGTACCGCATGCATGGTGATTTCTTTTGTTATTCCATTCTTTATTATACCCGGTTGGTTAAAACTTTGACTTCTATACTCCATGAAATTAGTGGAATATCCTTGATATTTGCGTTTCATCCAAAGATATCTTTTCATGGAAATATTCTTGAGATCATTCTTGAATTTTACTCTACAAAAAGCAGATATCATGTTGACAATTTGGACGTTAATAATTCACGGATAAAATAATTCTTGAACTTGTTTTATTGAATTCTTATATCATTGTCATCATCCTCATGTTTTATTTTTTTTAAAGTCATCCGTATTCATAGTGCATTGATGGACTTGGTATGATTATGACGAGAGAGACTATTCGGTGTAATCACGTAACCGTAATGTTACAAATGATGTGGTAAAAATCCTCGATTGGTAGTAGTGCATTGATGGACGATTGTTGGCATGATCATGACCATTAATGAATACACAACTATTCTTGGCCCGTAGTAGTGCATGAATAATTGTGGTCGTGATACTAAAGAATATCCTTGGGTAGAAAAGTGCGGGGGTGATTCGATGATGTGGATTATTTATTAAAGTGAGTCTCGGCTATAACTTGATGATGAAAAACCTTTTAAATCATAAAAGATAGTAGATTTAATTTTCTACTTGACTCTTTTAATGGATTGCTTGTTCATTATGCAGATTAAACTTGATGTTTATTATATTTTATCGGTTTAACTTTGTTGAAGGCTAATGATAATTTATTCTCGCATTATCTTAGTCATAATATTTCTTCTTTGGGTTTGTTGAGCTCACCCTTTCTTTTCACCGTTCTCTTCGTGAAATGAGAACATAGCCGGGACGAGTCGGGGAGCGGAGTAATGGTCCAGAGGATAGCATTAGTAGTCCTCACTATTCTGTGAAATAGTGTGATAATAATTGTAATGAGGACTCCTTTTGAGTTTGTATAATATCTAGTAGATAATATTTGTATTCAAACTCACAGTTTATGTCGTATTGTATACGACAGTTATATTAGTAAGTTGTATTTAAATTCTGTACCATGTATCTGACTACCCAAGATGGGTGATGTATACCTAATTTTGGGGGCGTCACAATGACATTCCAAAGACGGCTTTCAGAACTCGGTACGGGCATTATGAATTCCTAATCATGTCCTTTGGATTGACTAATTCTCCTGCTGCCTTCATGGATATGATGAACCGAGTATTCAAGGAATATTTGGATAACTTTGTGGTCGTCTTTATTGATGACATCCTTATTTATTCCCAAAGCCGTGAAGATCATGAGCAACACTTGAGGCTGATACTCCAAAAGCTTCGTGAATACAAGCTTTATGCCAAGTTGAAGAAATACGAGTTCTTGCTTGAGGAAGTAGCATTCCTTGGGCACATGGTATCAAGTCATGGAATATCTGTTGACCCAGCAAAGATTGAAGCTATTCAAAGCTGGGAGCAACCTAAATCTGTGACCGAAGTACGTAGCTTTCTCGGCTTAGCTGGTTATTATCGGAGATTCGTAGAAGGGTTTTCCCGAATCGCTACTCCACTAACTTAGCTGACTCGGAAAGATACAAAGTTTGATTAGAGTGAGGAATGTGAGAAGAGTTTTCAAGAACTCAAGAAGAGACTCATTTTAGCACCCGTTCTGACAATACCATCTGGTTCGAAAGGATTTGTCATCTACAGTGATGCTTCGGGCAAAGGGTTAGGATGTGTTCTCATGCAACATGGGAAAGTCATAGCCTATGCCTCACGACAACTCAAAGAATATGAGAGGAATTATCCTACTCATGATCTAGAGTTAGCATTTGTTTTTTTCAAGACTAAAGATTTGGAGGCATTACTTGTATGGGAAGAAAGTGGAGATCTTTACGGATCATAAAAGCCTCAAATATTTCTTCACTCAAAATGAACTCAACATGCGACAATGACGTTGGCTTGAACTATTAAAAGATTATGATCATACCATCCAATACCATCCTGGAAAAGTGAACGTGGTAGCTGACGCATTGAGTAGAAGATCATATGCGGGTACGAGTGCGATATTGTCAACGCAAAGGCCCATTTTGTATGACTTGCAAAGGATGGAGATAGAGATAAAGATTCCAGGGACCCACACGATGATGGCAAATATACGAGTAGAACCGATTTAATTGATAAAGTTAAAGCTGCTCAAACTACAGACCTGGAGCTGATGCGTATGAGGAAGAAAGTGCAAGAAGGTGCTATGCCGGAAACAAGAATCTATGAAGAAGGAATACTTCGAGTCAACTCCAGACTTTGTGTTCCTAACGACCCTGATTTAAAGTATAAAATCATGATGGAGGCGCACAACACACCGTTTGCAATCCATCCTGGGAGTACCAAAATGTATCATGATATTCGTCATACATTTTGGTGGAGCAATATGAAGAGAGAGATAGCGTTGTTTATCTCAAGGTGTCTAACTTGTAAACGAGTTAAAATGGAGCATCAAGTACCAAAAGGTCCATTGCAACCACTTGAAATTCCAGAATGGAAGTGGGAGCACATTACCATGGATTTCGTTACCGGTCTTCCTAAGGTTTCTCAAGGCATAGATGCGATTTGGGTCATTGTTGATAGATTGACATGTATCCGCTCATTTCTTCTTAATGAATACAAGAAACTTATACACTTGAACGTCTTGCTCGTATGTACATAAGCGAGATTGTAAGGCGCATGGTATCCGGTATCCATAGTTTCTGATCGAGACCCAAGATTCACTTCACGATTTTGGGTTAGTTTTCAAAAAGCTATGGGCACAGACTTACGATTTAGCTCGGCATATCATCCTCAGACGAACGGACAGTTAGAGAGGACTATTCAAACTCTTGAAGATCTATTAAGACTCTGTGTCCTTGATTTCAAGGGAAGTTGGGACAAGTTCTTATCATTGGTGGAGTTTTCCTACAACAACAGTTATCAAGCAAGTATTGGCATGGCTCCATTTGAAACGTTATATGGAAGAAAGTGTCATTCTCCAGTATGCTGGGATGAGGTGGGTGAAGCAACGTTGTTGGGACCAAAGTTGGTTCGTATAACGTTTTTCACATATCAATGTTACGTAAATATGTGAAAGACTCGAACCACATTATTAAGTTAGAACCGGACGAAATAGCGGAAGATTTGACGTATGAAGAGGTTCCTGTTCAAATCTTGGATAAGAAGGAACATATTCTACGCTCCAAGGTTATACCTCAAGTCAAAGTTTTGTGGAGAAACCACTATGTTGAGGAAATGACTTGGGAGTTAGAATCTGAAATGAAATCAAGGTATCCTTACCTCTTGACATACAGTGCATCGCACCCTAATTTCGAGGGCTTAAATTTCTTAAGAAGGGAGGTTGTAAGACTCAACTTTTGAATAAAAATGAATTTTTCTATAATTATCATTTTGAATATTATGATATAATGTTATAGTTGTTGGTAGTATTTATAAATTTTGTAAAGTACATGAGTTATTATATAATATTCGATTAATTGGGGAATATTCGTTTTAACAGAAATATTAAATACGGCGGCACAATCATTGGTGGACCCCATAATGTAAATTATTGTCGGATTAAGAAAATGACAAAAATATTTTATTGAAAATAACGACGGAAGTTTTACCGAATTATCTTGTTGAACTACTTTCGGTAGTAAAAGTGCGATGAGTACGCGCGTGGTTGCATAAGTAGCACACGGTATTGATTATTGATGTTTACGTGAGAAGTCACTTATATGGTCTTGTTAAATTATTGCTATAGTAATTGTTGCATGGTATCTCACGTTATTTGATTCAATTATTGTCGATATTTTATATATTATTAAATCAATAATTGAGATGACAGAGTTATTAATATTATTATTTGCAATATTAACGATGTCTAGAAGTTCTGTCAAGGAGAGGTTTGGTCACCTAATTGCACGCCAATAGGGAGAAATCCTTATTGGAAAGCCCCTCTTTCCTGGGAATGACCTGGTCGATTAATATTATGAATTATAATAAAGGTGATAAATGTTGTTAAAATTATTAAGGTGATTTTATGATGTATTTGTATAAATTTTGATTATTATATGGACCCTCATTTACTCATTTTTTTAAAAATAATCGGTAGGAAATTATTTTATATAAGTTGTGGCCACTAGTGGGGTTGATGTCTTGTGTGGGGGAGTAAGAATTTGGCTTTGTCGGGTGGGAAGTTATGTAAAATGGGTGGATGAGTTAGATAATTGCATGTGTATGATTATTATATATATATATAACATGTGAGTGGGTTGATATATATATATATATATATATATATATATATATATATATATATATCTTGCAAGTTGCAAATAAGTGAGATGATTCAGATGAAAAGTTAAAAGTATTGGTTTTTGTTAAAATTAAACATGTGTTATTATATATATATATATATATATATTATATTTTATTTAAAAGATTTTGCTTTAAATATGGACCGTCTGATTAAAGTAAATTATTCTGGACCGTTCATGGGTGGTTACTATTCATTCCATTCTTCTATAAATAGAAGCTCATTCCTTCATTATTTCTTACGAATTCACTGAACTCTAGAGAGATAAACTAATAGAGAGAAAGAAGAAAAGATTCGCTACTTCATTATTTTGTTATCTGATTCTTCTTTATTACGGTGAGGGTGTTATTCTTTCTTATTCATGAAGAGAATTGTTATTCCATTGCTTATTATTACATTGGAATAACTCAGATATCTGTGATTTACCCTATACTTGGTGACATTCTTCTATTATACATTTGGAACATCCACTGCGTGTGTTTTACACCGGACTGGTTAAAATCTTTATTATTATATCTGTTGGAATATCACATCATGTGTTTTACACTGGACTGGGTTCCGTCTGTATTATTCTATTTGAACATCCTGTTGGTGCGCGAATTTACTTTGACTTTGGTTAGATTATTATTATTACATTGGAATAACTCCATCATTCAAAGTACCGCATGCATGGTGATTTCTTTTGTTATTCCATTCTTTATTATACTAAGTTGGTTAAAGTTTTGACTTCTATACTCCATGAAATTAGTAGAATATCCTTGATATTTGCGCTTCATCCAGTATCTTTTCATGGAAATATTCTTCTGATCATTCTTGAATTTTATTCTACAAAGCAGTATCATGTTGAAAATTTGGACATTATTAGTTCCTGGACAAATTAATTCTTGAACTTGTTTGATTGAATTCTTATATCATTGTCATTATCCTCATGCTTATATTATGTTGAAAGTCATTTGTAGCCTGTAGTGCATAGATGGACTTAGTATGATTATGACCAGGGATTATTCGGTGTAATCATGACTGTAATGTTACAAATGATGTGGTTAAAGGGCCCGTAGTGCATTGATGGATAGTTGTTGGCATGATCATGACCATTAATGAATACACGAATGTCTTTGGCTGTAGTGCATGGATAATTTGTGGTCGTGATACTAAAGAATATCCTTGGCCGTAGTGCAGGGGTGATTCGATGATGTGGATTATTTATTTTATTGTTGAGTCCCAGCGATAAAAGTCATGAAAAACCTTTTAAATCATAAAAGATAGTAGATTTTATTCTCTACTTGACTCTTTTAATGGATTGCTTGTTCTGCTGCAGTTAAACTTGATGTTGTTATATTTTATCAGTTTAACACTGTTGAAGGCTAACGATAATTTATTCTGCATTATCTTAGTCATAATATTTCTTACTGGGCTAGTTGAGCTCACCCTTTCTTTCATTGATTTCTTCAGGAAATGAGAACATAGCAGGGACTAGTCGGGGAACGGGGTGACGGTCCAGAGGATAGCATTAGAAGTCCTCATTATTCTGTGAAATAGTGTGTTAATAATTGTAATGAGGACTCCTTTTGAGTTTGTATAATCTCTAGTAGACAATAATTGTATTCAAACTCACAGTTATGTTTTGTCGTATTGTACACGACAGTTGTATTTAAATTTTGTACCATGTATCTGACGACCCAAGATGGGTGATGTATACCTAATTTTGGGGGCGTCACAGAGTTGGTTAAAAATAATAATACCGATATATATATATATATATATATATATATATATACATCGCGATTGATGTCCGAGTTATTTCTAGAAGTCTATGCTACTTGATTCAGCTAGACGAATATTGAAAGATGTTCATAAAATTCAAGCGTTCTTTGTCAAACTATACCAACCCAAATTGTTTTGGTGTGGATTCAAATGTTAAGAAGCTGAGGTGAACAACCCAATAAAATGGGACATGTTATCAGAGATAATGGTTCCGAAAGTAGCGCATATAGTCGTTACGACGTAGGGGTACAATAGGCTAATAACCTAGAGTACTTGCAGAGAGTGTTTTCAGTCTGTGTGATTGCTAAACATTCTGTTAAAGATGGTTAACAGTGGTGATGCAATATTAAACCTGGAGAAGAGTTCAAGGTCCGTATAATCTTATGACAGTTAAAGGTTCAAGTCAAGATACTTGATAACCTAGGGATGTAGTTCAAGGTCTTATGACCCCTCAACATGAATTGGAATCTTTTAAATTCCTGTTATTTATATCGCTTCCCAATTATTGAGCAATTGTGGAAGATTCTTATTATTTTGAAAGGAGAGAGTGGAAAGGATAAGAAAATTTAGCAAAACATAATAATTTCAAGAAAGAAATGAAATTCCAGAAAGAAGGGAAATGTGAAACTCTTAGAAGAGGAAGATGTGAAGAATATGATGATCTTAGAAAGATCCTTAGAGAAAGAATTTGGATTTAGAACCTAATGAATAAATAAATATTAACATAAAATCTAATTTGATTATAATGGAATGAATGAATATTAGTAAGTCAAAATTTCGAGGGCAAAATTCTTAGAATAAAGGGTGAATGTAATGTCCCGAGAGTTTGAGAATATAGTACATGATAATGATCCTTAGAGAAAGATAATAAACGGGTCAAAGAATATGTAATACTCAAATATAATTGAGTCTAAGTAAATGTTATGAAATAAAACTTACAAGAATTTATTATGAAGAATGGTTGTAGTGGTAATAAATAAAACCTATATTAAGGTAATGTGTTAAAGATATTCAATGAAAAATTTTGAAAAGAGATTTAGTGAAAATTGAGTAAGGGAGGTTTCGTTGATTCCGAGGACGGAATCCTTATAAGGGGGGAAGGATGTGACAACCCGAATTTTATAAGTTATTAAAATAAGAATTTAATAATTAAAATTCTTATTATGAGATACTTTGAGTTTGAGTATGTATATATACGTGCTATATATTTTGAAATATGTGATCTGCTGTGAAGAGAAATATATATTCATATATTGGGAAAGTGAGGTTTAATAGTTAATTTAACTATTGAAGAAATTAAATGAATTTGTCATGAAAAGAAAATTAATGAATAAGATTAGTAAATTAAATAAATATTTTGGTTGATTTATTTGTTAAATAAATTAAATTCATGGATGTTGTTATGGAGTAATTTTATTAAAGTGTGTTGATGTTAATTTAATTAGAGACTAATTAAATTATAGAATTATTGAATTAAAAGAATAATATAATTAAAGGGATAATTAAATTAGAATATTAGTATTTATTAAATAAATATTAAGAATTATATTTCTTAAATAAATATTATAAGGTTATATAATGATTGGGATTTAAATTGAATAAATGTGACAATTGAACAATATTATATAAGTAATATAAAAATAAACAAAAATGGGATTTTAAGAGGATTGCCAAACATGGCCTTGTGGCCTTTGGCATATTATAATTGATAAAGTCTTTTTGATTTTTAACGTATTATATCAGTTAGTGTATACGTATAATCCTAAGGCTAAAGCTAGAAGAGAAAATACAGAGGGAGAGAGAGCTCTAGAGAGAAATTGGGAGGCAATTGGAAGAGAAATCCTTGAAAATAAGAAGGAAGTAACAATTCTCTAACATCTCCTAACAAAGCTAAATAAGAATTAAGAGGTAAATAACCTAGTTTCTTCTTAGTTTGGGTGTTCTTGAGTTATCCTTTAAAATTGGAAATTTAGTTGGATGAATTGCTAAATAGATGTTATATTTATGTTGTTAGATGTTTATAATCTATTAGTTGTTATCTAGAAATGATATTCAGAAATCAAAATTGTTTGGAGAATGCATATTATGATTTGATGTTTTAATATATATGTTCATGATTATTTGTAAGGTTCTTAAATGAATATATGTACAAGGATTTAGTGATAGATCAAAATTGTTAGGTTGATCTAAGCTTTCAACGTGTATCATTACATTAAAGAATGTATAGATAGAAAGATCAAAAGCATTAGGTTGATCTTAAGATGTAATAGATTAGTCTTGAAGAAATCATAGTGCATCAATTTGATCAACATTGCGAAGTCAAGGCGTAAAACGAGAGAGCAAGAAGATCGTAGTGTGCCTGCCTTGAAGGAGACTCTTCGGATTTCGTAGAGTGGTCCCAACGATTGCCGAGCTAACTCCATGATCGTAGTGTGCTGAAGGAAACATGAAGTTTACAAGTCAACGATCGTAGTGTGCTCTTAGGAACGAAGAGTCAACAACATGAGCAAGAGAAGATCGTAGTGTACAAAGGTTTTAAAGGGAAATCGTAGTGCTCTCAACTGATAGCATCGTAGTGTGCAAGGATGTAAAAGACACTACGATCTAAATCATAGAACACCACGATCCAAATCGTAGAGCATCATCTGTCTCATGTCAAAAAATGTCGAGCCTCATGATCTATGTTTTCAACAAATGAGTAATGGATCCCAGATGCTGCAGTACTCATCAGTCCCTGATTGTATGAAATATCCTTAGTATGCAACAAAGAAGCGTATTGAAGAAGCTAAGGATAGTACTATGGGTAAGAGGGACAAAACACCTTTTTAGGTGGTAGGTGAGAAAGCAGCCTGCAGTGTCAGTGGGCCAGAATGCAGAATTCAGAAGATGTGCAGAAATGTCTCCATCACAGTACAGAAAGTTCAGATGCATTTAATGCCACAACGGATGGATCCAACGGATAATTTTCAACATCACATATATATAGATCAGACAGATGAGAGAGATAATAGGCAAGCATTAATCAAACAACGTGAACATCTCTCTCAAGCTCAACTCTATGATCTGAGATATTGCTAAGCTTGCTCAGCTACTCAGTTCTTAACGAACTAGTGCTTACATAGCAACTGAGTAGCAACCATCAAGAATTCAACAACTATCAATCAACTGAAGAAGAATACCAAGTCTACTGGACTTGAAGAGTTCGTAGTGAACTGTAAGAAAGCCAAGTCTGCTGGACTTGAAGAGTTTAAGAGCGAACTAGAGAAGTTCCTAGACTGCTGGTCTAGAAGGAATCTGTGTGATTCAGAAGATTGTAAAAGACATCCTTAGTGGATATCCTACTCGTTGAGTAGAAGAGAGGACTAGGAGCTTTGAGTGCTCTAAACCACTTAAAAACAATTGTGTCGTTTACATTCATGTTATAACTGTTATAACTGCTATAACTGCTTTACTCGCTCATAACTCCATTGCTTGGTAAAGAAGATTAAAACAAATACTTATTCTGCAAAGTTTTAATCATTAGCTAAGAACAAGTTAAAACAAAAAGATTTACAAATATCTATTCACCCCCCCCCCTTTTCTAGATAACTTGTGCCTACTAGGAACTAACAATTGGTATCAAAGCAGGTTCTATATTTCAGCTTACACGCTTTAGTAGATCCAAATGGCACTCGTACCAAGCAAATCCAGGACCGGGGGAGGCAGCAAGCCACCAATGTGCAACAAGGATAAATTTGCTAACTGGAAAGTCAGGATGCAAGCCTATATGGACTCAATAGATGAAGATCTATTTGAGACTGTTCTTAATGGGCCCTATATACCAACAAAGCTTGCACCAACCATTGACGATCCAAACAGAGTTCAAATCAAAGTGAAAGAAGAATGGATGAACCACGAGAGAAGAGAGTCATCAACTTGATAAAAAGGCAAAGAACATCCTGTTCCAATCCTTAGAGGACGATCTGTTTGAAAATGTTGTAAACAGCAAAACAGCTAAGGAAGTTTGGGAAGCACTGTTGATTATGTACGAAGGAACTGAAGAAGTCAGAGAGAACAAGCAGTCTCTCCTGACACAGCAGTGTGAAATGTTCGCTTATGTGCAGGGAGAAAACGTGACTGCAACTTATGAAAGATTCAACGTTCTGCTCAACTCTTTACGAGCGTATGGGAAGATCTATCCTAACGAGGATCTAACCATAAAGTTCATGAGAGCCCTACCGAGCAGGTGGGATGCAAAGACCACAACAATAAGAGAATCAAAGAATCTTAATGAGATGATAGTTCAACAACTGTATGGAAATCTCCTGACGTACGAACTGGAGCTGACCCAACGCGCCGAAATCTTATCAGAAGAAAGAAGAAAGGATAAGGGTGTTTCTCTCAAGGAAAATAAAAGTGCATCAAAAGTCATCAACGAGATTGACTCTGATGATGATGAAGACGATGACGATGACTTTGCTATGCTGGTAAAAAGACTAAGAAGGTTCATGCAACAAGGCAGAACCGACAAGCCAAAGAAAGTCAGCAACTACGTCAGCCAGGAACAAGTGAATGATTTATGCTACAACTGCAAGAAACCTAGTCATTTCATTGCCAACTGCAACAAGCCTATCAAAGAAGAGCTAAAGAAGGAATCTCATGCAAAGAAAGAATACAAAGGAACCAAGAGGCCTCAGAAAAGAGACAAAGGCCTAGTTGCCGGAGGATCATGGAGTGATTCAGATAATGACTCAAATGCAGACTCCGGAGATGAGGAAGAACCACACATGGCCAATCTGTGCTTAATGGCCAAACATGCAAAGGACAAACAAAGCCTAAACATATATGATGTAAGTATCGATGAGGTATTAGACTTTAATTCTCCTGATGTAGATATAAGTGACTTCAGAACTGCTTTGCATGGAATAACACTGACCTACATCAATACATGAAGTGGTTCAGAGTCTTGTCTAAAGATCATTCACTTCTTCAAGAGGAGAAGAAGAAAGTTCAAGAAGAGCTGGAAACAACCCTTCTAAGTACTAATCTTCTCCCCAAGCTTGAAGCTGAGAATGAAACTTTAAAACAGACAAACACACATCATGAACAAAGAGAGTCTAAGCTAACCTCTAAAATTGACGATCAAGAAAAGACTATCTCTGCATGGAACAGATCATCATCATCCATGGACTGCCTACTCTCTAGTCAAAGAAGCACATTCGACAGAACATGCTTAGGCTTTGGGGAATCCATCTCAGAGCTAAGTGTGAAAAAGACAATGGAAATAGCACTAGTAATGTCTCAAGTTTTGGTAGAGGCATTGCTTTTGTGAAATCCTCACAGTTGGAAGAACTAATTCAACCTTGTTCTACTGTCTCTAGTTATTCTCAGAGAAGTAAAGGAACTCACGCTGGTCTGGGTTTCATCAAGGAAAAGAGTAACCCAACCCCTACTTACCAACCTCGAAGAATTGTAGAGTCAAACAAAATCAACTCTACGAATCAACTGCGAAGGTACAGTAGAGGTAATGCACACTCATCATTATTTATGAAACCTAAGGACACGTGGAAGAAAGAGAATCAGTTTAATAGAAGGTTAACTAAGGAACCACACAAGTCCAAGTGGAAGATGAATCACCACACACACAAGCATATATTATAATAGATGCTTCATATGCAATAAATATGGTCATAGGGCTACAAAGTGTTGTTATAATTCCATGCATGTGAGACCCAATATTAGACAAATTTGGGTCCCCAAAGGCACTAACAAAGAAGGACCCATGCAAATATGGGTACCAAAATGAAGGTTCAAATGTTTTGACAGGAAAAGAGCTCCACGACCTCAACATGGTATCTGGATAGTGGTTGCTCGAGGCATATGACAGGGAACAAAGCTCTACTATCCAACTTTGTAGAAAAAGAGGGTCCCTCAGTCATCTTTGGAGATAACGGCTCGGGCAAGACAAGAGGATATGGCTCTGCTGGCAATGGTGCAGTATCTTTCAACAAAGTAGCTTATGTGGAAGGACTCTAACACAACTTTCTAAGTATCAGCCAACTCTGCGATAAGGGTCACCAAGTAACATTTCTCAACAACAAATGTTTAGTCAGAGATTTGAAGACATCTGCCATAAAGCTGACCGGAACAAGAAAAGGAAATGTCTACACAGTAGATCTTGGTCAACTAAGCTCTGATGAGACAATATGTTTTCTACCAAAAGCATCTGAGGAAATGAGCTGGCTATGGCATAGAAGGCTGTCTCACTTAAACTTCAAAAACATGTCCAAACTGGCATCAAAAGATCTCGTAGCTGGCCTACCCAAGTTCAACTTTATGAAGGAAAGGCCATGTAACGCCTTGACTTGGAAAGCAAACCGAAGCTCATTCAAGAGAGCAAGGCGCCAACTCCATTGACAAACCCTTGCAATTTGCTCCACATGGATCTTTTGGACCAATCCCAATGACTAGTCTTGGAGGCAAAAGATACTCTCTAGTCATTGTCGACGACTTCACCAGATTCACATGGGTATTCTTCCTAACTTCAAAGGATGAAACGAGCTCCGAATTACTCAAGATGTTCAGACTGGTGATGAATGAGAAAGTAGAGAAAATCAAGGCAATAAGGAGTGATCATGGAAGAGAACTCGATTTCTCAGAAATAGACAAGTTCTTCTCAGACAATGGCATTAGTCATAACTTCTCAGCTCCACGAACTCCTCAACAAAATGGAGTTCTTTGAAAGAAAAATGAGAACTTTGATAGAAATTTGGAAGGACCCTACTAGCAGCAGCTCGTCTGCCTGAATACTTCTGGGTAGAAGCTGTCAACACTGCATGCTACACACCGAAAAAATCATTAATTCACTCTACGATCAAGAGGACACCCTACGAGCTGAGGAAAGGAAGGAAGCCAAGTGTCAGCTATTTCCATGTCTTTGGCTGTGCATGCTATATTCTCAACAATGGAAAGCGATGTCGACAAAATTCCATTGAAGTCGAGACGAAGGGATCTTTCTTGGATATGCCATGACAATGAGAAAGCTTATAGGGTATTCAACGAAGAAGACACCGAATGTCGAAGTCTCAATACACATCATCTTTGATGAACCCGGCCTGCATAAAGCAAAAGCGGTGCCTCTAGACACGACCGATAGATGGTGCGAGACACTATGAATGCAATCGTCGAGCTCAACACTACGACCGAAGTACCAGACAGTGAAATCGTAGAGCATGATAATGAAATCGTAGAGAGGTCCATCCAAGACAACGAGCCTCCACTCCAAGAAGAAGAGATAGACCTTGAAGACCTAAGATAGGAAGGGATCAGGACAGATTTCCCAATAGGGAACAGATGGGCAAGGGATCATACCCAGGATCTAATCATTGGAGATCCAAGTGTAAGAGTTAAAAGAAGAGCTGCTACTCAGAATGAATGCTTCTATCTAAGCTTCCTGTCACAGATAGAGCCAAAGAGGATAGAGGATGCTATGGAAGACTCAAGTTGGATAGAAGCCATGCAGGAAGAACTCAACCAATTTGAATGAAGCAAAGTGTGGAGATTGGTACCAAGACCAAAGAGTCATCTTGTCATAGGAACCAAGTGGGTCTTCAGGAACAAAATGGATGAAGATGGGGTCATCACCAGAAATAAGGCAAGATTAGTGGCAAAGGGTTATTCTCAAGAAGAAGGCATTGACTTTGATGAGACATTTGCACCTGTTGCCAGACTAGAAGCCATCAGAATCTTTCTTGCCTTTGCTGCCCACATGAAGTTCAAAGTCTTCTAGATGGATGTCAAGAGTGCATTTCTAAATGGAGAGCTTCAAGAAGATGTCTACGTAGAACAACCTCCGGGTTTCATCAATCCATCTATTTCCAATTATGTCTATAGATTAGACAAAGCTTTATATGGTCTTAAACAAGCACCTAGAGCATGGTATGAAACACTAACTAACTTCTTAATAGAAAATGGGTTCACTAGAGATAGAGTAGATACCACACTATTTCTTAGAAAGCATAAAGACAAATTCTTACTAGTTCAATTATATGTTGATGATATCATCTTTGGTTCTACTGACGAAAAGTTATGTAAGAGATTCTCTAAGCTAATGCAAGTTTGAAATGAGCATGATGGGTGAGCTGAATTTCTTCCTTGGACTGCAAGTGAAGTAGACTGATGAAGGAATATTCATCAACCAAGCCAAATACATCAAAGACTTACTAAAGAAGTATGGCATAGAATCAGCCTCTCCCATGAAAACACCAATTGCTCCTGCAACCAAGCTTAACAAGGATGAGAAAGGTAAATGTATTGATATAACTCAATACAGAGGTATGATAGGTTCTCTTTTATACCTAACTGCCAGTAGACCAGATATAATGTTTGCAATATGCATATATGCTAGATTTCAGGCTAACCCGAAAGAGTCACATTTGTCTGCTGTAAAGAGAATCTTCAGGTACCTCAAGGGTACACCCTAATTGGGGCTATGGTATCCCAAGGAATCCTCATTTGAACTGATAGGATACACAGATGCTGATTTTGCAGGATGCAAAATAGACAGAAAAAAGTACCGATGGCTTTTGTCAACTTCTTGAAGCAGACTTGTGTGTCTGGTTTAGCAAAAAGCAAAACTCGTGTGTCTACTTATTTGCAAAAAAATTGAATATATATCTTTCTTTGGTAGGCTTGCGTGCTCGAGATCTATGGATGAGAAATCGGCTAGTGACTATGGGTTTGATTTCAAATCTATTCCCATACCTTTGTGATAACACAAGTGCAGTAGAAATAACTCATAATAATGTCATCATGCATTCTAGGACCAAGCATATAGAAATAAGGTATCACTTCATTAGGGATCATGTGCAAAATGGAACTATATCTTTACAATATATCCCTACTGAAAATCAACTTGCTGGCGTGTTTACAAAACCACTAGATGAATCCAGATTTAACAAGTTAATAAGTGAACTAGGCATGCTAAATCTTCAACCATGAAATATATGCTCTAGATTGTGCTAACCATGACAGATATAAAGGCTGTGCTCAAAATCGTAGACATGATCAAGGGAAGGTCACGATCGTAGAGCCGAACAGACAACTACCTCAATGATCGTAGAGCCTAACAGACAACTACCTCAACGATCGTAGCAAAGACTCAACAATCATAGTGCGAACTCGACGATCACCAAAAGCCCTTCCAACAAGCAAAGTGAATCCTGTGATGACAAGATTCATAACAATGCAATCTCTCTAAGAGGTGCCTCAGGGACAAACCTAACCCTTGAATCACCAAGAGGTTGGCCCTTCCTAAGTTATCTTAAAAAGAATGCTTAGTCAAAAACTCATCACAAGGATCCGGACAGACTCGACGATCGTAGGACAGACTCTACAAATGGTGATCAGACTCAACGACTGCCGGACGGACTCGACAATCGCAGGACAGATTCAACGACCAGAAGACTACCTGTATGAACGTAGTCATCCTAAGGACATCTCAAAGACCAAGACTCTCGAAGGAAAATCGAGTACATTAATGCACGGTCAAAATCGTGAGAGCAAGCAAAAGGCGACACCTATCCCACTAAGTCAAAAAGAGAGAGGGAAGCTACAAGTACAAATTGGAACCGTGTTTTTGAAATCTGAAGTTCAAAAGATTATCTCTCTCTCTCTCTCAAAGCAAAACCCAAACTCAAAAGAAAGCTCAGTCGTATTCCACTTCTCAACTCTGAGAATCATGCATTCGCTTCAAATGTAATCTCAGGCTACAGACTCTGTTTCGATGAATTCAAGGATGCTCCACCAAAATTTCACAAGACCTTAGCAATACTAAAGAAGGCAGGTCTCGAAGAGGCACTGAGCACCGATACCCTCATCTATCCCAAGCTAGTGGAGTTCTACAAGAATGGAGTATACGAACACAACACCATCACTACACGAGTAAGAGGAGTTGAAATGAAGCTAAGGGAAGAAAACTTCAATCTGGCCCTACGTTTCAAGAACATAGGGCACTCATTTCTAGACAGCATAAGCTTCCAAGAGGGCTTGAAGAAAATGCACCACAAGAAGAATGAGAAGCAGATAAGGGAGAACCCTCTACTCTTGCCAGAAAAAGCAAGGGCAAGAGAAAGCTAAGGGCAAGACAAGTTGAAGAGCCTCAAGGATCTACAACTAACATTCCTGTAGAATCCTCTGACATAGAAACTCTGAGGAGGCTAAGACAGAAGCAACAGCAAGAAGAAGCTGAAGAGGATCGAGCCACTATTTCACAGATCCTAAAGAACAAAACTGGTCATAAGTCCAAAAGACCAACAGTTTCTTCGATCGTAGAGTCTCTACTCTTCTATGAAACCATGCCAAGTGTGGCAGAAATGGAAGAAGCTGCTTCAAGAAAAGTGGCTGTTCAAAAGGACAAAGCTAGGACTCAAGAGAGTCCAGAAGTTGTGGCTAAACCCAGCAAAGCAAAAAGAAAGCTGGTCAAGAAGTATATTCTTGAGAATGAAAAAGTACTGAAAAGAGAAGCCAAGAGTATGGCTGCAAAAGTAGAACTGCCCCAAGCAAACGAAGAGGAGAGTACTCCAGCTGAGGGGCAGAACCCTGAAATTCTCATGATTGAGTATACACCAGCTGAGGGGGAGAAGTCTACAACTCAAGAAGATGTTCCAGCTGAAGGGAACTTTCTGAACTTAGAAGAAGATATACCAGCTGAGGGGGAATTTCTAAACCTCCAAGAAGATGCTCATGCTGAGGGGGAGCCTCATGATATACCAATGGAAGAAGAAGAGGTTCCTGCCCAAAATAAAGTTGAAACAATGCCAAACCTTCCAGAGGCCATTGAGATAATGAAATCTTCAAAACAAACCAAAGAAGAGGAAGTAAATGATGATGATGAGCTTAAAATCACTGGTGTAGGGAAAGATGGGTATAGAAGCTATCTGTACAACCAAATGTTTTCTTACCTACCCATGATGGCATACCATCAAGCTCAAATCCTGAACTCATGGGATCACATGTTCTAGAGCTTCAAGGAATATCCAATAATTTCAGTTATGGCTCATGGATTTCCAGGGAAAGTCATCTTCGCCAAGAAACTGCTTACCAATCGTTCCTCATCAAAAGATAAACCTGAGGTATTGTCTATCCCTACCAGTTTTAGAGTTAATCACCTGCCATCATCTTAATTTAGCTATTTCTATGAATTTCCTAAATGGCTGGAAGTGATTCTCAATCCAATAAATCAGTTTCCAATTGTAGAATTCCAAAATTCTTTAACTGAAGAACCAGAAGAAGTCAACCTTACCCTGCTCCCTCAAATCACCAACTCTATGATTCCAGACTCAAGCCACATCGTAGAGTCCAACGTTGAAATCGTAGAGTCACCTATCCCAGACATCCAAACCCAAGCCCCTCTAGCTGATATACCATCCTCCTCACACATGACTATTTCAGTCTTGATCTTGTTTTGTACAATTTACAAGATCAATCTCAACCAAGAACCCCTCCAATGGACAATCCCCAATCAAATGATACTCTCCCAAGCCTGCCTACCAAGTATGACTTGAAAGACACTTCTGAGCAGATGATCAAGTCTATCGAAGCAAGTCTGGAATCCCACTCTGATATCCTTAACATCCGACTAAACCAAATGATAAAAGCTGCAAACAAATTCCCTAGTGCTATGAACACTTAGCTCACTACGAGGCTAAGTGAAATTATCAAAGAGATTCTGAAGGGTATATCAGACAGAGATGAGATCCATTTCCAGGTTGCTGCCAAACAAAGAGAGGTTGTGCTTGAAATGCTGAAACACCAAGATCGTTAACATCAAATTATGCTGGACAATATTCTCAACTTGAAAGCTTCTGTCTATGACTTCCAGCAATCTTATGTTAATCAGGAGAAGCATAATGATATGATTCTGACAGTCCTCCAAAATAAAGAAGCTAGAGCTGAAAAACAGATCATGGAGAATATAGAGGACATTGCTCAAACCTAAAGCCAACTAAATGAGCTTGTCTAAGGAGTTAATCGTTTGTCTTCAGATATTCGAACCCTTGATGCTGACATAAAATGGGAGAATAAGAAAGGGAAAGGAGATCAAGGAGGCCAAGGCAGAGGATGAGGTCATGAAATTCAAGAAAGAGGAAGAAGTCAATTTTATGCTCAGACATCACGAAGCCCTCCTGCAAGACATCATCAGACTCAGCGATCTGGTCAGCAGGAAATTGTAACAGCTATTCCTACATCTATTCCTCTGAGTTATAAGGAGCCAACTCCTAGCTCACAAGATGTGTCTACGGTACGCATAAGAATGCCAATTGAAGATCCTGCATTCATGCGCAGACATGAAGAGAATCCAGTTCTAAGTCTAAGCGAGCTGGAAGAGTTAGCAAGAAATTAGGAAGCTCAAAGGAAAAGAAGGGCTGAGGAATATGCCAACCCACCTACACATAAGAGGTCAAGGAAACAGAGATAAATTAAAACTTAAATTTCCTATTGATGTAATGCTGAATTGTAATATCTTCTGATCATCAATAAATTCATACTTATTCTCTGGACATTTCAGCTGCTCACTGAAATACTAAGTCATGTTTAAATTTCCTGCAAATGCATCTAGTCACTAATAATCATGACAACAAATCTCCTTGGTTATGTCAACATGAAATAGGAGGAGATTGTTGGAAGAATGCATATTATGATTTGATGTTTTAATATATATGTTCATGATTATTTGTAAGGTCCTTAAATTAATATATGTACAAGGACTTAGTGATAGATCAAAATTGTTAGGTTGATTTAAGCTTTCAACGTGTATCATTCTGTTAAAGAATGTATAGATAGAAAGATCAAAACTGTTAGGTTGATCTTAAGATGTAATAGATTAGTCTTGAAGAAATCATAGTGCATCAATTTTATCAACATTGCGAAGTCGAAGGCGAAAACGAGAGCACGAAGATCGTAGTGTGCTGCGCCTTGAAGGAGACTCTTCAGATTTCGTAGAGTGGTCCCAATGATTGCCGAGCTAACTCCACGATCGTAGTGTGCTGAAGGAAACATGAAGTTTACAAGTCAACGATCGTAGTGTGCTCTCGGGAATGAAGAGTCAACAACATGAGCAAGAAAAGATCGTAGTGTACTAAGGTTTTAAAGGGAAATCGTAGTGCTCTCAACTGATAGCATCATAGTGTGCAAGGATGTAATAGACACTACGATCTAAATTGTAGAACACCACGATCCAAATCGTAGAGCATCATCTGTCTCATGTCATAAAACGTCGAGCCTCATGATCTATGTTTTCAACAATTGAGTAATGGATCCCAGATGTTGCAGTACTCATCAGTCCCAGATTGTATGAAATATCCTTAGTATGCCACAAAGAAGCATATTGAAGAAGCTAAGGATAGTACTATGGGTAAGAGGGATAAAACACCTTTTCAGGTGGTAGGTGAGAAAGCAGCCTGCAGTGTCAGTGGGCCAGAATGCAGAATTCAGAAGATTGCAGAAATGTCTCCATCATAGTACATAAAGTTCAGATGCATTTAATACCACAACGGATGGATCCAACGGATAGTTTTCAACATCACATATATACAGATCAGAAAGATGAGAGAGATAATAGGCAAGCATTAATCAAACAACGTGAACATCTCTCTCAGGCTCAACTCTACGATCTGAGATATTGCAAAGCTTGCTCAGCTACTCTGTTCTTAACGAACCAGTGCTTACATAGCAACTGAGTAGCAACCATCAAGAACTCAACAACTATCAATCAACTGAAGAAGAATACCAAGTCTGCTGGACTAGAAGAGTTCATAGTGAACTGTAAGAAAGCCAAGTCTGCTGGACTTGAAGAGTTTAAGAGTGAACTAGAAGTTCTAGGCTGGCAGTGCAGAAGGAATCTGTGTGATTAGGAAGATTGTAAAAGACATCCTTAGTGGATATCCTACTCGTTGAGTAGAAGAGTGGACTAGGAGCTTTGAGTGCTCTGAACCACTTAAAAACAACTGTGTCATTTACATTCATGCTATAACTATTATAACTGCTATATCTGCTACAACTGCCTTACTCGCTCATAACTCCATTGCTTGGTAAAGAAGATTAAAACAAATACTTATTCCGCAAAGTTTTAATCATTATCTAAGAACAAGTTAAAACGAAAAAAACATAAATATTATGAAGTATAATGATGCTTAATATTAATAAATGATATATTAGATACGTTTTATAAGCATTCTAAGCACACACAAGAGAGACAAATCGGGCATGTGACGAATGAACGTCAAAAAGCCGTGAGAAGTGTTAATGAACGTAAAAAGTGTTTTAAATCAAATCAAATGAATATTATAAGATATTAAATGGGGTTAATATAAAACCAATAAGTAGTCCTATGAAGACTTAAACACTTGAATGAACTTCGAGTATGATCTAAGAAGTAATATAGTGAGATGTAAGTCAAAAGTTAACATAATAAAATTGAACATTGTGTATTGATAATAGAAAAGGTTATTTGATGTAGAGTAAAGTTTAAATTATAACTACTATGCATTGCTATGTGACTAATAGTTAATGTGAATGATTATATATCTGTGTAGGGCACGTGAAGTGTAGATAGCTGTAAGCTATTAAGCTGTTATTGGTAAACAACGATCAATGCATGTTTTTCAGTTCCTATTTGCTATTTGAACTTGATGATGAACTATTTTAAATCTTTATTACAAATAGAATGATGTGTTATATATATGTTGAAAGTATGAAATGTTAAAGTCGATTTATGACTACATTGATTGAGTAATGAATGCTGATTGAGTAAGGAACTCAATCTTTATACTTGTTATATGAACTGCATCATGTATGTTATGTTAGTCCAATGCTTATGAGATGTATTATAAGCATGTTATTATATATACACGTGATGCATGAAAAGCATTAGATTCTTGGATTTGTCGAAGTTCAACCTTGCTAATAACCATTTTTGCAGGTTAAGGATCGAAGGTAACAACACTATGTGCTACTTGAATGACGTGAATCAAAAATAATACACGAAAATTAATATTTTAAGTAAAGATTGTTATTTCTTTAAACCATGATTAAGGTTCATGAGATGTATTCAATGCTTTATGATGTATACTTTATGTTGAGTTGTAAAGTTAAAGTTTTTGTTGTCCGATGTATAAAGGATATCGATTTGATATATAAGTATATATATTATCTCTGATAAAGTGAATCATGGATTATATAAGATTCAAAGACATGTAGATGATAAAGGTTTTAATCCAGGGAAATAAAGTAAAAAGATAGAAAAGTTTAAATTATTTCGCATTTTATTAAGTTTAACATCGAATAATGATGTAAAATCAGAAGTTAGCCGTGTTATTAATGACCGAAGTCGATAAATGAATTGTATGAATTTTGGGGTCGTTACATTATTTTTATTCAAAATTGGGTAAAATAAAATAAAGAAATTTATTATAATTTAAATTTTGAATAAATTAAAGGTGTTTATTTTATTTCAAAATTGGATTTTAATAAATTTGAAATTGCCCATTAAATTGATATCGATGCATATATGGAATGAATTTATTATTCATGAGATAAATTAATTTATTGATACATATGATGATGTGTATGATAATAAATGAGATTGATTATGGACTATTAACCAATGTGATTGGATTTTATTTTAGTTGGATGCATGAATGTATTAGTTTTATTAAATGCGGTCTGCGTACATCGTCTTCTCTAATTTTTCTTAATGTATATTATATTTCTCTCCTATGTACTTCCTCTTGACTGCTGATCAAGGTTTCTATTTATTTTAAAAAAATTTGTAATAGGAATAGTTAAATTAATGTTGAAGAATTGGAGATCAAGGAGCAAGGAGCGCTTGAAGACCCGTTTGTAATGGAGGCCGAGTTTAAATGTAATAATTTAAATTTAAATTTAATTCTTTCACCCTAGGTTCGACCATTTGGTTCGCTTGGTGGCTCTAGTGAATTAAACTAGAATAAAGTCCATAATCAATCCAGGTAGAATATAGTATTCTATATGTGCATGCTTATATATATATATATATATATATATATATATATATATATATATTATCCAAACATGATTCACATGTTAATTAATATGACGCGTATTATATATATGTATATATATATGTGTGTGTGTGTGTGTGTGTGTGCATGCGCGCTAACCAAGATAAGATAAATTAATAAAAAACCCCTCAAAGAAATTATATTAAGATGTAATGTTCAAAGATATTTGGAATATCGAACGTCGCCTTCTAACATGGTAAAACAATAGAGTTAGAAATATTTAATGAGTTTGTTGTGCACACACAAGACAAGTATTAAATATTTAAGATGTCATTTTATCACATTTAATGCTTATAAATAGACTGAACAATGTTGTTTTGTTGTGCACACACAAGGACAATGTTTTTCTTTCGAATATATGGAAGTGCTAGGTATGACTTAACTTAGATCATTTTAGTTCAGATGTGCACACACTTGACCATTATGATCTAAGAGGCAAAATACAAGGAGTTGCATAGTTGATGTAATTGACAAGAGTTGTCTACCTATTTATTTATATATAGTTTGTTGTGCACTCAGAAGGTTATATACATTTAAAATGAGATCCTTATTCTCACTAGCATATCTTTAATTAGATATTGTCGAACTATATATATTGAGGGTAATATAGTTTGATGAAAATAATGGGAGATACCAATTTAAAATAAGACCTAAATTATTTTTGTAATTAATAAAAGAATGTATGCTAAAATGTTGTTAATTACAAATTCATTTATAGAATTTTACAATGTCTAAAATTATTATCACTGCGTAGCATATTAGATGCTAAATTAACCAAACCGAATTAAACGGATTAGTTAAGGAAATTAAGAATAGTTCTCAAGGCTGAAAAGCTATCTTATGTCCTTAATACGCATATCCCTGCAATGGTTGCAGAAAATACCTTTGAGGAAGAGATTGCTACTTTTAGAAATTGGCAAGATGATGCACAGTTGGATCAATGCATCATGCTTGCATCCATGAATAACGAGCTTCAGCGTCAGCATGAAACTATGGATGCTATTACAATATTCTTGCACATCTAGTAGTTGATGGTGAGGAAAGTAGGACTGATAGATATTAGATATATAAGGAGCTCTTTCGATCTAGAATGACCGATGATACTACAGTACAGACAAAATCATTAATATTATCAATTTGATTGAACAATTAAGACAATGGGTTTTGTCATGAATGGAGAGTTGAGCCAAGATTTGATCTTGTAGTCACTCCCGGAGACTCCTTCTCGTAATTGTTGTGAATTTTTCATATGAGCAAGCTAGATATCAGTTTCGCTGATTTGCTTAACATGTTAAAAAATGTTGAGAGTCACTTTCCAACAAAGAAAGACCAAGTCTTATTGGTAGGGGCCAAAGGATCTTCTTAAAAGAAGAAAGATTCAAAGAAGGTAAATAGAAAGGCAAAAATAAAGGATAATAAGAACAAAACTGATACGAATAGCAAAGGGGTTTGCTTCCACTACAATAATACTGGACACTTGAAAAGAAACTATGAGAAGTATCTTGCAGAGGCTAACTAGAAGAAGCTTAGTGAAGCTTCGATTACAAATACAGTTTTGTTCATGATTGAAATAAAATTTTCTTTAAGTCAAGGTTCTACTTAGCTTTTGGATACTAGCTTTGGTTCCCCTAAAAATAGATTTATGAAGAGACCAAATAGAAGTAGAAAGCTAAATAAAGATAAGTAATCCTATGTGTGGGAAATGAAGTAAAGGTTGCTGCATTAGCCATAGGAACTTATAGTTTAGTATAGCCTATAGGCAAGTCTATTAAGTCAATAAGTTGTTATTTTATTCTAGTTCTCGTTAGAAACATTACTTCCATTTTATTGTTGGACAATGAAATCTTTGGTATTATATTTTAGAACAATTATTGTTCTATTTATAATAATAATGTTTTGTATAGAACTGGAATATTACTTAATGGATTTTGTATACTTGACTTACGTGAAAATAATTTTACATATTGAAAAAATTAGTATAAGAAAATGAGATGATCATTCAAATAGTTTAATGTATGTATTTGCTAAAATACAGGTGTGAATTATTTGAAAGGTTCAGAGAATTTTGAAGTGAAAAAAATTGGCTAAGTATTAGGATTCTTTGATCGGTTCAAGGAAGGAATACTTGTGCAATGCATTTTTATATCATCTCAAATGGTTTTCTCACAATGGACGCCTCCTGATACGCAATAATTGATTGATGTATCTGAAAGAAAAAATCGTACCATGTTGGACATGGTGCGGTCCATAATGATTTTTACCGACATTCCAATATCCTTCTAGGGTCATGCCCTAGAAATGGCTACATATCTACGAAAAGTTAACCTCAAAATCCGGCCCAAGGCTCCATAAAAGTTAGGGATATGAGGATTCCTAATATTAAGTATGTTAAGATAAGGGGTTGTCCATCTTATATGAAAAGGTTTCAAAGGTTAAGCTTGGGACAAGATTTGACAAGTGCAGATTTGTGGGACATCCTAAAGTAAGTTTAGGGTATATGTTCTATAATCCTACTTAGCAAAAGTTGTTTGTTATGAAACACACTGCCTTCTAAGATAAATGTGTTTATTATTGTAGAGGCTAGTGAGAGGATAATAGATCTTGAAGAGTTCAAGAACCACAAAGCACTATAATTAAAATAAGAGGAACCTATAGATAGACCTATTGTACGACAACCGAATTGTAAATCTGGAATAGTACCAAAGATACTTGGGAGGTATGGATTCATTATAGATGATGATGATGATGAGGTAAGCATCATAGAAGATGATGATCTAGTTAGATACGATGAGGTAAGAGTTGTAGACACTAACAGAAATGGATTGAAACAAGTTTTTCAATAAAATGGAACATTCAATTTGATAAGATAATCAAAAGAGTGATTTTATCAAAAACAAGAATAAACCTAGTGTGTTCAAAAGGGTCAGTGGGAGCGCCTTGACATTCCTAATATTATATGTTGATATACTACGGATAAGGAATGACATACCAATGCTACAATCAGTAAAGATAAAGTTGTCTAAACATTCCTCCATGAATGATTTTTGAAGAGTATCGTAATTGGGGATACAAGTCTATATAGATAGATTTAAAAGGATGCTCGGCTTAACCCAAGAAACGTATATTCATTTGATGCTAAATTTTTTTAGCATGACAAACTCCTAGAGATGTCTCATATTGATGAACCCTGAAATGTATTTCTCTTAGTAGTCCCCATAAACTCCTAAAAGAGAGATCACATGAGTAACTATCATGTATATAATGAAATGTACGAGACCTGATGTTGATCAGTCATATTCTGGAGAAGATCGCTGTAAGACAGTGAAAAACATCTTAAAGTACTTAACCAGTACTAAGGATGTGATCATATTCATAGTGGTTCTGAATTAAAACTAGAGGGTTTAACAGACTCAAGTTTTTCAGACTGACCAAGACGACAACAAATCCACATTAGGGTAAGGTGTTACTTTGAACGGTGGTGCAGTGAATTAGAAAGGTTCCAAATAGCAAAGAGTTGCTAATTTTGTGATAAAGACAAAGTATATAGCTGTAAATGAAGCTGCAAGTTGATTGTTTGGATGAAAAGTTCATTATAGAACTAGGAATAATTCCCAAGTCTCATCTTGGATCTAAACATGTGTTGCGGCACTTTCATTTGATTAGAGGAATCATTGAAAGATGGGAAATCACTATAGAAATAGTGGACTCTCAAGAACAACATTACATATCCATTTACTGAAGTTTATCCAACAGTAGGATGATCGTCACTTAGAGAGTAAGGGTATGAGATACCAGGATGATTGACTTTAGTGCAAGTGAGAGATTGAAAGTAGTATTCACACAAGCAAATTATGTTAATGATAAAGCATATACTTTGTAACAATCTAAGTCGTTTATTAATATTAAAGGCTTTAATTTATCTACATGGTGTTGTTTTTATAATATATGATAAACCCATAGTTTTAAGCAATGCTTTTAGAATCATGATGAGATTATACTAATGAGATCTAAATTCTTTGATAACTTAAAAATAAAATGTTCCCAATCGATGGATTACTAAAAAAAGGATTAGTGAATCCGGATAGATTGGTACATACGTTACTGGCTCATTGGATGATGATGATTGATCTCATGATCATTTGTGTGGAGACACTAAAGCAAGTATGTAGGTGCTCATTGAACGTGACTCGCTAAGGAATACCTAATGGAGTTTTACTTACCTTTCAATAGGAATTCCTGTAGTGATAGTAGTACAAGTGATCATTGGACTTGAGATCATCATAGTATCTTGTGTATGATGAGTTATACTTTAACTTATTCCTTAAGACCCTTAAGGGTATATCAAAGGGTGTTCTTGAATATAATAAGTTGTACATGGAGATAATGTATGATCAAAAAAGAATCCACCACTTCTAGTAAAAGAAGAGAAATGTCCTATGTGATTCGATAAATGACAACCCAGTAGTCATTGGCCAAGGCATAATGAAATTAAAAAGGAGTTCCTAATTTGCATTATTTGGAGTTGTGCATTTTAGAATCGAAGTACATATAATTAAATAAAATAAGACATGACAATAATTTCATCTCTAATATTTAGTTAGGACATTGTATGGTGGAAGGATTTAATTAATTATACCTAATAAGATTAGGGATCCTAATTAATTAAAGGAATTTAATTAATTAAATAATACCCTAATATCTAATTAGATTAAAAAGATTAACTTATATCTTTATAAGAGGAGTCTTATATCAGATATTAGTGTAGAAGAATATACGTGATTCCAATTGTTAGAGAGTACGCCCCTTTTTCTATAGAGATAGAAAAACTAGGGTTTGAGCCAAACACCCATCTTCTTGAATATTTGTTCTTCCTTAGTGGATCACCTCTAGAGGCCAAACACTTGGGTGGCTAACGTTGATCAAAGGAATGAATCAAACCTGATGGATTCAAGTTGAAAGTGAAAAGGATTGGAGGTGAACTCTTACCTGAAGAAGCTAGTTTCTACAAGGGTATGAATATGTTCTCCATCTCTTTTCTATTGATTGATAATTATGCACAAAGTATGATCTTGGTGATGGGTTTGTATGAAAATTTTAAATTCCTATTTTATCGCGCTTCCGCACTTTTTATGTAATTTGATTGCATGATCGTGCTATATACAAACCCAACAATTTTGACTTCTTATTTATTTATTTATTTATTATTTTGAAGTAATAAGAAGCTTTAAACATTATATAGATGAGGTATCTCTTGATCTTTAATAGAGTTAGAATTTGGCAATGCATAACATTGTATACTGAAAAATAATTCCATGGGTTGGTTTGACTAATTAAGAAGCACACCAAAATTTATGGAGGTGTGAAAAACAAAAAAAATTCCTTATCATATATAGAGGTTTCAAATCATGTAATTTGAAAATTTTTCTTCCTTGCACATTATTTGATTCCTTTAGATATGGTTTTCTCATGTTATGTCTGGACAAAATTCTCCTTTAAAGGATTTGTGTATTTTTTGTGTAAGTAAACATTGTTTATGGTCAAGTTTCATTACTTTTGCAGGTTACCAAGGCGTGGCGTAGAAGATAAGTTCTACTTGGGCCCACTCGTTATTATGTCAGCCATCTTCACTTCGGCATGCTGAAACAAAGTGTAAAATGGACTCTACTTTGGCACTCAGACCTAACTTACTGATGACATTCCTTGAGGCTTCGACAAGTTGGTTTCGTGGGCATGCTACGGATTTGCTGGACTCGGATCCTTGGGTACAAAGGAGCAGTCGATGGATGAATTTAATATTACAGATCTTAATTATAAGATGTCCAATAATTCTGATATTAGTCCCATTTACGATGATCAAGACGTTACCAGTTACCAAGAAGATGTTGACAGGGAAAATAAACACCGAGCCAAAATTGTGATAATGGCGACCGTGATAAATATTGCGAGAATGGTGATAAAGATACTGGATGCAGAGAGGATGAATATCTCGAACATGGAAATAAAGATAATAGACACAAGGAAGAAAAGCATCGGGGAGATGATAGAGATATTGAACACAAATATGCCAAATGAAAAAGGCAAACATTGAGCTGAGGAAACAGAGACGAGCAATGGTGTATAATTCATTGTTAATGGCATGTGAGGTTGAAAAGCTTCATTTTAAACGTGCATAAATACTGATGTTAGACCATAGGTTACTTGTAGATCATATAGGATGTACTTCAGACATGGAAGCTACTGGTAGGAGAGTACTTCAGACATGAAAGCTACTGGTGGGAGAGTACTTCAGACATGGAAGCTACTTGTGGGAAAGTACTTCAGATATGGAGGCTACTTGATAAATGGGTTTTATACCCGCGAATCTTATCCTAATTCAAGCTTAATCGATGTTAATTCCACAAATTTATGTTTGTTTTTACTTGTTTTGTGTTATTTCATTGTGTAGGTATGGTGGTGTTGCATTTGATCAAAAAGGATGGAGTTATGTTACATTTTGGCAAGATTTGAGCAGGATTGGAGGTTCTAGCAAAGTCAAGTAAGGAATAAAATCTACTATCTTCTATGATTTAAAAGGTTTTTCATCACTTTTATCGCTGGGACTCAGCTTAATAAATAATCCACATCATCGAATCACCCCTGTACTACGGCCAAGGATATTCTTTAGTATTACGACCACAAATTATCCATGCACTACGGGCCAAGGACATTCATGTATTCATTAATAGTCATGATCATGCCAACAACTGTCCATCAATGTACTACGACCAATGAGGACTTTTATCACATCATTTGTAACATTGCGGTCATGATTACACCGAATAGTCCCTGGCCATAATCATAGCAAGTCCATCTATGCACTACAGGCCACATATGACTTTCAACAAAATATAAACATGAGGATGATGACAATGATATAAGAATTCAATAAAAACAAGTTCAAGAATTAATTTATCTAGGAACTGATAACGTCCAATTTGTTAACATGATAATGCTTTGTAGAGTAAAATTCAAGAATGCTCATAAGAATATTTCCATGAAAAGATACTGGATGAAGCGCAAATATCAAAGATATTCCACTAATTTCATGGGTATAGAAGTCAAAGTTTTAACCAACTGAGTATAATAAAGAATAGAATAACAAAAGAAATCACCATGCATGCGATAGACCGCACAGGCAGGTTATTCCAACATAATAATAAAGGATGGAACCGGTTAAAGGCGAATAGCGTATACGAACAGTGATATTAGATAGAATAATAAATAATGGAACCCGGTAAAGGCGTAAATGCACGCATGGATATTCCGGCGAGAATAATAAATAATGGAACTAGGTCCGGCGTAAACGCACAGACAATATATTCTGACGGAATAATAAAGAACGGAATATTAGAAGAATGTCACCATGTATTGGGTAGCCCGCGTATACAGGTTATTCCAATAGAATAATAATTAATGGAATAATAGAAGTTCTCTTCATGAGTACAATAAATAACATCCCTTACCATAAAAGAAACTGAATATAAGAGTACGAAAGTAGCAGAATACTTTTCTATAGGTTCTCTTATAATTCTCTCTCTAGAGTTTCAGTGAATTCGTAAGAAATAATGAACGAATGAGCTTCTATTTATAGAAGAATGGATTGCATAGCAACTAACTTATGAACTGTCCAGATTGATTTACTTTTAAATGGACGGTCCATATTGGTTTACTATTAAAACTTTAAACCAGCGATCCATATTGATTTACTATTATAACTCCACCAGCGGTCCATATTGACTTACTATTATATCTTCAACCAACGGTCTGAAAAATTAGCACATCTCTTCATGGAATAATATTGTACCCAAATACCCGAATGCACAATACTAGAGTGAATAGTAATCGAGTGAATAGTAACTCGTGAATAGTTCTCCGACACGAAAAGTGTCCCGAATACCTAATTGAATAATATATCCTCCAGACATCAATTATACTAACACAAATAAGTCCAACACAATGGAACTATAAAATTCATCTTTAATCAACACGAACTTATTCATCATTAATATTATAATTCACAATATTTAACAACCAGGTCGTTCCCAGGAAAGAGGGGGCTTTCCGATAAGGATTTTTTCTTATTGGCGCGCAATTAGGTGACCAAACCTCTCCTTGACAGAACTTCTAGACATTGTCAATATTGAAAATAATAATATGAATAACTTTGCCATCTCAATTATTGATTTAATAATATATTATATAATGCAGATGATACTGTAACAATAATTAAATCAATAATATGAGAGATATGATGCAGCAATTACTATAGCAATAATTGAGTATAACTGAGTGACTTCTCACGTAAGCATCAATAATCAATACCGTATCCTAATGTACAACTACGCGTATTACTGTACATTTACTAACAGGTAGTTCAACAGTTTTAACGGTAACTCCTCCGCCGTTATTTTCATAAAGTATTTTTGTCGTTTTCTCAATCCGACAATAATTTCGTTGTGGAGTCCACCAATGATTGTCTTGGTTATACGAATATTCCTGTTAAAGCGAATATTCCCAGACCAATCGAATATTATATAACAACTTGCGTACTTAGCAAAATTTATAAATATTACCCATAACTATAACATTATATCAAATCAATACCATAATATTCAAAAATATAATTCGAAAAAATTATTCTTTATTCATAAAAGTTGGGGTCTTACAACCTCCCCTTCTTATGAAATTTCGTCCTCGAAATTAGGGTACATACCTGGTATGTCGAAGAGATGAGGATACCTTAACTTCATCTCAGATTCTAACTCCCAAGTCATTTCCTCCACATCGTGGTTTCTCCGCAAAACTTTGACTTGAGGTATAACCTTGGAGAGTAGAACATGATCCTTCTTATCCAAGATTTTAACAAGTAACTCTTCATACATTAAATCTTCCTGTATCTTGTCTGGTTCTAACTCAATAATGTGGTTTGGGTCTTTCATATATTTACGTAACATAGATATGTGAAAAATATTATGAACATGAGACATACTTGGCGGTAAGGCGAGTCTATAGGCCACAGTTCCCACTTACTCAAGAATTAAAAATGGGCCAATGAACCGAGGATTGAGATTTCCTCTCTTTCCAAATCTCATAACTCCTTTCCATGGAGTAACACGTAACAACACATGATCTCCAATATCGAATTCTACATCCTTTCGATGAAGATCAGCATAACTCTTTCGTCGATCTTGTGAAGTTTTTATACGTTGTCGGATCGTTTGAATCTTTTCTGTAGTCATACGTACCAACTCCGATCCCAACAACGTTGCTTCACCCACCTCATCTCAGCATACTGCAGAATGACACTTTCTTCCATACAAAGCCTCAAATAGAGCCATGCCAATACTTCCTTGATAACTGTTGTTGTAGGAAAACTCCACCAATAGTAAGAACTTGTCCCAACTTCCCTTGAAGTCAAGGACACAAAGTCTTAACAGATCTTCAAGAGTTTGAATAGTCCTCTTCGACTGTCCATTCGTCTGAGGATGATATGCCGAGCTAAATCGTAAGTCTGTGCCCATAGCTTTTTGCAAACTAACCCAAAATCGTGAAGTGAATCTTGGGTCTCGATCAGAAACTATGGATACCGGCATACCATGCAGTCTTACAATCTCGTTTATATACATACGAGCAAGACATTCAAGTGTATAAGTTTCTCGTATCGGTAAGAAATGAGCAGACTTGGTCAATCTATCAACAATGACCCAAATCACATCTATGCCTAGAGAAACCTTAGGAAGACCGGTAATGAAATCCATGGTAATGTGCTCCCACTTCCATTCTGGAATTTCAAGTGGTTGCAATGGACCTTTTGGTACTTGATGCTCCGCCTTGACTCGTTGACAAGTTAAACACCTTGAGATAAACTCCGCTATCTCACTCTTCATATTGTTCCACCAAAATGTATGTCGAAGATCATGATACATTTTGGTACTCCCAGGATGAATTGCAAATGGTCTGTTGTGTGTCTCCATCATGATTTTATACTTTAAATCAGGGTCGTTAGGAACACAAAGTCTGGAGTTGACTCGAAGTATTCCTTCTTCATCGATTCTTGCTTCCGGCATAGCACCTTCTTGCACTTTCTTTCTCATACGCATCAGCTCCGGGTCTGTAGCTTGAGCAACTTTAACTTTATCAACTAAAGTAGGTTCTACTCGTATATTCGCCATCATCACATGGGTCCCTAGAATTTTTAACTTTATCTCCATCCTTTGCAAGTCACACAAAATGGGCCTTTGCGTTGACAATATCGCACTCGTACTTGCATATGATCTTCTACTCAATGCGTCAGCTACCACGTTCGCTTTTCCAAGATGGTATTGGATGGTATGATCATAATCTTTCAAATGATTCAGGCCAATATCGTTGTCGCATGTTGAGTTCCTTTTGAGTGAAGAAATATTTGAGGCTTTTATGATCTGTAAAGATCTCCACTTTCTCCCCATACAAGTAATGCCTCCAAATTTTAAGTGCGAAGACAACAACTGCTAACTCTAGATCATGAGTAGGATAATTCCTCTCATATTCTTTGAGTTGTCTTGAGGCATAGGTTATGACTTTCCCATGTTGCATGAGAACACATCCCAACCCTTTGCCCGAAGCATCACTGTAGATGACAAATCTCTCCGAGCCAGATGGTATTATCAGAACAGGTGTTGAAATGAGTCTCCTCTTGAGTTCTTGAAAACTCTTCTCACATTCTTCGCTCCAACCAAACTTTGTATCTTTCCGAGTCAGCTGAGTTAATGGAGTAGTGATTCGAGAAAATCCTTCCACGAATCTCCAATAATAACCAGCTAAACCGAGAAGCTACGTACTTCGGTCACTAATTTAGGTTGCTCCCAGCTTTGAATAGCTTCAATCTTTGCCGGGTCAACAGATATTCCATGACTTGATACTACGTGCCCAAGGAATGCTACTTCCTCAAGACAGAACTCGCATTTCTTCAACTTGGCATAAAGATTGTATTCACGATGTTTTTGGAGTGTCAGCCTTAAGTGTTGCTCATAATCTTCACGACTTTTGGAATTAATAAGGATCCAAATATTCCTTGAATACTCGGTTCAACATGTCCATGAAGGCAGCAGGAGCATTAGTCAATCCAAAGGACATGACTAGGAATTCATAATGCCCGTACCGAGTTCTAAAAGCCGTCTTTGGAATGTCATCGGTTCTAATCTTCAATTGGTGATATCCGGAATGAAGATCAATCTTGGAAAAGAATTTGGCTCCTTGAAACTGGTCAAACAGGTCATCAATACGTGGCAATGGGTACCTATTTTTGATGGTGACATGATTCAACTCTCGATAATCAATACAAAGTCGCATACTCCCATCTTTCTTCTTCACGAATAGAACAGGATCACCCCAAGGAGACGTCCTAGGATGAATAAAACCAATGTCTAACAATTCCTGCAATTAAGTCTTTAACTCCTGAAGTTCAATAGGAGCCATTCGATATGGGGCTTTGGAAATGGGTTTTGTACCTGGTTCAAGGTCGATACAAAATTCAATTTCACGCTCTGGGGTTAGGCCAGGAAGTTCTTTAGGGAATACGTCAGGGAATTTATTAACAATAGAAATATCATTCAAAACTGACGTATTTTTGTTTAGATCCGTGACATGAGCTAAGAAAGCTTAACATCCATTTTTCAATGAACGAATAGCTTTATGGCTTGAAATGACCATGATTGATTTTAATGGTTTGATCGCTTGAATTCGCATAATAGGTTGATTAGGAATATGAAAACTAACAACCTTACGAAAACAATCAATTTTTGCATGATGAGTAGTTAACCAATCAATCCCTAGAATTACGTCAAATGCGAGTATTTTTAAAGAAATAAGATCGACAGGTAATGTGTGGTTACCGATTTGAACCAAACAAGACTTATAACCAGTGGATGTAATGAAGGTTTCTCCCAACGAAGTTTCCACAGATAAGTCAAAGTCTAATTTCTCTGGAGTCAAATTTAATCGTTGAGCGTAAGTATGAGAAATAAAAGAATGGGTAGAACCGATATCAAATAAAGTATAGACTGAAAGTAGTATGCATACAAGCCAATCATGTTTGATGATAAAGCATATACTTTGTAACAATCTTATTCATTTATTAATAAAAAGTATTAATATATTAAAGGCTTTTAATTATCTACATGATGCTGTTTTATAATATGTGATAAACCCATAGTTTTAAGCAATGCTTTTAGAATAATGATGATGATCATTCTAATGAGATCTAAATTCTTAGAAAGCTTAAAACTAAAATAGTTCCCAATCATTGGATTACTAAATTGGGGATTAGTAAATCCGGATAGATTGGTACATCGTTGCTTGCTCATTGGATGAGGATGATTGATCTCATGATCATTTGTGTGGAGACACTAAAAGCAAGTATGTAGGTGCTTATTAGAGAATAAGTTCTTTGAGCATTGGCTCGCTAAGGAATACCTAATGGAGTTTTATTTGCTGTCGATAGGAATTTCTGTAGTGATAGTAGTACAAGTAATCCTTGGACTTGAGATCATCATAGTATCTTGTGTATGATGAGTTATACTTTGACTTATTCCTTAAGACCCTTAGGGTATATCAAAGGGTATGCTTGGGTATAATAAGTTATACATGGAGATAATGTATGATCAATAAAGAATCTACCACTTCTAATAAAGAAGAGAAATGTCCTATGTGATTCGATAAATGACAACCAAAGTAGTCCTTGGTTAAGGCGAGAATGAAATTAGAAAGGAGTTTCTAATTTGCATTATTTGAGTTGTGCATTTAAGAATCGAAATACATATAATTAAATAAAATAAGACTTGACGGTAATTCCATGTCTTATATTTAATTGGGACATTGTATGGTGGAAGGATTGAATTATGCGGTAACTATTTACTCAAAGGTTCTTTAATGATTAATGTTGAAATCTATATTATCCGGAAAGTCGTTGATCATTTAGGGAGGCTTATCCCTATTGTAGAATAAATATTATTTAAATAAATTAATTGTTTAATTTATTTATTTAAATAAGATTAGAATTGTTCTAATTGATTTATTCACAAATAGGTTTAATATGGAGAACCTAAAGGGTCACACCATAAAAGGAAGAATAATTATTTAAGAAGTTAATGGCATAATCGTAATAATATGTTATGTATATTTAATTTAATCTATGGTGATAGAATAAATTAAATAGCTTAATATTTATTATTTAATATTTTAGAAATATTAAATATAAATTAATAAGAGAGTCTTATTAATATTATTACAATTATTATTATTTTAATTTCTAAAAGAGTTTAGGAATTAATTTAATATAAGTACTCTCATTTATTCCTAATAAGATTAGGAGGATAAATTAATTAAAAGAGTTTAATTAATTATCCCTAATAAGATTAGGGAGCTTAATTAATTAAAAGAATTTAATTAATTAAATAAAACCCAATTCCTTAATTGTTAAGGTGGGTTGCCCACATCTATAAATAAGAGGAGTCTTATTATGGGTGGGTATGGGTTGTTGATTTTTCAACATACGTAATAATTCCAATTGTTGGGAGAGTACACCCTTTCTATAGAGATAGAAAACTAGGGTTTGAGCCAAATACCCATCTTCTTGAATTTTCTTCTTCCTTGGTGGATCACCTCTAGAGGCCAAACATTTGGGTGGCTAACGTTGATCAAAGGAAGGAACCAAACCCGGTGGATTCAAGATTGAGCGAAAGGATTTGGAGGTGAACTTGTACCTGAGGAAGCTCGATCTTCAAGGGTATGATTTTATTCTTTATCTTTTCGTTTAATTAATAATTATGCATAAATGATGATCGGGTATATGGTTTGTAAATTTTTAAACTCGATTTTACCACGCTTAGCTAATTTTATGCAATTTGATTACGCATATGAATATTACAAACCTTGATTGGCATCGAGCCAAACCTTTATGCGAATTATTAATTGTTCAGATTTAATTTATATATTGATATGTGTTTAGAACAATTTAATTGGGCATAATTTTATTGTATAACATTTAAAAAAAAAAAAAAAAAAGGACCGGAATTTTTTTTTTCTCAGCGCAAGGAAATCATGCACATTTATTTTTTTTTAAAACTTCCACGGATCACATGAAAAGCAGGATACTAAATAAAAAAAAAACGGATATCATGCTTGCACGGAAACCGAATCTGGTTGCTTGTTTTTTTTCTTTTGCTTATCACGTGGGTACAAGGAGTATATTATGGTGATGCAATTGAATTGAAGAGGCAAGGAAATCATATATATATTCGGTTTATATGATGGCATGTACGGATGCATATATATATATATAATATAATAATAGTTAACAGTTAACTATATATATATATATATATTCCGTTTGTATTATATATATAATAGTTATATATATATTATTTTAATTATTATATAATTAAAATAAAAGTTTATTTTAATTTTAAAATAAAAGGTTTATTTTAATATTAAAATATAAAGTTTTATTTTAATTTTAATAATTTTATAATTAAAATAAAAGGTTTATTTTAATCTTAAAATAAAAGGTTTATTTTAATATTAAAATAAAAGATTTATTTTAATTTTAAAATTAGAATTTCATGCTAACTAATTAGAGTTGGAATTGGATTCCATGATAACTAATTGGAGTTGAAATTGATCTTTCCTTAAATAAAGGAGTTTATTTAGATATGAAATAAGATTTCATATTATTCAAAATAAAAAGTTTATTTGTGAATAGGAAAGAAAATCCGTGTTTTCTTAAATAAAGGAGTTTATTTAAATATGGAATAAGATTTCATATTATTCAAAATAAAGGAGTTTATTTGTGAATAAGAAAAAAGAATATCCGTGTTTCCTTAATAAAAGATTTTTTTTTTTACATGGAATTGGATTCCATAATTAATTAAAATAAAAGAGTTTATTTTAATTAAAATTTTTTATTACATGGAATTGGATTCCATAATTAATTAAAATAAAGGAGTTTATTTTGATTAAAGATTTTGATTAAAATAAAATAGTTTATTTTATTCAAAATTAGATAAATTAAAATAAAATAGTTTTATTTTGATTTAAATTTGGATTAGAATAAAGGAGTTTATTTTGATTCAAAAATAGATTTTATACTAACTAAATTTGCCCATTAAATGATATCAATATATATATAAAATGTTTATTATTCATGAGATGAATGTTATTTATTGATGCATATGGTGATGTGTATGATAATAAATGGGATTGATTATGGACTATTGACGATGTGATTGGATTTTATTTTAGTTGGATGCATGAATGTACGGGGTTTTATTAAATGGGGTCTGCGTACCTCGTCTTCTCTAATTTTTCGAATGTAAATTCTATCTCCTCCTATGTACTTCCCCTCGATCTAGCGATCAAGGTTTCTATTTATTTTAAATAGTTTTGTAATAGGAATATTTAGAATTAATTTTGAAAAATTGGAGATCAAAAGAGCAAAGGAGGCGTGAAGACCGTTTGTAATAAAGCAGGGTTTAAATGTAATAGTTATATTTAAATATTATTTCTTGCACCCCTAGGGTTTGACCTTTTGGTTCACTTGGTGGCTCTAGTGAACCAAACTAGAATAAAAGTCCATAATCAATTCGGGTAGAATATAGTATTCTATATGTGCATGCTTATACTATATATATATTATATATTATGCAAACATGCTTCGCATGTTAATTAATATAACGTATTTTATATATATATGTGCATGCTTGCAGCTAAACAAGATGAGACAAATTAATAACAAAACCCTCAATTTTTTATATTAAGTCCTAAGCGTTCAAAGATATTTGGAATATCGAGCGTAAGCTTTCTAGCATGATAAAATTAATAGAGTATTAAATATTTAATATGAGTTTGTTGTGTCACCACAAGGCAAGTATTAAGTATTTAAGATGTTAATTTATCACATTTGATGCTTATAAAGAAAATTGAACAATATTGTTTTGTTGTGTCACCACAAGGATGATATTTTTCTTTTTGAATATATGGAGTGCTAGGTCGGACTTAACTTGGATAATTTTGATTCGGATGTGCCACCACTTGATCAAAATAATCTAAGAGGCAAAAGAAAAGGAGTTGCATAGTTGATGTAATTGACAAAAGTTGTCTACCTATTTATTTATATATAGTTTGTTGTGTCACCACAAGGCTATATACATTTGAAATGGGATCCTTATTCTCACTAGCAAATCTTTAATTAGATTTTGCCGAACTATATAAGTGAGGTAATATAGTTTGAAGAAAATAGTGGGAGATACCAATCTAAAACAAGACCTAAATTATTTTGGTAATTAATAAAAGAATGTATGTTAAAATGTTGTTAATTACAAATTCATTTAGAATTTTACAATGTCTAAAATTACTATCACTTTGAAGCATATTAGATGCTAAATTAACGAATAGAATTAAATGGATTGGTTAAGGAATTTGAGAATAGTTCTCATAGTGAAAAGCTATCTTATGTCTTAATCGCCTATCCTCGCAATGGTTGCGCACAATGCCTCGAGGAAAGATTGCTACTTTTAGAAAGTGGCAAGATGATGCACTGATTAGCTCGATACATCATGCTCGCATCCATGAGTGCTTGAGCTTGAGCGTCGACGATGAAACTATGGATGCTCCTACTATATTCCCGCACATCAAGTAGTTGATGGTGAGGAAAATGGGACCGATAGATATCGAGATATCTAAGGAGCTCTTAGATCTAGAATGACCAATGACACTATAAATGCAGATAAAAAGTCCTAAACATTATCAATTTGATTGATCAATTAGGATAATGAGGTTTTGTCATGGATGGAGAGTTGAGCTAAGATTTGATCTTGCACTCACTCCGGACTCCTTTCACAATTGTTGTGAATTTTTCATATGAACAAGCTAGATATCGACCTCATTGATTTGCTTAACATATTGAAAAATGTTGAGAGTCACTTTTCAACCAAGAAAGATCAAGTCTTCTTGGTAGGGGCCAAAGGATCTTACGAAAAAGAAGAGCGATTCAAAGAAGGTAAATAGAAAGGCATAAACAAAGGATAATAAGAACAAAAGCGATCACGGATAGCAAAGGAGTTTGCTTCCCACCGCTATAAGCTTTGGACTTTGGAAAGAATCTGCAAGAAGCATCTTGCAGAGGTTAACCAAAGAAGCTTAGTGAAGTTTCGGTTACAATACAGTTTTTATTCATGATTGAAATAAATTTTTCTTTAAGTCAAGGTTCTACTTGGGTATTGGATACCGACTTTGGTTATCATAAATATAGATTTATGAAAGGACCAAACAGAAATAGAAAGCTAAACAAATATAAGTAATCCTATATGCGGGAAATGTAACAAAGGTTGCTACATTAGCCATAGAAACTTATAGTTTAGCAATGCCTACGGGCAAATCTATTAAGTCAATAAGTTGTTATTGTATTCCAATTCTTGTTAGAAACATTATTTCCATTTTATTGTTGGACAATAAAATTTTTGGTATTATAATTAAGAATAATTGTTGTTCTATTTATAATAATAATGTTTTGTATAGAACTGGAATATTACTTAATAAATTTTGTATACTTGACTTACGTGAAAATAATTTTGCATATTGAACAAATTAGTATAAGAAAAGGAGATGATCATTCAAAGAGTTGAATGTGTGTATTTGCTGAAATACAAGTATGAATTATTTGAAAGGTTCAAAGAATTCAGAAGTGAAACAAATTGGCAAAGTATTAAGATTCTTTGATTAGATCAAGGAATAAATACTTGTGAAATAAGTTTCTAGATCATCGTAAATGGTTTTTCATAATGGACGCCTCCTGATACGCAATAATTGATTGATGTATCTGAAAGGAAAAATCGTACCTTGTTGGACATGGTGCGGTCCATAATGATTTTACCGACATTCCAGTATCCTTCTAGGGTCATGTCCTAGAAATGGCTGCATATCTACGAAAAAGGTAACCTCAAAATCCGGCCCCAAGACTCCATAAAAGTTATGGACAGGGAGGATTCTTAATCTTAAGTATGTTAAGATAAGGGGTTGTCCAACTTATGTGAAAAAGGTTTCAAAGGATAAGCTTGGGACAAGATTTGACAACTGCGATTTGTGGGACATCCTAAAGTAAGTTTAGGGTATATGTTCTATAATTCTACTTAGCAAAAGGTGTTTGTTACGAAACACGCTTCCTTCTAAGATAAAGGTGTTTATCATTGAAGGGCTAGTGGGAGGATAATAGATCTTGAAGAGTTCAAGAACCACAAAACACTATAAGTCAAATAAGAGGAACCTGTAGATGGACCTATTGTACCTGGCCAGATCGTAAATCTGGAATAGTACCAAAGATACTTAGGAGGTATGGATTCATCATAGATGATGATGATGAGGTACACATCATAGAAGATGATGATCCAATTACATACGATGAGGTAAGAGTTCTAGTGTGTACAAAAAGGACAGTGGGAGCGCCGTGACATTTCTAGTATTATATATTGATATACTACGGATGAGGAATAACTTATCAATGCTATAATCAGAAAAAATAAAGTTGTCTAAACATTCCTCCATGAATGGTTTGGGAAGAGTATCTTAATTGGGGATATAAATCTATATAGATAGATTTAAGAGGATGCTCGACTTAAACCAAGGAACGTATATTCATTTGATGCTAAAGTCGTTTAGCATGGCAAACTCCAAGAGATGTCTCATGTCGATGAGCTATGGAGTGTATCTCTCTTAATAGTCCCCACAGACTCCAAAAGAGAGATCACATGAGTAACTATCATGTATGCAATGAAATATACGAGACACGATGTTGATCGGTCATAATGCGGAGAAGTTCACGTGAGTCGGTGAAAAACATCTTAAAGTGCTTAGCAAGCACTAAGGATGTGATCATATTCATGGTGGGTCTAAATTAAAACTAGAGGGCTTAATGGACTCAAGTTTTCGCATGAGACCAAGATGACAGAAAAATCCACTTTAAGGTAAAGGGTTACCTTGAGCGGTGGTGCGATGAATTGGAAAGGTTCCAAACAATGAAAGAGTTCTTTGGTTTAGTGATAAAGACAAAGTATATAGCTATAAATGAAGCTACAAGTTGATTGTTTGGATTAAAAGTTCATTCTGAGAACTAGGAATAGTTCCTAAGTCTCATCTTGGATCTAAACATGTGTTGTGGCACTTTCATTTGATTATTAGAATCATTGAAAGATGGGAAATCACTATAGAGATAGTGGACTCTCATGAACAACATTACATATCCATTAACTAAAGCTTATCCAACATGACAGGATAATCGTCACTTAGAGAAGAAGAGTATAAGATACCATGACGATTGGCTTTAGTGCAAGTGGGAGATTGAAAGTAGTATGCATACAAGCCGATCATGTTTGATGATAAAGCATATACTTTGTAACAATCTTATTCATTTATTAATAAAAAGTATTAATATATTAAAGGCTTTTAATTATCTACATGATCTTTGTTTTATAATATGTGATAAACCCATAGTTTTAAGCAATGCTTTTAGAATAATGATGATGATCATTCTAATGAGATCTAAATTCTTAGAAAGCTTAAAACTAAAATAGTTCCCAATCATTGGATTACTAAATTGGGGATTAGTAAATCCGGATAGATTGGTACATACGTTGCTTGCTCATTGGATGAGGATGATTGATCTCATGATCATTTTGTGTGGAGACACTAAAGCAAGTATGTAGGTGCTTATTAGAGAATAAGTTCCTTTGAGCGTGGCTCGCTAAGGAATACCTAATGGAGTTTTATTTGCTGTCGATAGGAATTCTGTAGTGATAGTAGTACAAGTAATCCTTGGACTTGAGATCATCATAGTATCTTGTGTATGATGAGTTATACTTTGACTTATTCCTTAAGACCCTTAGGGTATATCAAAGGGTATGCTTGGGTATAATAAGTTATACATGGAGATAATGTATGATCGATAAAGAATCTACCACTTCTAATAAAAGAAGAGAAATGTCCTATGTGATTCGATAAATGACAACCCGGTAGTCCTTGGCGGCGAGAATGAAATTAGAAAGGAGTTTCTAATTTGCATTATTTGGAGTTGTGCATTTAAGAATCGAAATACATATAATTAAATAAAATAAGACTTGTGGTAATTCCATGTCTTATATTTAATTGGGACATTTTATGGTGGAAGGATTGAATTGCACGGTAACTATTTACTCAAAGGTTCTTTAATGATTAATGTTGAAATCTATATTATACGGAAAGTCGTTGATCATTAGGGAGGCTTATCCCTATTGTAGAATAAATATTATTTAAATAAATTAATTGTTTAATTTATTTATTTAAATAAGATTAGAATTGTTCTAATTGATTTATTCACAACCTAGGTTTAATATGGAGAACCTAAAGGGTCACACCATAAAAGGAAGAATAATTATTTAAGAAGTTAATGGCATAATCGTAATAATATATGTTATGTATATTTAATTTAATCTATGGTGATAGAATAAATTAAATAGCTTAATATTTATTATTTAATATTTTAGAAATATTAAATATAAATTAATAAGAGAGTCTTATTAATATTATTACAATTATTATTATTTTAATTTCTAAAAGAGTTTAGGAATTAATTTAATATAAGTACTCTCATTTATTCCTAATAAGATTAGGAGGATAAATTAATTAAAAGAGTTTAATTAATTATCCCTAATAAGATTAGGGAGCTTAATTAATTAAAAGAATTTAATTAATTAAATAAAACCCAATTCCTTAATTGTTAAGGTGGGTTGCCCACATCTATAAATAAGAGGAGTCTTATTATGGGTGGGTATGGGTTGTTGATTTTTCAACATACGTAATAATTCCAATTGTTGGGAGAGTACACCCTTTCTATAGAGATAGAAAACTAGGGTTTGAGCCAAATACCCATCTTCTTGAATTTTCTTCTTCCTTGGTGGATCACCTCTAGAGGCCAAACATTTGGGTGGCTAACGTTGATCAAAGGAAGGAACCAAACCCGGTGGATTCAAGATTGAACGCGAAAGGATTTGGAGGTGAACTTGTACCTGAGGAAGCTCGATCTTCAAGGGTATGATTTTATTCTTTATCTTTTCGTTTAATTAATAATTATGCATAAATGATGATCCGGGTATATGGTTTGTAAATTTTTTAAACTCTGATTTTTACCACGCTTCCGCTAATTTTATGCAATTTGATTGCGCACATGAATATTACAAACCTAACATAGACTTCGTTAGAGTTTATGATAAGCTTACCCGTGATGACCTCATTCGGGTTCCTTACTTTCTGGGAGGTCACAATAAACGCTCTTCCTTGCACTACCGGCTTTGACTTTTCTGGGACAGCCTTTGGTACCTCCATCCTAGTTGAACTTGTCTTCGGTGAACGACAAAATTGGGCTAAGTGACCTTATCTTCCACAATTATAACATGCTTTGTACGGCAACGTGCTGTTTGGACTGATGTGTCCCTCCCCTCCGCATTTGAAGCATATGATAGGTGGTCGTTCTCCTTCTTTAACAACGGGTGCTGGTGTTGACGTCTTTCCATATTGTTGAATCTCCTCTTCTTGAAATGTACATTCTTATTGTTTTGGCCCTGATTACCACGGAAGTGGTTACCATTTCTAGCCTGTTGATTCCCACCACGCTTGTTGTCACCGCTTCGATGACTGCTCTCATTAGTATTATCATTTTACCGGCTGCTATCTTTTCGTTGCGTTGACTCGTAATCGCGCTCCACTAACTGAGCCCTATTTACAACATCTGAATACAAACACAGTTTATGAGAAATAAGATGTTGACGTATCTCAGGTTTCAAACCTCGCAAAAACATTCATGTCATTCGCTCCTCATTATCCACCAAATGGGATGCAAACCAGGACAACTCTGCAAATTTAGCCTCATACTGCGACACGGTTATATTATTTTGGTCCAGCTTGATAAACTCCACCTCTTTTATGTGACGAATACTTTTGGGAAAGTACTTGTCGTTGAATAGTTCTTGGAACTTATCCCAAGACATCTTTAGTTCGGCAGGTTGAGTACGTTTTACCGATTCCCACCAGTAATCTGCCTCTCCTCGCAACATAAAGGCGGCAAAGGGAACCTTTTGCTCATCGAAGCATCCCAAGACATCAAATATCTCGGTGATCTGCTTTATCCATGCTTCCGCCTTTAGTGGTTTTAGCTCTCCAATAAACTCCGGTGGTCCCAGCTCCTTGAACTATTTAGCGGTGACCGTCTGAGAGTTTCCAGTATTCCCACCTACATTGTGGAAAGGAGCCGCTCTCGCCTGCTGTTGCATGAATTGCATAAAGCCTCTTAACATTCCATTATTCATCATTTGGTCAGTGTTGTTATTTGCATGAGGATTGTCGCCTTCCTGATGCACATTATCCTGATTATTGATATATGGTGAATCAATGGTCGCATGTGCTCCATTGCTATTCTCAACATTCTCAGATGTCATTTTCAGATACTGCCACAAAACAAAAGGTTAATTGACATGTAACATAGTATCCCTATATTCTGACCGACCAATTAAATACCACAAAAAAACTTAGGTAGGTCATACTAGCGAAGGAATTCCCCGTTTCTCCCCTCCTAGTTCTATTCTCACATCTTAGCCAGGGATCATATCCCTAAGCTTTGATACCAACTGTGACGCCCCCAAAATTAGGTATACATCACCCATCTTCTTGATGCATCGATGGATACGTAGTGCGTAATTCAAATACAACTTAATAATACAACTGTTGTGTACAATACGACAAAACATAAACTATGAGTTTGAATACAAATATTGTCTACTAGAGAGTATACAAACTCAAAAGGAGTCCTCATTACAATTATTATCACACTATTTCATAGAATAGTGAGGACTACTAATGCACCATCTAGGACCATCACTCTGTTCCCCGCCTAGTCCCAGCTACGTTTTCATTTCCTGAAGAGAACAGTAAAAGAAAGGGTGAGCTCAACTAGCCCAGTAAGAAATATTATGACTATGATAATGCAGAATAATTTATTGTTAGCCTTCAGCAGTGTTAAACTGATAAGATATAATAACTATCAAGTTTAACCGCAGCGAAAAAAGCAATCCATTAGAAGAGTCAAGTAGAAAATAAAATCTACTATCTTCTATGATTTAAAAGGTTTTTCATCACTTTTATCGCTGAGACTCAGCTTAATAAATAATCTACATCATCGAATAACCCCTGCACTACGGCCAAGGATATTCTTTAGTATCACGACCACGAATTATCCATGCACTACGGCTAAAGATAATCATGTTTTCATCAACGGTCCTGATCATGCCATAAAACAATTCATCTTTACACTATGGCCAAAGAGAATCCATAGCCATAATCATACCAAAAACTGTCCATCAATGTACTACGGGCCAATGAGGACTTTTTCCACATCATTTGTAACATTACGGTTATGATTACACCGAATAATCCCTGGTCATAATCATACCAAGTCCATCTATGCACTACAGGCCACATATGACTTTTAACAAAATATAAACATGGGGATGATGAATTGTTTTATGGCTTGATCAGGACCGTTGTCAAATTATCAACATGATACTGCTTTGTAGAGTAAAATTCAAGAATGCTCAGAAGAATATTTCCATGAAAAGATACTGGATGAAGCGCAAATATCAAGGATATTCCACTAATTTCATGGAGTATAGAAGTCAAAGTTTTAACCAACTGAGTATAATAAAGAATGGAATAACAAAAGAAATCACCATGCATGTGATAGACTGCACAGGCAGGTTATTCTAACAGAATAATAAATAACGGAACCAGGTCTGGCATAAAACGCACAGACATGATATTCCAACAGACTAATAAATAATGGAACCAGGTTCGGCGTAAAACGCACAAACAAGATATTCCAACAGAATAACAAATAATGGAACCAAGACTGGCGTAAACGCACAGACAGGATATTCCGACAGAATAATAAATAATGAAATCACAGAAGAATTTCACCAAGTATAGGGTAGCCCGCATATACAGGCTATTCTAACAGAATAATAAATAATGGAATAACAGAAGTTCTCTTCATGAATACAAAAGAAATAATACCCCTTACCATAAAAGAAATTGAATATAAGAGTAGGGAAGTAGCAGAATACTTTTCTATAGTTTCTCTATAACTTTTCTCTTTAGAGTTTCAGTGAATTCGTAAGAAATAATGAAGGAATGAGCTTCTATTTATAAAAGAATGGACTGCATAGTAACTAACTTATGAACGGTCCAGATTGATTACTTTAAACAGACGATCCATATTGGTTTACTATTAAAACTTAAAGCAGCGGTCCATACTGATTTACTATTAAAACTTTAAACCAGCGATCCATATTGATTCACTATTATAACTTTCCACCAGCGGTCCATATTGATTTACTATTATAACTTCAACCAACGGTCTGAAAAATTAGCACATCTCCTCATGGAATAATATTGTACCCAAAAATGATTTGGACCGAAAAGAAATATATTTTACGGATGATCAATAGTACCCCGTGAGTAGTAACTTGTGAATAGTAACTTGTGAATAATAACTCGTGAATAGTAACTCATGAATAGTACTCCGACACGAAAAGTGTCCCGAATACCCAATTGAATAATACTGAGTGACTTCTCACATAAGCATCAATAATAAATATCGTGTGCTACTGTGCAACTACGCGTATTACTGTACTTTTAACAACGGGTGTTTCAACAGTTAACGGTAAAACTTCTGCCATTATTTTCATAAAGTATTTTTGTCGTTTTCTCAATCCGACAATAATTCCGTTGCGTGGTCCACCAATGATTATACCGTCGTACGGATATTCCCCGATAAAAAGAATATTCCCCGACCAATCGAATATTATATATGTGACGCCCCCAAAATAGGTATACACAACACCCATTCTGAGTCGCCAAATACATGGTACAAGAAGCAAACTACAACTTCAATAATACAAATGTCATGTGAAATACGACAATATATACTGTGAGTTTAAATATAATATTGTCTTCTAGACAATATCCACACGCAAATAAATCCCCATCATAATTATTGATTCATTATTTTACAAAATGGTGAGGACTACTAAACAACTCTCTCTAGAACCTTCATTCCATACCCGACTAGTACTCGCTACATTCTCGCCTCACGAGAAGAAAAATGGAACAACAAGGAAAAGGGTGAGCTCAACTAGCCCGATAAAGAATATTATGACTAAGATAATATACAACAAATTATCGTTAGTCTTCAACAGGAAAAATCGATAGAATACAATAAACAACAAGTTTGAGATCAATATTCGCGTGAAATAATAATTCATAGAAGAGTTACGTAGAGAATGAAATCTACTATAATCTATGAATTTAACGATCCATCATCAATATTTTATCCCCTGTAACATCAATCAATATGCATACGGAATCAAATATTCATCTTTGCACTACTGAGCCAAAGATATTCATCGATTAGTCATGTTCATTTAAACACTTGTTCATCTTTGCACTCTGAGGCCAAAGATATTAATCAATCGGTCATGTTCATCTCAACACTGTTCATCTTTGCACTCTGAGGCCAAAGATATTCTTGAAATCATTCATCTTTGCACTACTGAGTGCCAAAGATATTCATTAATATCATCATTTAAAGGCGAGGATGATGAAAAATATTTTTAAGAAAGCGAATCCGGTGAAACAAAATGACAAGGATTAAGGATTAAGGATTCGTACTTGGTTTTATCCACGCCCAAAAATACCTCAAAAATAATCATAGTGGTGTAAAATTCAAGAATGATCAAAACATGGATACAATCGAGTTAGTGTCCGTAGAATAGATGTTTTAGACGAAAAGAAGAAATTTTATTTTTTGGTGAATAGTACAAGTATCGTGAATAGTGTCAGTATCGTGAATAGTGCCGATATCGTGAATAGTAACTCAGACACCAAAAGATAGAAATTCCACAAAAATATCTTCACGCTTCATGAATAGTACTCGTGAATAGTAACTCGTGAATAGTAACTTCATGAATAGTAACTCGTGAATAGTAACTCATGAATAGTAACCCATGAATAGTAACCCCGACATGAAAAAGTTCCAAATTTGATAAAACTTCAGATCAACATTTCAAAATTATAATGATATTGAAGAAATAATATCATTCTGAAAAAATAATATCCCTTACCTCGAAAGATCAAGACTTCTAAATAAAAAACAGGATATAGGCTATGACTTGGACTTGCACCGTATAGCAATACTCAAAGTATACTCAAAATACTCACAAGAATACGCTCGATAATATAGAGAGAAAACTTGATTTACGGTGTGATTTTCAATTCTAACCTAAGCACCCTATTTATAGGAAATTGCTTAGAACACCAAAGCGAAAATTTAATAAATTAATAATATAATTATATTATTTTCTACACATATCTAGAATCTGATTTCAGCCATCAAACACATGCCACCTTCTAGAAAAAATAAGAAAAAACGTTTTTCTAATTTTAAATATTTTAAACTTTCAAAATCAATTATTTGAACTTGAACTTCAATAATTCATAATAAATAGCCCTTTCATCAGAAAATTTGAATCTCGCGAGTTTTTATAGGAAATTCAATTCTCTACAACTTTGCAGAAGAAAGTTTTTCCAAATTCCAATCAGAAAATGACCGAAATCCACAAACGGGCAATTTTACAATTTATAATCAAATTTCGATCGATAAATGGGGTCCACCGACATGTTTAACATGTTTTAAACATTTATTGCAACAAAATACTCTTCCTCCTCGTATACTCATATATCCCACATTCGTTGTAAAAATATCACCGTTAATATATTATTAAAATAATATATTTAAATGAATTATTTTATCAGAAAAAGATAAAATATTAATTTTCAACAATTGTCATTTTAAAAATTTTCTCCATCTATATCCACATAAAATCAATATTTTCCTCATCATATAAATCAATAATTAATTATTCACAAATAATATTACGAGAATCACAATATTGACAACCGTGCGGTTCCAGGAAGAGGGGCTTTCAATAAAATTTCTTCTTCTTCTTGGCGCAATTAGGTGACCAAACCTCTCCTAGACAGAACTTTCTAGACATTGCCAATAATGTTATCTAATAATATTATTAGGATAATATGAATTATTGCCGATAATGAAAGATCTTGTGTAATGATAATTATTGAAACAACGGTAATATAAAATATCAACGACAATTATTAACTCGATAAAATCTTTGAGCAAAGAAATTCGTAACCATTATTGAGTAGTGTGCTTCTTCTACGTAAGAATCAATAATTGGTGCAATCTGGTGTGCTCTTGTTCAACAGCGTGTATTAGTGTGTTTTAACCATAGCGTATTCCAACAAAGATAATAGCAGTAATAACTACTGTAGATTATTTAAAAACAACTTATATTTGTCGTTTTCTTCATCCAATCGCTTTAGTTATGGGGCCCACACACATACATGCACGCCGTCATCGAATATTCTAACCGCATACGAATATTCCACGACCAAACGAATATTCCCAAACAACAATGAATATTTTATAACCACTTGCTTATTTTGAAATATTTGCATATTTAACCCTTAACTATCCACATTAATCAAATCAACCCTTACTATTTCAAAATAATAAATAAAGGAAATTCCTTTTTATTTTAAAAAAAAATTTCGGGGTCTTACAATATAATCACTTGCTTACTTTGCAAAATTTGTAACTATTACCCACAACTATAACATTACATCAAATCAACACTATAATATTAAAAAATTATTTTGAGAAAATTAAATCTTTATTCTTAAAATCTGGGGTCTCACACCGAGTCCCTATATAAATCTCATGTGGGAGGCGCCACATCGATCTTGGCATGGCTACCACGATTGGCTTCAAAGCGTGGCACTTGCATGGCGCCACTTAGCAGAATGTTCTAAAATGACTTCTGTCTTGCACAGAAGTCTGAAATTTTTAATAGTAATACTATAAGACCAAATAATTCTGTTATTATAGTATTGTAATGTGTTGAATGAACATGGTGTTAATACCTAACGAGTTTATTATCGTTTAGGAATATAATTGGATTTCATGGTTAGACATTTAAACCATACGTGATGTAGCGTTGATTATGACTAATCATTTCATGTTAACATATGTATATAGGATATTGTGATTTGGATATTAACGGTTTAATCTATGCGCAAGGCAAGTTCTCTAACTCCATACTCTTGTTGAATTAGTTTGTTGTGTTTATGCAAGTTTTCTAATCCTAAAGCTTCGTTATGCAAAATTCATATTGAGTAACGTTTTTCATCCATTAAGCAATTTAATTGTATCTAGTTATTCATGAAGATACAAGCTTCCCATCTCCACATTTTCATTGAGATAGTTATTATTATTATGCAAGTTTTTCTTAACTCTAAATTTGTTATATTAGCATACAAGTACCTTTATTCTGTTGAACCAGTTTATCGTTCAAGTTATTATTTGTTGAGCATGCTTGATATTAAATTCTAATATGTAACCTTAGCTTAATGTTATTAAAAGCAAGGTACGATGTGTTATTCAATGGTTATGCTATTAGATTATCCCTAAAGCATGAACTTAGAATGAAATGTTTATTCAGTCATGATTATTTAATAACATAGTGTTATTATCTTTTATTTAACTAATACTTAGTTGATGTCCGTTGAATTCTAAATTACCTTGAAGTGTATCCAAACCAAACTATCTTTGGGGCGGACTTGTACTTAAAATACTGAGATGAACAACCCTATTTATAGGGGTTACGCTTAGTTTTGTACTTTGCGCTGAAATATTTGTATACAATACATGTACGAAAGGGTTGATCCCCCTAAGTACCCTGAAGTTGTGAGAACCCAGAATTTCACATAATTCAAATTTTTGGAATAAATTTTTTTTTTAGAAAAAGAATAAAGAAAGTACTTGAATCATATAAGTTTATATGATTATTAAGCTAGATAGTTAATTTATTAACTAAGAAGTATAGTTAATCATTCTCAAGGAAGAGTAATGAAAGTTATGTAAGAAATTAACATAGCTTGAATGTTAGCCTTGATTATTAAATTAAAAGGATTTACAATCCTTAAGTAATTGATGATTGATATGAGTATGTATGTGTTTATAACTTATTAAGTCAATTTGGGCTAATAAGTTAATAAACTAGGGGAAATATGTTAGGACATATGATGAGTGAGTTTTATACTCATAATTCAGTGCGTTTGAACTTAATTTTTTAGATGTTTTTAAGTGTTTATGTCTATTCATGCATGTTTTATGTTGTTTTGTAGGAATTGGGACAAAAGTTACTTGGATCGACGTTTGGGGTGGCTAGATGCGCTTTTTTGGCTTGCCATTTACACAGCAATCACTTCAGAGCCAATTTTAGTATTGCTCCGAACCTTATTTTGAAAGCCTTAAAGAATGAAAGTTGTAAATCTACTTCTCCTCTTCCTGATCATCTTGAATCATCAAAATCGGAGTTCGGACGAAGATGTTATGGCCATTTTCCCAAAGGACATCGGAGCAGAAAATGTCAGAACATGGGACCAGCGTTGGGGCGCCCAAAATAGGCCTATGCCCAAAGACCAAAGGTATTTGGGAAGCGATGGTTGAGCGTTAAGCCCATTTGGGCACCTTTGGGAAGGGCTTGGTGATGGCCTGGACACGTTTTTGGGCGAGTTTTGACACCTTTTTGACTCCAAATTAGATTGGGTTTGTTCCTATGCTAAAAATTAGACTTGTAACCTATAAATACATGATGTAAGACATAAAATAAGAGGGAATACATAGCTTAGCTTAGATAAAACACACCATTAGATTAGACATTAACCCTAGTTCTTAATTAGCCATTGGAGATTGAAGCAACTTGGAGAACACTAAAGATCAAGAGCAAGAGCAAGAGGGGAGCATCAGATTTGCTGACAACAGATTCTATTCTCTTCTCTTATCATACTTTTATCTTTTAATGTCTATTCAGTTGTGGATTCTTGGTTTCCATTCATTAATTATGAACTAACTCTTTTATTAAGATTTCAATTGAACCTTTTATGTCTATAAATTAGTTATTTGATTTATTCCAATTATTTATGTTAAAGTGAATTGTTTATCTTATCTTGTGCTTATTGATTAATTATCTGGCCAATAATTACCTTGTTACTCTAGAAGGAATTGAGAGAGGAATTCTAGGGTTAGAACTGGGCTTGATAACGTGTGACTTATTTATTTGCACGGTGAATAATTAGGTTTGTGAATTGAATGGAAATATTTGTTCACCACATGTAACACATAAGAAATTGGAATTGAAGAAGTTTAATTCAATTGTTTTGCATAGGAATATAGCAAGATTAATCTGGATTAAATAGAAGTCAATTGATCACTTGGAAAAAGGACTTTTGACATTTGAGAATTCCTGTTAACAATTCAGTAGGCATAATAATTGGGATAATTGGATAATTGATTTATAGTTCATAATTGGGGATATTGAAGTCTTAACCTTTATTTATTTGAATTCAGTCATAAAGCAATTCAGTTTAATTAACTAATTTAGTTTTCTTAATTAGAAAAATCACGATTTGAGATTGTTTAAAAAAGATTGATTTGGTTAAGAGTTAGTACTTGGTAATTTTTATTAAATAATTCCTCGTGGGAACGATACTCTACTTTCACTTTATTACTTTTTGACCATGTATACTTGCATGTATTCATTGATTGCGAAATCAATCAACAACATATGTGAGTTATGTACGTGATTGAGTAAATATGTATTATATAATGTGTATACATTTATTTTGTAAAGAGATGAAGAATAAAGTTATGTAGCCTAATAGATATATTAGGTATGATAATTAAATAACCTAATGTGTTATAATTTAAGAGAATGATAGTATTTAAAAATATATACTAATCCTAAGAGATTTATTTGATGCATCTCAATTAATTAATCTTATAACCTAAAGAATAGCAAGTCTAATTGGGTTATGAAATTAAAAATATATGAGTAAGAAATTAACTTGCTAATGTGTGTAATAGAACCCTAATTAAATAGTGGGGAATGGATAAATTAATAAGTATAGAACTATGTTGATTTGCAAGTCCACAGAATTAAAATTACTAGCTCAAAGAATTAAAGGAGTGGCCCAACCTTTAGCCCAAGTGGGAGGGGACATGTTGGACATTTATTAAGGTAATTAAAGCATAAAATGAAAACAATTTTGAACAATAGAAAGGCCACTTGGCCGAAATTTAGAGAGGATAGAAAGGGGGGAAGAATGTAATGATTGCTTACTTTAATAGGTGGACAACTTCCAACAAGTGTCCAATTTTCATTTGACCAACACTTTATCTAAACTTGCAAGCAACCACTTGGTAATTGAGTGGGAGAGAGAAGAGTTAGATATGTTGGTAGATTAAGGATAGATATACCAAATATATCTATACTTACTTTTCCAACAAACCAAAATCTAAGTCTTATCTTTTTTCTTTTTATCTTATTATCTAACAAAAGCTAAGAAAGAAAGAGAGAGACTAGAGAAGAGAGAGAGAAAGTCTAGGAGTTCGGCTATAGAGAGAGAGGGAGAGAGGTAGAGTTTTTGCAAGCCATCTTGCTCCATAATCAAAGTTTAGAAAAAAGGAAAAAGAAAATCAAGCAAAGGTATAACCAAATCTCTACTCATGTAGTCTAATTTCCTTTTTAGTTTGATTTGATTTTTTTTTTATAATTTGAAGTTTTGATCTTGAGGTTTAAAACCTTAGATCTAGGTGTATATAAGTGTTTCATGTTTAGATCTAACCCTTTTGAGCATCAAAAGTTAAATCTAAAGTATGAGATAGAAACTAGGTTTTTCAAAATGTAGAGAACCTAATTTTTATTAGCCTTGATGGTGTTTAATTTTGTGTTTGATGCTTGATTGATGAAATAGATCATGTATTATGGTAGATTCATGGGTATATGGAGTAGGAGTAGGTAGTATTATGAGTTATGTTGGTTATTATGTGAGAACATATAAGTTTTTTTAGAAACCACAAAGGGTTGAAAATCAGATTTTTGTGAAAATGAAACATGAAATTCAAATGACCATATCTCCTATTATATTTCACATTTTTGAGTGTGGTCAAGTCCTAAAGTTAGATCTATGGGTTTTCTAATATATCCAAGTGGAATCACTTAAAAAGGATTTACACATTTTCGTGTGGAATGATTTTAGTAAATGATGAAAAATCTGGAAATGCTTAAAAAGCTGCTGCGAAGAAATTGGAAGGGCTGTTTCGGCCACTTATTTAATGAGATAAAATCCGACCTTTTGAGGGATGAAAATATATGGGATAAAGTAGGTTGTGTCCAAAAATGAGCTCATTCCGACTTAAAATGACCAAGTTATGACCAATTCAATATTCGGGTTTTTTGGACGAAAATTCCTATAACCGGAGTTCTATAACTCTGATGGCCACGAAATTTAAACTGGAGGCTCATGTTAACATGTATAAGATTATGTCATGAGATAGGAATTTTTAGAGTTAAGCACGAGGTAGCTAATTTCTTAAGGAATTAACTAAGAATGATTTTTAAAAAATACTAAAGGAAGTTGGAAAATTATCGAAAAATACTTTTTGTGTATGAAATATATGTATATATGTTTGGAAAAAGGATAGAAAAATAATAAGCTGATTTGGTGTTTTCGTGAAAAAGGATATGGAATCCAGCTTGCTGGATTGAAAAATCGGATGAATCCATCTTGCTGAATTGAAAAGAAGTTTACTGAATTGAAAATATGTTGAATCCAGCTTGCTGGATTGCAATCTAGTTGTTGGATTTGGAATCCAGTTTTCTGGATTGCAGTTTGGATTGCTGGATTTGAAATCCAAAGGTTGCTGGATTAGTATTTGACTTATGAGATATTAAAGACGAACTTATAATATATAAGATTAGAGTGTTAAAACATAATATATATGATATAGAGATTAAAGAATTAACAAAGGATGATAATAATACTAATATTGTAAGGTGTTATCTAATATTTAATTATGTGTTTTCGTGTTAGATAATTGATTGATAAAATAATTGTACTATGATACAAAGTATGATATGCTGATTAAAAGACCAATCTTATTAATGATAGATATTACAAAAGAAGTTAACTTAAATTGCGTAGTAGTAGTCAACAAATCAGGCAAGTTCCAAACTCAACTTGAGTTACTATTTTTCAAGTATGGTAGTGAATAATTATTGATAGTTATTCACATCTATAATGATTGTTGTAATTTGCACGTAGTGCAATTGATTCTTGTTCTATTATTTGAACGATTTATAAATCATGTCTCAACTAATTGTTTTGGCAAGACTAATATTTGTTAAAGCATGAAATGTTCTATTAATTATGAACTGAATTGTTATTGGAAGATCTATGCCATTGGTTTCGGCTAGATTAGTATTGTTATTAATTATTGAAATCATAGTATTTCTTTGAAAGTAATCCAAACCATATTGTTGTGGTACGGACTCGTGATGTAAGACTGAGATGAACAAATTTTAATGTCGTAAATCGACTTATGCACTATTATTGAGTATTATGCATAATATAGGGTACACAGGATTTGGCCGCTCCAGGTACTTGCAGAAGAGTATAGTTTAGTTTTTATAACTAATTTATATTCTTGTGGAAATTTTGTTTTATTAACTAAATGATTCCTCTATTAGTTCATGATCCTTTTGTGATCACTCAGCATGAAATCTGGGTATATCCCACTTTATTGAATATTGTTGCAGTATTGTTAATTCTTCTTATTCAATTGAATATTATTGAATCTTTGAAAGAATTTTACTCTTTCATCTCTGATATGTTATTCAGTAGGAAATGGGAAAAAAGTTTTATTATTGAGATTGTATTATTATTCAACTACTTTGAAATCTTTTGATTATTTTTGAAGTTCTATAGAAGCTAGACTCTTTTATTCATGATATATATCATTTATTGTATATTTTAACTTGTTGGGCAAACTCGTTGCTCACCCTTGCTTAAATAAAATATTTCAGCTAATGTCGTTGTAGCAGAAGGTTCTAACAGAGACAAAGGCAAAGGCAAGGCTCAGGAGTAGTTAGTGTCAACTTTTAATGGATATGTTTTATTATATAATTATGTATGTAAACCTTTTGGTTATATAAGGGTATGTAAGTTATGTCAAGGTTAGTTAACATGAGATATTGTTATAAGTTGTATTAAGGAATACTATGAATGATGTTTTTCATTAATGAATGAGTAGTTAGATATGATATATATGATGGATCATGAGCACCAAACCCGAGGATAGGGAGCCCGGATTTGGGGGCGTCACAGAAGTCATTATAGTCGTATGATTGTAAAAGTTAAAGTTGAAAGATTACTTATAACTGTGGACAAGGTTCGTGGTCATTAGACCCTCAATTGAATGTTTAAGATGTTAATAGAATTTATTGTTCAATTCTATTTAGCCCCTGAATGGGCAAGGAATGTTTCAGTTCTTTTAAGCCTCTGAATAGGCAAGGAACGTATAAGAAATTAATATAACTTATTGTTCAGTTCTATTGAGCCCCTGAATGGGCAAAGAATGTAAAAGTTTTATTCATTGATATTTCAAGTGAGCCTTGTTTGCTCACTCTTGCCTGTAAAATCCTTACAGCTAAAGATGGAAAGAGTGACGTGCCTAGCACCAATAAAGGAAAGGGAAAGATGAACAAGTACTGAAGACTTGTAATAGTTTGATAGTTTTATTATCAAACCTTGATTTAAAGATTGTAATGAAGTTTATTTTAAATTTTCTGCATGAATGATTGTTTGTAAAGGTTAGATAACCAGGGAGATTTTATTTTATGTAATTTCCTGTATGGGCAGGTTTATTATTCAATTTTATTTATGATTGGGTAGTTATAAATGAATGTTTTGATTACGTGAACACCAAATCTTGAGGTAATGAAGTACCGGGATTTGGGGGTGTCACAAGTTGGTATCAAAGCTTTAGGTTATGAACCTTAGGTGGGGAAAAAGCCTTAGGATAACCTTTGAAAAGATAGTTGAGAGAACTCTTATCGAGTTTTAAGGAAGAAGTAATAACACACTTATGTGCTTATGTGTTTATAACTTATGTGCTCGTGAGTGTCGAGTAGAATGATTAATAATTAATACTTTAAAACTTTGTTGTCAGGATGACTAATGTCGGAGAATCCAGTCAAGCTAGAGAGGAAGGACCTCAGATGCCTATAGAGGAGGAGCCTCGTGACATTCAGGTTGTTTGGGAACAACTACTGCCAAGGGAGTTAGCCCCGTTGGTCACAGTGGTTGAAGACGAGAATGATGATGTGGAGACGGATGAGGAGGATCCCGTGGAGTTGCTACAGGAGGAAGAGAATCCACTAACCTCGATGGCTGCTCGTATGTATGATGAAGTCTACGACCGTAACGTGGAACTTCAGAACACAGTTGAGGAGTTGTAGGAGATAGTAGCTGAACAACAGACTGCAATGACACAGAAGGACGACGATATCCAGGATCGAGATGAACGTCTAACTAATGTTGAAGAGAAGCTGATGCAGACTGAAGGAGAGAAGGAACAACTGATCGAGATGGTCGTGGAACTGAAGAACAAGCTGAAGGAAGAAGCTACCAAGAGGGCGAGAGCTGAAGATGCATACGAGGAAGCTTATCAACGAACTGGAAGAGCAGTAAGGGACGCACAAGCAAAGAGGATGAAGATGGAAGAGATGGATAAGGCTAAAGTGAAGATGTAAGTTGGAGTGAAGATTTTGAAGAACTTTCATATCGATTACGGATTAAGGCTAAAGTGAAGTGTGTTCTGCATTATTATTCATCTTTAGTTTTATATTTGTAATTGAAAGAATGTTATCTTTAATTTATTCAGTTATTATTTCATTTATGATGAACTAAATACTATTTAGGCTTAAGACGGATCTTTAAGTGGAACGATGATTATGTAACTTCGATTTTCAGTTTAATAAGCTATTATCTAGTTTATCTATATTAATTTGAGCTTGAATTTATGAATTGCCTAATCAATGATTCTTTGTGGACTTGTATGAATTCGAGAGATGAAATACGAGTTTAGACTTAGTTAATATAGCATATGTTCTTAATTTTTGTGAATGAACATAATCATGATGAATGTTAGGGTAAAGATATGCTTTACATCACATGTAATAAAATAAAGGACTTGAAATTAAACCTTCTTTAATTGTAATTCACATGGAGATATAGTGAGTTAGTTGATTAAGGTGTTTAACTTGATTCTATTTAATTTTTGGATTTGAGTTAATACGGTATTAGTACATCGAGAGGTGGCTAGTTCTACATACGTGTTCTTGATTAATAAACTGGGATATTGAGTTAAATTGGAATAAAGGTGTAATAATCAGAGTGATGCTTATAGTGAAGTCGGAAGCCTAATTCTCCAATATTTGTTTAAAATTTTAGTGTTTAGAATTTATTGATTGTTTGGTGATTTTAATATTTTTAATACTTTTAGTTACAAACTGGAAATTGATTAGTTTAATAAAACTAGGATTAATAGGAAATTGGTAACTGTGAGGTTTAAATTCTTATTACAGTCTTTGAGGGAACGATAGTCTACTTACTATTATATTATTTGTTGACCACGTATACTTGCGTGCTGTGCGTAATTAGATTTTACCCAACACTACTGGTGGGAGAGTACTTCGGACATGGAAGCTACTGGTGGGAGTGTACTTCAGACATGGACGTTACTGGTGGAAGAGTACTTCAGATGTGGAGGTTACTGTTGGGAGAGTACTTTAGTGCATGGACTTTAGTGCTTAGAAGGCATTTGGACTCTAAATAACATGGGATTTCGACCCGAAGTAAGGTGTTGGATATATATTGAGCAATGAACAACAAGATCATTATCATATAAAGCAATTAAAAGAGATTAAGGACAGAAATTCATAGCGAGCGTTGGAGTGAAGATTTTGAAGAACTTTCATATCGATTACGGATTAAGTCTAAAGTGAAGGGTGTTCTGCATTATTATTCTTCTTTAGTTTTATATTTGTAATTGAAAGGATGTTATCTTTAATTTATTCAGTTATTATTTCATTTATGATGAACTAAATACTATTTAGGCTTAAGACGGATCTTTAAGTGGAACGATGATTATGTAACTTTGATTTTCAGTTTAATAAGCTATTATCTAGTTTATCTATATTAATTTGAGCTTGAATTTATGAATTGCCTAATCAACGATTCTTTGTGGACTTGTATGAATTCGAGAGATGAAATACGAGTTTAGACTTAGTTAATATAGCATGTGTTCTTGATTTTTGTGAATGAACATAATCTTGATGAATGTTAGGGTAAATATATGCTTGACATCGCATGTAATATAATAAAGGACTTGAAATTAAACCTTCTTTAATTGTAATTCACATGGAGATATAGTGAGTTAGTTGATTAAGGTGTTTAACTTGATTCTATTTAATTTTTGGATTTGAGTTAATGCGGTATTAGTACATCGAGAGGTGGCTAGTTCTATATACGTGTTCTTGATTAATAAACTGGGATAGTGAGTTAAATTGGAATAATGGTGTAATAATCAGAGTGATGCTTAGAGTGAAGTCGAAAGCCTAATTCTCCAATATTTGTTTGAAAATTCAGTTTTTAGAATTTATTTATTGTTTGGTGATTTTAATAGTTTTATTACTTTTAGTTACAAACTAGAAATTGATTAGTTTAATAAAATTAGGATTAATAGGAAATTGGTAATTGTGAGGTTTAAATTCTTATTACAGTCTCTGAGGGAACGATACTCTACTTACTATTATATTATTTATTGACCACGTATACTTGCGTGATGTGCGTAATTAGATTTTACCCAACAAGTTTTTGGCGCCGTTGACGGGGACTTTAGTATAGATTTTAATATTTTGCAATATTAGTTTAATTAGTCCAGTTTTACTTAAACATTTTTATTTTTGTTTTGTTCGTCTTATTTCAGGTTTTTGAAGTTGGTAAGCAAACTCCGTACAAAAATCCAGACTTACTTCCTTTTGAGGATGACATTGAGAGAAGCTTTCAAAGGCTAAGTAAGTGGATTAAGGATACAAGGGACGACTTCAAAAATTCTGAAAAAGAAGAAGTAATGGCTGCCGAAGACAAGAAACCGTTGAGGGACTTTGCTACACTCAAGGTTACTGAGCTGCAGTCGAGTATCACCAGGCTTGCTATAGCTGCGAAAACATTCAAGATTAAGCCTGGGACTATTCAGATTATCCAAAACTCAGTTCAGTTTGGTGGACTTGCAAATGATGATCCTAACGAGCATTTGATCAGCTTTATGGAAATATGCGACACATTCAAGTACCATGGGGTGTCAGATGAAGTAGTCGGACTTTGCTTGTTCCCATTCACTCTGCGGGACAAGGCGAAGAGTTGGTTACACTCTCTACCATCGGATTCAATAACAACATGGGATAAATTGGCTGAGAAGTTTCTAGCTAAATTTTGAAAGTAGTATGAACACAAGCCAATCATGTTTGATGATAAAGCATATACTTTGTAACAATCTTATTCATTTATTAATAAAAAGTATTAATTTATTAAAGGCTTTTAATTATCTACATGATGCTGTTTTATAATATGTGATAAACCCATAGTTTTAAGCAATGCTTTTAGAATAATGATGATGATCATTCTAATGAGATCTAAATTCTTAGAAAGCTTAAAACTAAAATAGTTCCCAATCATTGGATTACTAAATTGGGGATTAGTGAATCAGGATAGATTGGTACATACGTTAATTTGCTCATTGGATGAGGATGATTGATCTCATGATCATTTGTGTGGAGACACTAAAGCAAGTATGTAGGTGCTTATTAGAGAATAAGTTCTTCGAGCGTGGCTCGCTAAGGAATACCTAATGGAGTTTTAATTGCTGTCAATAGGAATTTCTGTAGTGATAGTAAGTACAAGTGATCCTTGGACTTGAGATCATCATAGTATCTTGTGTATGATGAGTTATACTTTGACTTATTCCTTAAGACCCTTAGCGTATATCAAAGGGTATTCTTGGGTATAATAAGTTGTACATGGAGATAATGTATGATCAATAAAGAATCTACCACTTCTAATAAAAAGAAGAAATGTCTATGTGATTCGATAAATGACAACCCAAGTAGTCCTTGGCAAGGCGAGAATGAAATTAGAAAGGAGTTTCTAAGTTGCATTATTTGGTATTGTGCATTTAAGAATCGAAATACATATAATTAAATAAAATAAGACTTGACAAGAATTCCATATCTTATATTTAATTGGGACATTGTATGGTGGAAGGATTGAATTGTACGGTAACTATTTACTCAAAGGTTCTTTTATGATTAATGTTGAAATCTATATTATCCGGAAAGTCGTTGATCGCTAGGGAGGCTTATCCTATTGTAGAATAAATATTATTTATTTAAATAAATTAATTATTTAATTTATTTATTTAAATAAGATTAGAATTGTTCTAATTGATTTATTCACAATAGGTTTAATATGGAGAACCTAAAGGGTCACACCATAAAAGGAAGAATAATTATTTAAGAAGTTAATGGCATAATCGTAATAATATATGTTAAGTATATTTAATTTAATCTATGGTGATAGAATAAATTAAATAGCTTAATATTTATTATTTAATATTTTAGAAATATTAAATATAAATTAATAAGAGGAGTCTTATTAATATTATTACAATTATTATTATTTTAATTTCTAAAAGAGTTTAGGAATTAATTTAATATAAGTACTCTCATTTATTCCTAATTGGATTGGGAAGGAAAATTAGTTAAAGGAGTTTAATTAATTATCCCTAATAAGATTAGGGAGCTTAATTAATTAAAAGAATTTAATTAATTAAATAAAACTCAATTCTCTAATTGTTAAGGTGGGTTGCCCACATCTATAAATAAGAGGAGTCTTATTATGGGTGATGTGGTGGTTGACTTTTACAACTACGTAATAATTCCAATTGGTTGGAGAGTACGCCCTTTTTCTATACAGATAGGAAAAACTAGGGTTTGAGCCAATACCCCTTCTTCTTGAAAATTCTTTTTCCTTGGTAAATCACCTTTAGAGGCCAAACACTAGGGTGGCTAACGTTGATCAAAGGAAGGAACCAAACCCGGTGGATTCAAGTTGAACGCGAAAAGGATTGGAGGTGAACTTGTACCTGAGGAAGCTCGATCTTCAAGGGTATAATTCTTATTCGTTATCTTTTTCGTTTAATTAATAATTGTGCATAAAGGGTGATCCGGGTATATGGTTTGTAAATTTTTTAAACTCTGATTTTACACGTTTCCGCACTTTTTGTGCAATTTGATTGCGTTCATAAATATTACAAACCTAACAGTGGTATCAGAGCCAAACCTTTATACGAATTATTAATTGTTCAGATTTAATATGTATATTGATATGTGTTTAGAACAATTTAATTGGGCATAATTTGTTTGTATAAAATTTAAAAAAAAAAAAAAAAAAAACCATTTATTAGCAGTGAATACCAACGCCATTATGTGTGAATACCAATTGGGGTGGTGGCGCAGTTGGCTAGCGCGTAGGTCTCATAGCTTATTTGTCCTGAGGTCGAGTGTTCGAGCCTCTCTCACCGCATTAATTTTTTATTTTTTTATTATATAATCTAACCGCACGGCATTAATAAAAAAAAAAAAAAAAGCTATGAGACGGAAATCAAGGTTAGTATATATAACGGAAATCGAGTTAACTATATATATATATATATATATATATATATATATATATATATCCGGTTTATATTATATATATAATAGTTATGTATATATATATAATAGTTATATATATATATATATATATATATTAATCTTAATTATTCTCAATAATTTTACAATTAAAATAAAAGGTTTATTTTAATTTTAAAATAAAAGTTTATTTTAATTTTAAAATAATAGGTTTATTTTAATTTTAAAATTAGAATTTCATGCTAACTAATTAGAGTTGGAATTGGATTCCATAATAACTAATTGGAGTTGAAATTGGATTTTATTTTTCTAAAATAAAGGAGTTTATTTGTGAATAGGGAAGTAAATCCATCTTTCCTTAAATAAAGGAGTTTGTTTAGATATGAAATAAGATTTCATATTATTCAAAATAAAGGAGTTTATTTGTGAATAGGAAAGAGAATCATAATTTCCTTAAATAAAGGAGTTTATTTAGATATGAAATATGATTTCATATTATTCAAGATAAAGGAGTTTATTTGTGAATAGGAAAGAGAATCCTAGTTTCCTTAAATAAAAGAGTTTATTTAAATATGAAATAAGATTTCATATTATTCAAAATAAAGGAGTTTATTTGTGAATAGGAAAGATAATCCGTGTTTCCTTTAATAATTTTATTTTTTTTTATTACATGGAATTGGATTCCATAATTAATTAAAATAAAGGAGTTTATTTTGATTAAAGATTTTGATTAAAATAATATAGTTTATTTTATTCAAAATTGGATAAATTAAAATAAAATAGTTTTATTTTGATTTAAATTTGGATTAAAATAAAGGAGTTTATTTTGATTCAAAATTAAATTTTATACTAACTAAATTTGCCCATTAAATGATATCAATATATATATTAAATGTTTATTATTCATATGATGAATGTTATTTATTGATGCATATGATGATGTTTATGATAATAAATGGGATTGATTATGGACTATTGACCAATGTGATTAGATTTTATTTTAGTTGGATGCATGAATGTATAGATTTTATTAAATGGGGTCTGCGTACCTCGTCTTCTCTAATTTTTCTTAATGTAAATTCTATTCCCCTCCTATGTACTTCCCCTTGACTGCTGATCAAGGTTTCTATTTATTTTAAATAGTTTTGTAATAGGAATAGTTAGAATTAATTTTGAAAAATTGGAGAGCAAGGAGCAAGGAGCGCTTGAAGATCCTTCTGTAATGGAGCCCGGGTTTAAATGTAATAGTTATATTTAAATATTATTTTTTGCACCCCTAGGGTTTGACCTTTTGGTTCACTTGGTGGCTCTAGTGAACCAAACTAGAATAAAAGTCCATAATCAATCCGGGTAGAATATAGTATTCTATATGTGCATGCTTATATTATATATATTATATATTATGCAAACATGCTTTGTATGTTCATTAATATGACGCGTATTTTATATATATATGTGCATGCGCGCTAAACAAGTTGAGACAAATTAATAACAAACCCCTCAATTTTTATATTAAGTCCTAAGCGTTCAAAGATATTTGGAATATCGAGCGTCAGCCTTTCTAGCATGATAAAATTAATAGAGTATTAAATATTTAATATAAGTTTGTTGTGTCACCACAAGGCAAGTATTAAGTATTTAAGATGTTAATTTATCACATTTGATGCTTATAAAGAAAATTGAACAATATTGTTTTGTTGTGTCACCACAAGGATGATTTTTTTTTTTTTGAATATATGGAGTGCTAGGTCGGACTTAACTTGGATAATTTTAATTCGGATGTGCCACCACTTGATCAAAATAATCTAAGAGGCAAAAGAAAATGAGTTGCATAGTTGATGTAATTGACAAAAGTTGTCTACCTATTTATTTATATATAGTTTGTTGTGTCACCACAAGGCTATATACATTTGAAATGGGATCCTTATTCTCACTAGAAAATCTTTAATTAGATTTTTAGAACTATATAAGTGAGGTAATATAGTTTGAAGAAAATAGTGGGAGATACCAATTTAAAATAAGACCTAATTTATTTTGGTAATTAATAAAGAATGTATGTTAAAATGTTGTTAAATACAAATTCATTTACAAAATTTTACAATGTCTTAATTACTATCAACGTGAAACATTTTAGATGTTATTTAACCGGACCGTAGTATTAAATGGATTGGTTAAGGAATATGAGAATAGTTCTCATATTGTGAAAAGCTATCTTATGTCCTTAATATCGTCTATCCCCGCAATGGTTGCAGCATAATGCCTCCGAGGAAGAGATTGCTACTTTTAGAAAGTGGCAAAATGATGCACTGATTGGCTCAATGCATCATGCTTGCATCCATGAGTATTGAGCTTGAGGCACAAGATGAAACTATGGATGCTCCTACTATACTACCGCACATCAAGTAGTTGATGGTGAGGAAAGTAGGACTGATAGATATCGAGATATCTAAGGAGCTCTTCCGATCTAGAATGGCCAATGGCACTATATAAGCATGCAGACAAAAGTTCTTAACATAATCAATTTGATTGATCAATTAGGTCAACTGGTTTTGTCATGGATGGAGAGTTGAGCCAAGATTTGATCTTGCACTCACTCCTGGACTCCTTTCACAATTGTTGTGAATTTTTCATATGAACAAGCTAGATATCAGCCTCGCTGATTTGCTTAACATATTGAAAAATGTTGAGAGTCACTTTCCAACCAAGATAGATCAAGTCTTACTGGTAGGGGCAAAAGGATCTTCTGAAAAGAAGAACGATTCGAAGAAGGTATAAATAAAAAGGGCAAAAACAAGGGATAATAAGAACAAAACTGATACGGATAGCAAAGGAGTTTGCTTCCACTGCAATAAGCCTGGACACTAGAAAGAAACTGCGAGAAGCATCTTGCAGAGGCTAACCAAAGAAGCTTAGTGAAGTTTTGGTTACAATACAGTTTTTGTTCATGATTGAAATAAATTTTTTCTTTAAGTCAAGGTTCTACTTGGGTATTGGATACCGACTTTGGTTATCATAAATATAGATTTATGAAGGGACCAAGCAGAAGTAGAAAGTTAAACAAAGATAAGTAATCCTATGTGTGGAAAATGAAGCAAAGGTTCTTTGCATTAGCTATAGAAACTTATAGTTTAGCAATGCCTACGGCAAATCTATTAAGTCAATAAGTTGTTATTGTATTCCAGGTTCTTGTTAAAAATATTATTTCCATTTTATTGTTGGACAATGAAATCTTTGGTAATATAATTAAGAACAATTGTTATTCTATTTATAATAATAATGTTTTGTATAAATGGAATATTACTTAATAAATTTTGTATACTTGACTTACATGAAAATAATTTTGCATATTGAACAAATTAGTATAAGAAAAGGAGATGATCATTCAAAGAGTTGAATGTGTGTATTTCTTTGAAATACAAGTGTGAATTATTTGAAAGGTTCAAAGAATTGGAAGTGAAACAAATTGGCAATGTATTAAGATTCTTTGATTAGATCAAGGAATAAATACTTGTGCAATAAGTTTCTAGATCATCTCAAATGGTTTTCTCATAATGGACACATCGTCGATACGTAATAATTGATTGATGTATCCGAATGAAAAAAAATCGTACCTTGTTGGACATGGTGCGGTCCTTAATGATTTTACCGACATTCCAATATCCTTCTAGGATAATGTCCTAGAAATGGTTGCATATCTACGAAAATGGTAACCTCAAAATCCGGCCCCAAGACTCCATAAAAGTTATGGACAGGGAGGATTCCTAATCTTAAGTATGTTAAGATAAGGGGTTGTCCAAAGGATAAGCTTGGGACAAGATTTGACATGTACAGATTTGTGGGACATCCTAAAGTAAGTTTAGGGTATGTGTTCTATAATTCTACTTAGCAAAAGGTGTTTGTTACGAAACACGCTGCCTTCTAAGATAAATGTGTTTATCATTAAAAGGGGCTAGTGGGAGGATAATAGATCTTGAAGAGTTCAAGAACCACAAAACACTATAAGTCAAAAAGGAGGAACCTGTAGATAGACCTATTGTACCACAAAGAATCGTAAATGCGGAATAGTACCAAAGATACCTAGGAGGTATGGATTCATCATGGATGATGATGATGAGGTACACATCATAGAAGATGATGATCCAGAGTTATATTCGATGAGGTAAGACTTCTAGTGTGTACAAAAGGGTCAGTGGGAGCGTCATGACATTCCTAGTATTATATGTTGATATACTACGGATAAGGAATTACATACTAATGCTACAATCAGTAATGATAGAGTTGTCTAAACATTCCTCCGTGAATGATTTGGGAAAAGTATCTTAATTGGGGATACAAATCTATATAGATAGATTTAAAAGATGCTCGACTTAACCCAAGGGCATTATATTCATTTGATGCTAAAGTTGTTTAGCATGGCAAACTCAAGAGTTGTCTCATGTTGATGAGCTATGGAGTGAATCTCTTAATAGTCCCCAAAGACTCAAAAAAGAGAGATCACATGAGTATTTATCATGTATGCAATAAAATATACGAGAGACGATGTTGATCGGTCATAATTCGGAGAAGTTCAACGTGAGTCGCTGAAAAACATCTTAAAGTTCTTAACCAAACACTAAGGATGTGAGCATACATGGTGGGTCTTAATTAAAACTAGTGGGCTTATTGGACTCAAGTTTTTTCAGATGGACAAGGCAATGAGAAAATCCACTTTAAGGTAAAAGCGTTATCTTGAACAGTGGTGCAGTGAATTGGAAAGGTTCCAAACAGCAAAGAGTTGTTGGTTTAGTGATAAAGACAAAGTATATAGCTATAAATGAAGCTGCAAGTTGATTGTTTGGATTAAAAGTTCTTTACAGAACTAGGAATAGTTCCTAAGTCTCATCTTGGATCTAAACATGCGTTGTGGCACTTTCATTTGATTATTAGAATCATTGAAAGATGGGAAATCACTATAGAGATAGTGGACTCTCATGAACAACATTACATATCCATTAACTAAAGCTTATCCAACAGCAGGATAATCGTCACTTAGAGAAGAAGAGTATGAGATACCATGACGATTGGCTTTATTGCAAGTGGGAGATTGAAAGTAGTATGCACACAAGCCAATCATGTTTGATGATAAAGCATATACTTTGTAACAATCTTATTCATTTATTAATAAAAAGTATTAATTTATTAAAGGCTTTTAATTATCTACATGATCTTTGTTTTATAATATATGATAAACCCATAGTTTTAAGCAATGCTTTTAGAATAATGATGATGATCATTCTAATGAGATCTAAATTCTTAGAAAGCTTAAAACTAAAATAGTTCCCAATCATTGGATTACTAAATTGGGGATTAGTGAATCCGGATAGATTGGTACATACGTTGCTTGCTCATTGGATGAGGATGATTGATCTCATGATCATTTGTGTGGAGACACTAAAGCAAGTATGTAGGTGCTTATTAGAGAATAAGTTCATTGAACGTGGCTCGCTAAGGAATACCTAATGGAGTTTTAATTGCCTGTCAATAGGAATTCCTGTAGTGATAGTAGTACAAGTGATCCTTGGACTTGAGATCATCATAGTATCTTGTGTATGATGAGTTATACTTTGACTTATTCCTTAAGACCCTTAGGGTATATCAAAGGGTATGCTTGGGTATAATAAGTTGTACATGGAGATAATGTATGATCAATAAAGAATCTACCACTTCTAATAAAAGAAGAGAAATGTCCTATGTGATTCGATAAATGACAACCCAGTAGTCCTTGGCCAAGGCAGAATGAAATTAGAAAGGAGTTTCTAAGTTGCATTATTTGGTGTTGTGCATTTAAGAATCGAAATACATATAATTAAATAAAATAAGACTTGACAGTAATTCCATGTCTTATATTTAATTGGGACATTGTATGGTGGAAGGATTGAATTGTACGATAACTATTTACTCAAAGGTTCTTTTATGATTAATGTTGAAATCTATATTATCTGGAAAGTCGTTGATCGCTAGGGAGGCTTATCCCTATTGTAGAATAAATATTATTTATTTAAATAAATTAATTATTTAATTTATTTATTTAATTAAGATTAGAATTGTTCTAATTGATTTATTCACAACCGGTTTAATATGGAGAACCTAAAGGGTCACACCATAAAAGGAAGAATAATTATTTAAGAAGTTAATGGCATAATCGTAATAATATGTTAAGTATATTTAATTTAATCTATGGTGATAGAATAAATTAAATAGCTTAATATTTATTATTTAATATTTTAGAAATATTAAATATAAATTAATAAGAGGAGTCTTATTAATATTATTACAATTATTATTATTTTAATTTCTAAAAGAGTTTAGGAATTAATTTAATATAAGTACTCTCATTTATTCCTAATTGGATTGGGAAGGAAAATTAGTTAAAGGAGTTTAATTAATTATCCCTAATAAGATTAGGGAGCTTAATTAATTAAAAGAATTTAATTAATTAAATAAAATCCAATTCCTTAATTGTTAAGGTGGGTTGCCCACATCTATAAATAAGAGGAGTCTTATTATGGGTGATGTGGTGGTTGACTTTTACAACTACGTAATAATTCCAATTGGTTGGAGAGTACGCCCTTTTTCTATACAGATAGGAAAAACTAGGGTTTGAGCCAATACCCCTTCTTCTTGAAAATTCTTTTTCCTTGGTGGATCATCTTTAGAGGCCAAACACTAGGGTGGCTAACGTTGATCAAAGGAAGGAACCAAACCCGGTGGATTCAAGTTGAACGCGAAAAGGATTGGAGGTGAACTTGTACCTGAGGAAGCTCGATCTTCAAGGGTATGATTCTTATTCGTTATCTTTTTCGTTTAATTAATAATTGTGCATAAAGGGTGATCCGGGTATATGGTTTGTAAATTTTTTAAACTCTGATTTTACACGTTTCCGCACTTCTTATGCAATTTGATTGCATTCATAAATATTACAAACCTAACAAATTTTTCCCGCCAGCGAAGACTGCAAAGATAAGAAACGAGATTACCATGTTTGAATAGCAATATGGGGACTCATTGTACGAGGCATAGGAGAGATATAAAGAATTACTCAGAAAATGCCCACATCACGGATTGGCTAAGTGGTTACAGATGAACACGTTTTACAACGGACTACATGGGAATCTCAGGACTAGTATTGATGCAGCATCGGGGGGAGCTTTTATGGCAAAGAATTATGAGGAGGCATATCAGTTGATAGAGACAATGGCAGCTAACAATTACCAATGGCCCACGACAGGAATGACACAACCTACGATAGCTGGAGTGTTAGAGGTAGATGGAGTGACAACAATAATAGCCCAGATTTCAGCACTCTCTAAGAAGTTTGACGTTTGATCAGGGGTAAAGACACATCAAATTGCATTTATTTTTGAGTTGTGTGCAGGTGAACATCCTACGGATCAATATGCAATCAACCCAGAGTTAGTACAATTTGTGGGTAGCTACAACAGAATTCCACTGAATATGTACCAAAATACATACAATCCGGGGAATAGGAATCATCCTAATTTGTCGTGGAATAATAATCAGAATCAAAAATTTCCACGACCGTCGTATCCCCCAGGATTTCAGAATCAATAACAACCAGCTCAACATCAAGAGAGGAAATCAGATTTAGAGGAGTTGTTATCAAAATTTATAATAAGCAACGAGGTAGCTATGAAAAACCAAGCAATGTCCATCAAGAATTTAGAAAATCAGATGGGACAGACAGTGTTTGCATTGAATAATAGGCCTTAAGGAACATTACCAAGTGATATAGAGAAAAATCCGAAAGGTAATCACAAGCAATGTCAGGCAATACTGTTGCGAAGTGGAAAATAGCTTGAAGGTCATAAAACAGAAAATTTGGCTACAAAGGAGGTTGAGACAAACAGTGAAAATAAAGTGGTTGAGGACAGACCGGGGGAAGAAAAACAAGTGGAAAAGAACAAACCAGTTAACGGACCGATTGTTTATCCTCCCCCACCTTTTCAGCAATGAGTTCAAAAGTAGAAATTAGATAAGCAGTTTGCAAAATTTTTGGAAGTTTTTAAGAAACTTCAGATTAACATCCCTTTCGTAGAAGCCTTAGAGCAGATGCCAAGTTATGTGAAATTCATGAAAGGAATTTTTTCTAGGAAAAAGAAATTGGAAGATTTCGAAACAGTGGCATTAACATAGGAGTGTAGTGCAGTTTTACAGCAAAAGTTGCCACTAAAGTTGAAAGATTCGAAGAGTTTCACCATTCCATGCACGATTGGGAACATGTCATTCAACAAGTGCTTATGTGATTTGGGGGCAAGTGTGAACCTTATGCCATTATCAGTTTATATAGAATTGGGTTTACCCGCTCCAAAGCCTACGAACATCTCAATGCAGTTGGCGGATAGGTCGGTCACGTACCCGAGAGGCATTATGGATGACATATTGGTAAAGGTTTACAGGTTTATATTCCCCGCAAATTTCATAATTCTGGATTTTGAGGAAGATAAGAACATCCCAATTATCCTAGGGAGACCTTTCTTGGCTACGAGTAGGACATTCATCGACGTACAAAAAGGTGAACTAACGATGAGGGTCCAAGATCAAGAAGTAAAATTTAATGTTTTTAAAGCCATGAAATTTTCTATGGATGAAGAAGATTATTTCCAGATGGATATCATTGATCATATAATCAGCGAAGACATGGGCAAGAGTTTGGTTAACGATCCATTGGAAACAACATTATTGGGAGATGAAGAATCAGATGATCCAAAATTTATGGACTACTTGCAGATTCTAGACTCTCTGCCACGAGTTAGCAGATTTAGAGCACCCTTTGAACCATTGCACATGGATGAAAAAGCCACAACAAGGATAAAACTGTCATTAGAGGAGCCACCCACTCTTGAACTTAAGCCACTTCCTAAACACCTCAGGTATGCATACTTAGGCCATTCTAATTCTTTACCTATTATTATTTCTGCTGCACTTAACGAAATGCAGGAAAAAAATTGTTGAGAGTGCTTAGAGATCACAAATTGGCCATAGGATGGACAATCGCGGATATCAAGGGAATCAACCAATCCTTTTGTATGCACAAAATTCTGAAGGAAGATGATGCAAGACTGACAGTGGAGCAACAGAGAAGACTCAACCCAATCATGAAAAAAGTAGTGAAGAAAGAAATCCTGAAATGGTTGGATGCGGGTATCATCTACCCGATTTCAGATAGTAAGTGGGTCAGTCCGGTGGAATGTGTGCCGAAAAAGGGAGGAATGACCGTGGTATAAAATGATGACAATAAGGTAATTCGGACAAGGACAATGACTGGTTGGAGGGTTTGCATGGACTACAGGAAGTTGAATAAGGCAACCCGCAAAGATCACTTTCCTTTGCCCTTTATCGATAAGATGTTGGACAGATTAGCAAAACATAAGTACTACTGCTTATTGGATGGATATTCGGGTTATAATCAGATCATCATCGCTCCTGAAGATCAAGAGAAGACTACGTTCACATGCCCATACGACACATTCGCATTCAAAAGAATGTCGTTCGGCTTGTGTAATGCACCCGCTACCTTTCAGAGGTGTGTGATGGCCATCTTCTCGGACATGGTGGAGAAAAATGTGGAAGTCTTCATGGACGACTTCTCTGTCTATGGGGATGATTTTGATGTGTGTCTGGAGAATTTGGTAATGGTCTTACAAAGATGCACATACACGAATTTGATCCTTAACTGGGAAAAGTGTCACTTCATGGTTGAAGAAGGCATAATTTTGGGGCACAAGGTCTCGGCTCAAGGATTAGAGGTTTATAAAGTGAAGCTGGAAACGATTGAAAAGCTTCCTCCACCGAGTTCATTTAAGGGAATTAGAAGTTTTCTTGGACATGCTGGGTTCTACAGGAGATTTATAAAGGACTTCTCTAAGATCGCAAAGCCTTTATGCAGTCTTTTAGAGAAGGATTCGGTATTAAATTTTGATGAGGAGTGTCAGTTGGCATTCGAGCTATTGAAGAAGAAATTAACTATAGCTCGCGTAATCATTGCACCAGATTGGAATATGCCATTCGGGTTAATGTGTGATGCAAGAGACTATGCGGTTGGGGCTGTATTGGGCCAACGCCGAGGGAAGGTATTTCATGCCATATATTATGTAAGTAAGACACTCACGGAGACTCAAATGAACTACACAACTACGAAAAAAGAATTACTTGCAGTGGTGTATGCGTTCGATAAATTCTGGGCATACTTGATCGGGACAAAGGTAGTAGTTTATACAGACCACTCAGCTATTCGGTACTTAATTTTGAAAAAAGATGCTAAGCCACGCCTTATCAGATGGATCCTCCTTTTACAAGAATTTGATCTAGAAATAAAGGATAGAAAGGGGACAGACAATCAAGTTGCCGATCATTTGTCAAGGCTGGAAAATCAGGGTAAAAAGGAAGAGGACAAGTGTGTAATCAATGAGTTATTCCCAGATGAGAAACTATTTGGGATAAATACATAATTTCCATGGTATGCGGACTTCATAAATTATCTAGTGAGCAACATTCTTCCTCTTGATCTTACACGACAACAGGAAAAAAATTTCTTCCTGACGTCAAGTGGTATATGTGGGATGAGCCATATTTATTCAAATAGTGAGCCAACAAGATGATTAGAAGGTGTGTGCTCCACAGTGAACTGAAGAACATACTACATGAATGCCACTCATCTGCATATGGGGGACACTATGGTAGTGAGAGAACAGCGGCAAAAGTGCTTCAAGCCAGGTTTTATTGACCTACACTATTTAAAGACGCCCACTAATTTGTTAAAATTTGTGATAGATGTCAAAGGGTGGGCAACATATCAAAAAGGAATGAGATGCCACTACAAACAATTTTAGAAGCTGAGATGTTCGATGTATGGGGCATAGATTTCATGGGGCCATTCCCTTCCTCATTTACCAATTAGTACATTTTACTTGCGGTGGACTATGTATCAAAGTGGGTTGAAGCCGTAGCACTCCAAACTAATGATGCCAAAGTGGTTCTCAAATTCTTGTAGAAGAATATTTTCACGAGATTTGGCATGTCGAGAGCTATTATAAGTGATGAAGGTAGTCACTTCTGCAACAGATCGTTTATAGCTCTCTTGGCAAAGTATGGGGTCAACCATAAGGTAGCTACAACATATCATCTCTAATTCAATGGGCAAGCTGAGGTTTCGAACAGGGAGGTGAAGAGAATCTCGGAAAAGGTGGTAAACCCGAATAGAAATGATTGGTCTCTTAGGTTAGACGATGCACTATGGGCCTACCGAACTATGTATAAAACACCGATTGGTATGTCACCATATCAATTACTATACGGAAAAGCTTGTCACCTACCCGTCGAGTTACAACATAAAGCCTACTGGGCACTTTAGAAATTGAACTTCGATCAAGCAGCTGTAGGTGAAAATAGACTACTTCAGCTAAAAGAGCTCGATGAATTCTGACTTCAAGCTTACGAGAACTCGAAGTTGTACAAAGAAAAAGTCAAGAATTGGCACAACAAAAAAATAATACAAAGAACGTTCGAGCCAGGGAAATCAGTACTGATGTTCAACTCACGGTTTAGGTTGTTCCCAGGCATGCTTAAATCAAGGTGGTCAGGACCATTCACCATCAAAAGAGTATTCTCATATGGCGCCGTTGAACTCTACAGTAGAAACCCATTGGAAACTTTCAAGGTTAACGATCAACGGTTGAAGCGTTATTGGGGTGGCGAGTCCAACTGGGACATCATCGCATTCACACTGACCGACGCACCATAAATAGGGAATAATCAGGCTGAACGACTTAAAATCAAGCGCTAATTAGGAGGCAACCCAATCATCTTTTGAATTTTTGCATTTTTTTAGTCATACTAGTTAGATTATAATTAGAATAATTAGGATATAATGAGTAGTTATTAAGTTGTATTGTTCTTGAGAATCTATCTACCATGCTTAAAAAGCTCAATCTTTACACATAGTTATGTTTCATGATTTGCAGGTACTTAAATATGATAATGGTTTGAAGTAACAAGGAAGGAAAAAGGAGGAAAGAGTCTAGTTCACAAAGCTTACCGCCGCTGGGGCGGGCCTATTCAAGCACAAACCCCCCGCCCGGGCGGGGGTCCATCCACTCAACTAACAGGGAGCATACCCACCGGGGCGGGCCTTTTAGGCTTTTTACCCCCCGCCGGGGCAGGGGTTCCGAATTTGAATCGGCAGTTGGTTTCGGCAGTTACACCCCCACTCCTTCTTTGTACCCACTACTTCTTCTTCTCCTGCAAGTACAACTTCCACCCATTATACCCACTACTTCTCCTTCTTCCTCCATTACAAATCCAACTCCCATCTACTATAACCATTCTCAACCCACGATTTTAGCAACGTACAATCCATCATCCCATTACTCCCCACCACAACCGTGCACTATACACCATCTCTATATATAAACACACTCTCAACCCAAGTTCACCACATCCTTTCAACTCCATCTCCAAAAGCTACGAAGTAAGCAAATTATTAAGGTAAGAGTATAGCAATTGCGATTGAGTTATGTTTCTTCAAATTCTTCATCTTCTATCACCATGATTGCCACAAAATTATCAAGTTTGGCGGATAAAAAAGGGTTCACACCAAGTGTATAACCATGTTGATCAATTCACCTTTGCACTTAAAGCTAAAAATATTCAATTGTAAATTCAATGGTCATGATCATACTAGTCACAATTCATCTTTGCACTACTGGCCAAAGAGAACCCATAGTCATGATCATACCAATAATCTACCCATCTTTACACTCAAGTCAAAGAGAAATTTCTTCACCAGGATTATGAAAATGTTATATATGATAATAAAAACAATATCATCAAAACATGGATTTAATCTCAAGAGTAATATTCATAAATCAACTATAATTTGGTTAGAAAAAGAAACCAATTTTGTCATGAATAGTAACTTCGTGAATAGTAACTCATGAATAGTAACTCGTGAATAGTAACTCATGAATAGTAAACCCGACACAAAAAGGTAGAACTTCCACAATAAAATCCATACCAATATTTCGGTATAATGATATTGAAAGAATAACATCATTACGAAAAAATATCCCTTAAAATCCCTTACTATCCCTTACCTCAAAAGAGCAGCACTTCTGACTGGATATCGGATATGACACTGAAGAAAACTTACACTGATGAATAGCAACTCACCAAGTATCTAAATACTCACAAAATACACTCGATAATCTAGAGAGAAAAAGAGAGAAAACTTATGAATTCTGGTGTGATTTTCAGTTCTAACTTAGCCCTCTATTTATAGGAAAATGTTAGCACGCCGAAGTAGACTTGACCTGCTACCTGATGGCTTTACCTGCTACTATTCCACCCACCAAAAATCATCCATCTTCCCCAACAACCAAAAGTGGGGCCCACCCATTTCTAGAATTTTCCACCAAAATCATTTATAAACCTAATTTCCGAATCAGTCACCTCTTAAAATTCATAACAAATCATTCGTTCATTTTTAACGGTTCAAAATTTGTGAACATAAACTCACCTTATATATGTATAACATATCCAAAAATCACAACGATCCAACGGTCAGATTAAAAATTATAACTCACACAATAAAGCTGTAAGAACACTTATTTGATCTTTTAATACCTCCAATCCGACAAAATATTGATAAAATAAGCTTTAGAAATACTTTAGAAAAAGTAGGGTATATAAGCTTTAGAAAAAGAAAAAGAAAATAATATCTAGTTGAGTCTTGTGGTGGGTTGAGCAGAAATACTCCCCATAAACATAGGCGTGAGATGGAGCGTAAAACACACTCACCAACCATCTATCTAAAAAAAGCATGAAAAAAAATAAAGAGAAGACGAGAAAAAAGGGCAAAGAGCCTCTGAAAATGAAAAAGAAAGCATGAATACCCTATTCGGACCCCTAATCTTGGTAAACGTTTGAATTTAGTTGAAACTCGTTTGTTTTTGAAATTTTTAAGTTTATTCTGCATGATTCCAGATAAGAAATTGGTTATGTGTTGAATTTGAATTAGAATCAGTCAGCATAGATGTTGCTCACACACACACTATATCAGTGATGATGGTCTAAGATTCGAGGATTGATAAGAAATTATTGAGTTATTTTTATATGAAGTGTTTGCTTGATTTTTTTGAGGCCAAAGGAATAACTTTGATTCTATGATACTATTGGATTCGTAGACATATAGTTAGATACATTACATATCATTGCATTGCATTACATCACATGTTAGTCTATTTTGTGCTCGAGGACTAACACGTTTTAAGTTAGGGGGATTTTGATAAGTGGGGTTTATACCCGCGAATCTTATCCTAATTCAAGCATAATCGATGTTAATTCCTTATATTTATGTTTGTTTTTACTTGTTTCGTGTTATTTCATTGTGTAGGTATGGTGGTGTTGCATTTGATCAAAAAGGATGGAGTGGCGTTGCATTATGGCAAGATTTGAGTAGGATTGGAGGTTCTAGCAAAGTCATCTAAAATACCCTACCACCATGGCAAGGTGGCATATTTAGCCTTACACCCCACCGAGCGGGGGTCTTCAAGTATGCATTATAGAGCCTAGTTCGCCAAGGTGGCGTTTTCCAAGCTAATACCCCGTAGGGGGTAAGGCGTCTTAGAATCTGACCGTATCTAACTTGTTTGAAACACAGCTAGAACATGGACTTTAGTGCTTGGAAGGCATTTGGACTCTAAATAACATGGGATTTCGACTAGAAGTAAAGTGTTGGATATATATTGAGCAATGAACAACAATATCATTATCATGCAAAGCAATTAAAAGAGATTAAGGACAAAAATTCATAGCGAGCGTTGGAGTGAAGATTTTGAAGAACTTTCATATCGATTACGGATTAAGGCTAAAGTGAAGGGTGTTCTACATTATTATTCTTCTTTAGTTTTATATTTGTAATTGAAAGGATGTTATCTTTAATTTATTCAGTTATTATTTCATTTATGATGAACTAAATACTATTTAGGCTTAAGACGGATCTTTAAGTGGAACGATGATTATGTAACTTCGATTTTCAGTTTAATAAGCTATTATCTAGTTTATCTATATTAATTTGAGATTGAATTTATGAATTGCCTAATCAACGATTCTTTGTGGACTTGTATGAATTCGAGAGATGAAATACGAGTTTAGACTTAGTTAATATAGCATGTGTTCTTGATTTTTGTGAATGAACATAATCTTGATGAATGTTAGGGTAAATATATGCTTGACATCGCATGTAATAAAATAAAGGACTTGAAATTAAACCTTCTTTAATTGTAATTCACATGGAGATATAGTGAGTTAGTTGATTAAGGTGTTTAACTTGATTCTATTTAATTTTTGGATTTGAGTTAATACGGTATTAGTACATCGAGAGGTGGCTAGTTCTACATACATGTTCTTGATTAATAAACGGGGATATTGAGTTAAATTGGAATAAAGGTGTAATAATCAGAGTGATGCTTATAATGAAGTCGGAAGCCTAATTTTCCAATATTTGTTTAAAATTTTAGTGTTTAGAATTTATTGATTGTTTGGTGATTTTAATATTTTTAATACTTTTAGTTACAAACTGGAAATTGATTAGATTAATAAAACTAGGATTAATAGGAAATTGGTAATTGTGTGGTTTAAATTCTTATTACAGTCTTTGAGGGAACGATGGTCTACTTACTATTATATTATTTGTTGACCACGTATACTTGCGTACTGTGCGTAATTAGATTTTACCCAACACTACTGGTGGGAGAGTACTTCGGACATGGAAGCTACTGGTGGGAGTGTACTTCGAAGATGGAGGTTACTGGTGGGAGAGTACTTCAGATGTGGAGGCTACTGGTGGGAGAGTACTTCGGATATGGAGGCTACTGGTGGGAGAGTACTTCGGATATGGAGGTTACTGGTGGGAGAGTACTTCGGATATGGGAGCTACTAGTTGGAGAGTACTTCAGATATGAAGTTACTAGTGGGAGAATACTTTAGATATAAGAGCTACTGGTGGGAGAGTACTTCAGATATGGAGGTTACTTGTGGGAGAATACTTAGGATATAGAGGCTACTGGTGGAAGAGTACTTCAGATATGGAGGTTACTGGTGGGAGAGTACTTCGGATATGATGGTTACTAGTGGGAGAGTACTTCGGATATGGGAGCTGCTAGTGGGAGAGTACTTCAGATATGGAGGTTACTGGTGGGAGAGTACTTTGGATATAAGAGATACTGGTGGGAGAGTACTTCAGATATGGAGGTTATTGGTGGGAGAGTACTTCGGATATGGGAGCTACTAGTGGGAGAATACTTCGGATATGGGAGCTACTGGTGGGAGAATACTTCGCATATGGGAGCTATTGGTGGGAGAATACTTTGAATATAGAAGCTACTGGTGGGAGAATACTTCAGATATAGAGGCTACTGGTGGGAGAGTACTTTAGATATGGAGGTTATTGGTGGAAGAGTACTTCAGATATGGAGGTTACTGGTGGGAGAGTACTTTAGATGTGGAGGCTACTGGTGGGAAAGTACTTCTAGGATAGAGGCTACTAGTAGGAGAGTACTCCGGATATGGAGGTAGTGTTTGGAAATAGGTAGTGGGAGGATTTTTGAAATAACTTTTGTAGACACTAGAAATTTTGCATTCCTGTTACTGACCTTGCAGGAGGGCAGAATCGCCTTCTAAAGATAACCCTAGAGGTCAAATCAGCTCAATCCCAGAGATAATCCCGTGATACTCCATTTTTCATCTTGGAGACAACCCCGAAATACTCAATTCTAGTCCCGGAGAAAACCTCGGGAGATTCAATTCGAACCTTGAAGATAACCCCGAGGGATACAGTATCAGTTTCGGAGATAACCCCAAAAAAGTTCATTCTAATCCCTAAAAGTCAGCTTGAACCTCGGAGACAACCCCAGGGTGCTCAGTTCCAACCCCGAAGATAACCCTGGGAGGTCAGGCACACCTTAAAGACAACCCTAAGGAAAGTCAGTACCTACAACAGCCTAATCTCAAAGATAACCCTGAGCAACGAATGCTAAATCAACCAGAGCTATAGATAACCCTGATGAGGGGAAAAATCATCATTTTGGTACCTCGATCCCACATTCACGTAGTCTTAGCATCATTTCATACCACATTCTACACAGAAGTGTCCTACAAGAACCTTAGCTCAAATCCCGAGTGACTACTATGCAAGACAGTACACCGGATAGAATGTGAAGACTTGAAGATCTGGTTATGGACCCATCTTCTCGGCTTTGTAAAACCCCTTATCCCATGTCATTGTGTGGATCTCGACAAAAGCATTCTGGAAAGGTATTATACACCTAAATCGGATGCGTATACGTACTTCGAGACGGCGGGGCCCACGGAGCTCGGGCCACCTCGGGTATCCACAGGTACACCTGCGGCTGTTGCAGGTAGACCTGCAGTTCCCCATCTATAAATAGAGGGCTTGAGGTGGCCATTTTAAGAAGAGAAAAATGCGAGGAAGTCTTGTCCATTTTTGCTTTGTACACACTTTAAACTGAGTGTTTTATTTTTCCAAACATATGTGAGCTTGTGTTTTACTATATTGTATTGGTGGAAATCGAGTATTCATTTATTTAAAGCTATCTGAAATCTTCTTGGTAGTCCACTGTAATACATCTCATATTTCTTTCAGCCTTTCTCCACTTCCATTCACACATACTTATTCACATTGAGAGTCGTGTTGCGTGTGTATGCCCTGATCGTCGATCCGTGTGTTTTACTGCTTATATATATATATATATATATATATATATATACGGTCAGGATCAAGAGCATTCTCCTTAAATAGCATTCCTCCTTAAATAGCATTCTTTTATTAAAACTACGTTGTTTTAGAGGGATGCAGTGGCATTTCTGTAAATACAATGCCACCGCGTATTTACAGAAATGCCACCTCGTCCCTCCAAAATGACGTAGTTTTAATAAAAGAATGATATTTAAGGAAGAATGATATTTAAAGAGAATGCTCTTGATCCTTACCGTATATATATATATTAGCAAACCCTATTTGATTGAGCCTGGATTTACATCCGATGCGTTTACTACTTTTATATCAGCAATGTAAGACCCCTACTTATTATAAATAAAATTAAATTTCCTCTATTTATTATTGTGAATAATAAGGTATTAATTTGATAGAATACTTTGGTTATGGGTGAAATGTGAAAAAATTTCAAAATAAGCAAGTGGTTATAAAATATTCATTTGTCGGGGAATATTCGTTTGGTCGTGGAATATTCTTCCTATCGGGGAATATCCGTACGATGGTTGGATGAAAAAAATGACAAATTTGAGTTTTTACAAATAACGGCATAGTTGTTACCGTTAACACTGTTGGAATACCCGATTGTTAAAATACTGATGTCTGGCGTGGTTGCACAAGAGTAGCTTTACGGTTTTGCACAGTATTGTTGAATTATTGATTCTTACGTAAGAAAGCACTACTCAATAATTGTTACAGTAATTACTGTTCAATATTTTATTTTATTGGTTCAATAATTGATGCGTTGATATTTTATATTATTGTTGTTTCAATAATTGTCACTGCACATTATTTCCCAATATCAAATCAATAATTCATATTATTTGAATAATATTATGAGATAACATTTTTGGCAATGTCTATAAAGTTACATCGAGGAGAGGTTTGGTCACCTAATTGCGCCCAAGAAGGAGAAATCCTTATCGAAAGCCCCTCTTTCCTGAGGAGCGCCTAGTTGTCATAATTGTGATTCTGTAATATTATTTATGAATAATTAATTATTGATTTATATGATAAGGAAATATTTATTTGATATGGATATAAATGATGGATTTATTTATATTATTGTGGTTATAATTGAAGGAATTAATGCTGAGGTATTTTATCAGTATTTTGTTGGAATAGAGGTATTAAAAATCATCTATTTGTGGATATCGGGTATTTTATGATTGGAATTTGGAAAAACTTTCTTCTACAAAGTTGTAGAGAATTAAATTTCCTATGGAAAGTACATAAGATTTGAATTTTTCTGATAAAAGGGCTATTTATTATGAATTGTTAATGTTTCAGAAAATAAAATGATTTTTATTAAAACATGGGTGGGCCCCACTTTTGGTTGGTGAAAATGTGTTAAGATTTTTATTCAAATGTGGTAGGCTTGAATAGTAGTAGGTAAAGCCGCCAGGTTGAAGGTTAAGTCTGCTTCGGCGTGCTAACATTTTCCTATAAATAGAGGGCTAAGTTAGAATTGAAAATCATACCAGAATTCATAAGTTTTCTCTCTTTCTCTCTCTATATTATCGAGCGTATTTTATGAGTATTTTAGTACTTTGAGTGTTGCTATACGGTGCAAGTTCCTTCAGCACTATATCCAGTATTCCAGTCAGAAGTACTGTCTTTGTGAGGTAAGGGATGTTATTTTCTTCTTAAATGTTATTATTTTCTTCAATATCATTATGCCAAAATATTGGTTTGAACTTTTTATCAAATTTAGAACTTTTTGTGTCGGGGTTACTATTCATGTATATGACACTATTCACGTATACGGTACTATTCACCGAAAAATAAAAAAAATTTCTTTTTGTCCAAGATGTCTATTATGGTTACTATCTTTGATTGTATCCATGTTTTGATCTTTATTTTTGAATTATGCTTCAAAATTGGTTATTATGGAGTATTATTGATCTTGGATAACTGTGATACGAATCCCTAATATTTGTCCTTCTGTCTAACTGAATTCGTTTTCTTTAAAATATTTTTCATCATCCCCAGTCCTAAATGATGATATTACTGAATATCTTTGGCCTGTAGTGCAAAGATGAATGATTACCTAATGAATATCTTTGGCTCGTAGTGCAAAGATAAACAGGTGTTGAGATGAACATGACCAACTGGTGATACAAATGAATATCTTTGATTCAAGATGTATATTGATTTATGTTACAGGGATAAAATATTGATGATGAACTTTTAAATCTTAGAAGATAGTAGAATTCTTTCTCTACTTGACTTTTCTAATGGATTGATGTTTCCGCTGCAGTTGGTGATCTAAAACTTGTTGTCTATTATATTTTATCATATTTTCCCTGTTGAAGACTAATGATAATTTGTTGTATATTATCTTAGTCATAATATTATTTACCGGGCTAGTTGAGCTCACCCTTTTCCTTTTTGTTCCATTGTTCTTCTCAGGAGAAGAGAATTTAGCAGGAACTGGCCGGGGTATGGAGTGATGATTCAAGATAGTTGTTTAGCAGTCCTCACTATTTTTGTAAAATAGTGTATCAATAATTGTAATGAGGACTCCTTTTGAGTTTGTATACTCTCTAGTAGACAATATTTGTATTCAAACTCACAGTACATGTGTTGTTGTATTTTGTACGGCAATTGTATTACTGAAGTTGTATGTGTTTCTGTACCAAGTAGTTGGCGACTCAGAATGGGTGATGTATCCTATTTTGGGGGCGTCACAAACTCAAGTTCAACATTTTTACGATGTGAATCAGTATATTTCTTCTATCTATCTTGAGCTACTATCAGTCGTGCTCGGATCACTTTGACTATTTTTGCTGTCTGTTGTACCAATTCTGGCCCTAGAAATTGCCTTTCACCAACTTCATCCCAGTAAAGCAGAGTTCTACACTTTCTGCCATATAACGCTTCATAAGGCGGCATGCCTATACTAGCGTGGTAACTGTTGTTGTAGCCGAACTCTACTAACGGTAGGTGATCATTCCAATTTCCTTTAAAGTCCATCACACAGGCTCTTAGCATATCTTCTAATGTCTGAATCATTCTTTCGCTCTGTCTGTCTGTTTGAGGGTGGTATGTTGTACTCATTCTTAATTACGTACCCATGCATTCATGTAGATGTTTCCAGAAATTCAATGTAAAGCACGGGTCTCTATCAGAAACAATTGACACCGGCACTCCGTGCCTCGAAACAATCTCTTTTACATATAACATCGCCAACTGATCTAAGTTGAATCTTATTTTGATCTTTAGGAAGTGTGTGGATTTCGTCAGTCGGTCAACGATAACTCATACTGCGTCGTAGCCTTTCTGAGTCGTCGGAAGGCCAACCACGAAGTCCATTGTAATATGTTCCCATTTCCATTCTGGGATTTCCAATGGTTGAAGCAATCTACTTGGTCTCTGATGTACTGCTTTCACTTTCTGACAGGTAAGACACTTGGCAACACATTCTGCAACATCTCGTTTTAAATTCGGCCACCAAAAGTGTTGTCGAAGATCTTGATACATCTTGGTACTACCAGGGTGAATCGAATATCGTGAGCTATGAACCTCACTCAAAATGTCTTCCTTAATCTCTGGTACTGGCAGTACCTAAATCCTGCTCTCAAATCTAAGTATTCCTTCCTTATCCATCTTGAACCTCGGTTCAGTTCCTTCAGATATCTTCTTTATCACCTTTTTGTATTCTTCGTCCTGAAGCTGAGCCTCCTTTACTTTATCTAGTAGAGTTGTACCAGATTGCATCTGAAATTGCTTTTCATCAATCTCCATAGGATACTTAACTTCCAATTCTAGTTTCTCCATTTCTGCAATTAGCTCCTCCTGAGCAGTCAACATCATCAATTTCTCACGACCCTTTCTACTTAAGGCATCGGAAACCACATTTGCCTTGCCCGGATGGTATAAAATCTCACAGTCATAATCCTTGATTAATTCCAACCATCTTCTTTGACGCATATTTAAGTCTTTCTGGGTAAAAATATATTTCAGACTCTTGTGGTCTGTACATATTTCACACTTTTCCCCATAAAGATAGTGCCTCCAAATTTTCAAAGCAAAAACAACTGCAGCTAACTCCAAGTCGTGGGTCGGGTATCCCTTCTAGTAATCCTTCAATTGTCGTGATGCATACGCAATGACTTTGCCATTTTGCATCAGCACACAGCCAAGTCCTTTATGTGACGCATCACTATAAACAACAAAATTTCATGTATCATCTGGAAGAGATAACACAGGCACCGTACTCAACCTCTTCTTTAATTCTTGAAAGCATTCCTCACACTTCTCCGTCCAAACAAATTTCACAATTTTCTGAGTTAAATTCATTAGCGGAGTTGCGATCTTGGAAAAATCTTATATGAATCTTATGTAATATCCTACTAATCCAAGAAAACTTCATACGTCCGACAGCGTTCTCGGCTGATCCCAGTTAATCACGGCTTCAACTTTGGATGGATCTACCGAAATTTCATTTTTATCGATTACGTGCCCAAGAAATTGCACTCGTTCAATCCAAAATTCGCATTTTGAAAACTTGGCATATAACTTCTCCCTTCTCAATATTTCTAACGTTAACCTCAAATGTTCTTCATGTTCTTCTTTAGTTTTCGAATATACCAAAATGTCGTCTATAAATACAACTACGAAGTTATCCAAAACGGCTTGAACACACCATTCATTAGTCCCATAAATGCTACAGGAGCATTCGTTAGACCAAACGACTCGCGTTCTGAACGCTGTCTTTGGTACATCCTCTAGCATCACCTTCAGTTGATGATAACCGCTTCTCAAGTCTATCTTGGAAAAATATCTTGCTCCTTTCAATTGATCAAACAGGTCGTCGATCCTCGGTAATGGATATCTGTTCTTAATCGTGACCTTATTCAGTTCTCTGTAGTCAATGCAGAGCCGCATCGATCCGTCCTTCTTTTTCACAAATAACATTGGCACTCCCCACGGTGATACGCTCGGTCGAATGTACTTCTTGTCCAGTAATTCTTGTAGTTGTACCATTAATTCTTTCATCTCTACTGGTGCCATTCGGTATGGTGCCTTCGATATTAGAGCAGTTTCGGGTGCCAAATCGATCACGAAATCTACCTCTCTATCTGGTGGAAGTCCTAGCAAATCGTCTGGAAATACGTCGATGAAGTCCCTCACAATCGGTATCTCTTCTACCTTCGGATTCTCTTTTCGACTGTCGACTATGTAAGCTAAGTATCCTACACAACCTTGTCTTAATAACTTCCTGGCCTACATTATCGTCAGATAACTCACTTGTCTAGGCGACTTGCTACCATAAGAACACAACTTTTGACGGAGTTATAAGGTTGATACGCTTATTTTGGCAATCAATTACAGCCCCGTAATTGAATAACCAGTCCATTCCCAAAATAACGTCAAATTCCCCAAGTCGAATAGGGATAAGATCTACGTTCATGATATTACCCTTAATATCCACTCTACAGTTCTTATGTACGTACTTAACAGGGATTATTTCTCTATTCGCAATTTCTATGTTCATGGGGTAATCCAATTCATCCTTAGGAAAATCTAAATTCTTAGCAAAGTCATCAGATATAAAGGAACAAGTAGCTCCCAAATCAAATAAAACATAAGCATTAATTTTATTGATCGGAATGATACCTGACACCACATCGCGAGCCTGAATTGCATCCTGCACCGTCATGTTGAAAGTCCTGGCGATCGGTCGGTTTGTTGTGGTTGGTCCGGTGATAGACAAGGCGTTTCCACTGTTTCCCAGATTTCCTCCTGATCCTGTCCCTCCCGATCCCTTCTTAGGACAGTCTCTTGCCAGATGATCCTTCGAACCACAATTAAAGCAAGCACCCTTCTTTGAGTTAGGACAGTTAGGTGCTATGTGGCCTTCCTGACCACAATTGTAGCACACTCTTTTTCCCTTAATGCAAACTCCCAGATGAGCTTTCCCGCAGGTCGGGCATGCCTCGATTCTTTTCTTCTGATTTCCTTGTTGAATCCCAGATGATGAGTTGTCATTCCACCTTTTCTTCTGATTAAAATTTCCACTTCTTGTGCCACTTTCACTAACCTTGTTATTTCCTTCACCTTCACTCTTCTTCTTCTTCTGATCTTGATTGTACTTGGTCACCGCATCGCTTCCACCTTCAGCGAGGATGGCCTTTTTCAGTACTTCGGCAAATGTGTTTATCTGAAACATTGATACTTTACTATATACCCAGGGCTTTAGTCCTTGTTCAAATCTTCTGGCTTTTCTCTCGTCCGTGTGTACTTGGTACGGGGCGAACCTTAACAACTCATTGAATCTAGCCGCATAATCAGGTATGGTCATATTCCCCTGCTTCAATTCTAGAAATTGAACCTCCATTTGGTTCTGTGAGCTGGTCGGGAAATACATCTCGAAAAAAATCTCTTTGAATCTCTCCCAAGTAATTACACCTTCACCTCCACGAACTTTGTTGGCTTACCACAAATAGCTAGCTTCAGAATTCAGCATAAATATTGCAAAAGCGGTCTTCTGGTCTTCTCTAACCCTAGCAACGTCGAAAACCATCTCCATCTCCGTAACCCACGTTTGAGCCTCGATCGGGTTCATGGAACCTTTAAACTCTGGCGGTCCCACCGCCTTGAAATCTTTAACGTAGTATTTGGTGGAGCTTGAGGTTGATTATTCATTGCTCCAGTCAGTAAGTTAACCAACTGCTGAACGGGATTAGCATTGGCATTATTGTTGTTATTCGTTGACTCTTCCTGAGCTGGTTGACGTTGTTGTCTTCTTCTTGGCAGCATATTTCTGTTAAAATATATGCTTATTAAATCTCTATTAAATTCTCTAAATAGTTAAGACTTAACTCAACAATTTAATATAATTATTTAACCCATCATCTCAAACAACTTGATATATATTCATTCAAGTCAAAAGTTTTACATCAAACGATAACATCACTGCTATTTAGATCAACTATTCTGAGATAAAGAGTCTACAAGATTTAAATATTAAAATATTCCTTTGTTCATAACTACATCGGAATTTACATCTAAATAATAGAAAAGTTTGTCACATAAGTAACAAATTCTATCATTGTCTATCAAGGCACTGAATAGCCTTACTACGCTCCTCTTCCATGATGCGAGACATCGTCCTGCGATCCAGCATGTACAATGGAAGTCCTTCGAACTGGATGGGGTACCTCAAAACTCAATCCTGGGCCTTATCCATTACATGATTAAGTGTAGAGTATGTCTCCCCAAGCTTCGCCTTCTTTGCACGACCATCCTTTTTCGCAAGATCAGTACGACGTGACTATCTTACCCTGCCTTCCTCTGCTATGATCAGTCTTTCAGAGCTTTCCTTCAGTTCCTTATTCAACTTCTCTATCTCTTCGGTCTTATCTTCGGTTTGACCCTTCTCGTGGACCAAATCCCATTCTACATTTCCCAGTCGTGAGTGAGGAGTCGAAATCTCCCTCTCCTTCTACTCTAAAGTAATCTGCTGAATAATCGCCCGCTCAGTCAGATCCTGCACCTCATCTCGTAACTCTACATTACGGTCGTATAATGTGTCATACATCTCAGCATCAATGGAGTGTTGTGGAAACTCCTCTTCTTCCTCTTCCTCTTCAAATTCCTCCTCAGGATCCTCCTTTGGATCAGTCTCAGGCTCATGCTCCTGACCAACAACAATGATCAAAGGAGATGGCTCTCTCTGTACCAACTGCTCCCTAAAGACATGAATGTCCCGAGGCTCCTCCTCTGCAGGTACTGTAGGTACTCGGGGTTCCTCCTCCCCAGTTTGACTATTTCCTCCAACATCCGACATCCTTACAAACAAAATTTCAATTTTTAGTTACTAAGTCGTACTAGTGAGCACATAATTTAACACATAAGCACATAAAGACTTTTATTATCTTCAATGAATTACAAAAATTCATTTCCTAGAACTCGATAAGAGTTTTCCATTACTATATTCTTTCTATAAGGCTACTACCTAAGGTTGTTCCCCACCTAAGGTTCATAACCTAAGCCTTTGATACCAACCTATGACACCCCCAAATTCAGGTACTTCGATTCCACGGGATTTGATGTTCACTGTACAAATATCATCTATCTATCTACCCATAATAAATGCAAACCATGCAATAGATAGAAATAAATCTTCCCCTTATGGGGTTACAACATCTGAATAATAAACATAATCCCAGGTCATACTAACCTTAAACATCTGTGCGGAAATATAAACAAATAAGTCTTAAATAACATCATTAACTTAAGTCTTAAACATAAATACATCATCATATAAAACAACAAGTCTTTATCACTTGTTAATCTTGCCCTTGCCTTTGCTTGTAGAAGGCTCGTCGGACCTTTCATTCTTAAATGCAATGTTATTATTACGCAAGAGTGAGCACTATTGCACACAAGTAAAATAATGAAATAATAATGTATAATAACATGCGAGTGAATCAAAGACTTCTGAAATAAAAGCTCAACTTTTGAATCAAGAATGAATAACAAGAATCAAAAGATTTCTGAGGGTCATAAGACCTTGAACTATGTCATATGTTATCAAGGGTTATACTTGAAACCTTTAACAGTCATAAGACTATGGACTCTTCTTCTCGTACTTAGGGGGATCAGCCCTTAGTACCATACTGTGCACAATATCTTAACGCTAACGCATAAGGAAATCCCTTTGCAGGGTTGTTCATTTTAGTTTGACATCAGAGTCCGCACCAAAGGAAGTTTGGTTTGGATAATTCAATAAGGGTTCTGAAATTTAGAACGTTCATCAACTATGGACTAGTTGAATCAATAAGGTTCACTAGTCTAACAAGGTTCAACAATAATGATATTCAAATTGAATAATAATCTTAAGAAGTATACAATAGAACAATTATTTTATAACAAAATCACACTTTGAAAAGATAATCAATCTTTAATATAATAATTCGAACTTGAATACTAGTAATGAGAATTTACTCGAGGTAAATAATAAACTTGAACAATGATAACAAGTAGGGTTAGGAAACTTGCCTCGTGCGTAGATTACACGTTAATTAAAGTCGTTCCTTGATTTAAATCCTACATATCATTTACGTTCACAATACCAGTCAATTATAACGTAACTAATCATAGCAACTTCATTCTTTTTGTCTAACTTTGGTTATGACTATACTTAGTCAATTTATCACATTCATTGTCACATAATTTATACTTCACGAATAACAAGCTAATTATGTATTCAATAATTCAATCCACATGCAATTATGTTATTTATATGTTAAGTATCTATTTTAACATCTCATTATACTTCTAACATATTTCTATGTTTATTAAATTAGGTTAATACCACATTGCTAGACTTAACATTTTTAAAAAATTCGTTTCTGGACATTCTTCAGAGTGGCGTTGTGGTGCCACTTTTATACTTTGTGCATGGCTACAATACGAGGAGACTTATGTTGTACAATGGCATACGAACTTCATTACGGAGTTGAGCGCCATGACACGAAACTCAGATTTCGATTCCCGATTCGCGAAGAACACAAAGTTCAGCGAAATGGACACTACATGATCATCAATTTCACTAAATTAACATACCCAAATGCTAGAATTCATACATAATCATTACCCAACAATTATAGAATGATTTTAACCCATTAAAACATATAATTACAGAATTAAAATATGTAAATTTCACTGTTCTTGATGTTCTTGAAGGTTTTGAACATAAATCATGAAAATTAATACTACGGATTCGTTATAACACCGAATTCGTTCATTTAAAGTTTGGTCTCTTCGTATTAACATGCATAATCAAATAAGAGTGGGACTTTTACAAAAACATTTATGTTTGACATATTAAAATCACGTATAAGGCCATATGGCCATATTCTAAACTCTTTAACTTTTGAGGCCATATCACATGTTAATATTATGAAACTGATGTTATGGTTTACATAATATATATATAATCAAATACGATTTGGTAACATTTAACACATATACAAACTCATAATCATACAATTTCCCAAATACAGAGACTTTACAAAAGGTGAAGCCATTTTTATGAAAACTAAATGACGTAAAATGAGAATTTGAGTTTGGAGAATTTACCCAAAGTATAGTTTCAGAAGAGGTGATCAATGATGATCCTTTCACAAAGAATTGATAATTACACACAATTTTCTCTCAAACTTCTCAAATTTCTCTCTGTGAACTCTAAATTTTGCTCTGTTTATTTTCTAGACTTAGAAAAATGAAAACGAAAGTATACATATAATATAATAAAGGAAAAGGAACTGACGCGCATTAAGGTCAGTTAACATGGGTAGTTAATAACTCCCTTTAGGGCCTTGTATGGCTAGCAAGAATAGATTTCAAAACCATTTAATTTAATAAATCTCTTATACTATAGTTTAAAACATGTCACACCCAATTATACAATAACTCAATTATATTATTTAATTTAATTTGAATAAAATATAATAATTTCTCATTAATTCACATAGTCATATAATTAATTTTCTCATTAATTATAAAATGATATTAGGCTTATTAAATATTTCTTTTAATTTAATAAACTCACATAATTATATACTTTGAATAATAAAATTTCTACATTAATTTAATAAATATAACACATATAATTAAATTAATCTATCACAATTGCATCAATTAATTATTTAATCTAATAATTAAATCATCAAAAATATTTATTTAATCTAATAAATATTAAAATTAATTTACAAAGATCCCGTTCGTCATAAAAGAAGGATATTCCACACACATAGAGTAAATATTCATTTGTTTCAGAGATTTGAAGTAATAAAATTAATATCTTCAGCCTTCAACAACTAGATGTAAAGAGAAAGTTATTTGTAACTAAAGTACATTGAGAGAGAATAAATAAATGGTCAAATAGTTCCTAGTTGCCTTACTCCATAATCTACAGAATCTCATGTTGTATAGTTCAAAACAAATTCATCTAAATGTTAATCAATTTAGCAATTGAACTTTAATATGTCAAAATAAATATGAATAATATAGTAGAGTGTGTTACAGAGACTAATTAATCAATGAAACACCAACATGAAACCTACAAGAAACCCCCTTAATTACATCGTCAAGTGCACGGTTCAGATTTTAATCCACTAGTGGACTTTGATGACTAGTGGGCTTGAAAAGAAAACAACAGGTAAACAAAATAATCCAAAAAAAAAAGAAAAGAAAAAGAACCACAACTTCAACTAAACGTGCATATATGGATACTTAAGTTAGCATAATAAAGGAATTACCAAATGGAAGCTCAACCAACGTAGGTAGTTTGGCACGTTGTCCATAAGTTTTGCAACGTTCATTCAAGGCTTTTATTTGTTCTTCAATATCCAATCGGATGAGATCAGCGGAAACCTGGGCAATAAAGACGATTGGACTTAAGAGTTCCAAAAGTCATTGCCAAATCAATTAGTGGTGCAACATACCTAAATCTTATCAGCATCGCCCTCTTGCTCCAATTTGATGATTGCACAATATAGCTCCATTTTTTTCTCCTACAAATGATTCAGTGTAATTTCCATCACATGAGAAAAGATTTCGGGGGAAAGTACATAATTTTTTATTCACCATTCAAGCAAAAGAAAGTACATGATATACCTGAATAACTCGAAATGTGGCCTCCTCAATAGTTAATTTAGAGGCCACATCTCCAGATTGCTTGTATTTGTCTTCATACTTCTTCGCCAGTTTATCAACCTAAGCGCAAGTTCCAGTAATTTATATAAAAACAAATACTATGTAAGAAATATTTGTAATCTGAGATACTGAAAAAGAGCAGATACCTCACGTTTGTCAACAGAAACCCTTTCAGTGATCTCATTTAATCGGTTGTCATATCTAATTTTGTATAAAACCTAGCTTCAAAATGGCAGGATATTAGAAAGTAACAAAGTGTAAACAACAGAGTTTAAAATCCCATTATTTGTTGGTGAAAAGTGAAAAATCAAAAAGACAAAAATCAACTCAAAATCTATAAAACTATTGTAGCACAACAAACCTCAACAAAACTAGAGTACCAATATTATTAGATCCTAAGGATTTAAAATTTGAAGATTGCAATTACTTGATCATTTTCGATAAACAAATATAAGTGAATTAGTTGAGAACCTATACACATGATCAGGCAAGGCAGCCAAGACTAGAAACTGAACGTGAGAATAAAGTAGAAATTCTCTCTCTTATTTTTGAAATCTAAGAATAACATAGAGTAATTTGCAATTTTCATGCTTGTAGGCCCTTAATGTGATGCACCACTCTATAGATTAAACCTTTCAATTTAAAAGTTAAAGTTTGAAATAGTAGGCACACCATTTTCTACACCTAATCACATAAATAATATAGAAATCTTATTGTAGAACGGAGAGAGTATTTACCTGTGAAATAACATACACATCTTTGGTAGATAGATAAAAATAAACTTTTTTCAGTAAATAAATATGCATAGCTTAACTTTCTACAAAACTAACCACAAAATCAATTAGCAAGCATAGATTTCAGTCATGCAGCAAATTAATAAGCTCTCAAACTAGACAATTATGAACGAACAAGAAAATATACTTATAGTAAGGAAATTTGAACTAGGATGGTCTCTGCCTCTTATGCATTGTAGAGATTCCTCCTTTTCATCATCAAAATGCCAAATCCTAGCTCTATTTAAATCCTCCTACAAGGGGAAACACAGAGAGACTACACAATTTGTTATGTTCAACACAAATCTACAAATCACTGTTCTAAGCATAATCTATGAATCAACAATAAATTTCATGATTGCAGAATCCTTCTCATCATCAAATTTTAGAATCATTGTGCAGAGAAACCCATCTGAATCTAGGGCCTTCTCTTCCACCACCTTTAATTAAGCTAAAGATACATTGTGGTACAATGACTATGACTTCTATATTTTTACCCCGCACGAAAATAAAGTTCCTATTATTAAATGCAATGTGATGATTAAGCATAAAACATAAACACCCTAAACTATCCTTTAATCATGTATTATTTGTGAAATTCAATCTTTGAGGTTTCAGATTCATATAATTAATTAGTTAAAAAAACAAAAGATTCATATAACTAAATCAAGCCAACTGAACAACAAAAATTAACTCCACAAACATATATAATTAATTAGGAACATGATTATGCATAACATAACATGACAACTATGAACAAATGACTACAAAAATTTACATTGTAAAAAATCAAATTTACCTCACAATGAGTTGGAAAGACAAAATTAGAGCATGGGATTGAATGAATTTAATGACTGCATAGATAAATTAAGATGGCCAATCACATAGCCATGTACCAAACACAAAGTGTTTTGTCATCTTTCATTGGTAAAAGCATCAAAAAGTCTTATGCCTTAATGTGATGCAACGTAATATATGATGAAGTCGAATGCTCCTCCTAAATGATAATCCTTTTGTTCCACAAAAAGAGTAATTTGATCTTTTGTTTAATTTCTAATCAATTTGTGAAATTTTAACATTCAAAATTGATGTGAATTTATATGCCTTTAATTAATGTAATAATCAATTTTGTCATTTATCTACTTAAAAAGAATTACTATTTAAATACAAAATTATTATTTTAAAAATTAAAATAAACTCAAATCAAAATTTAAATTTTAGAATTTTATTAATTAATTAGAATCAAAGTCCAATTGACCTCTGTTTATGGAACAAAAGTATTTGAGTAATATCACAAAGGAATGTAATGGAAGCTTAATACCTTGTAAATACCTAGATAAAAAGATGACATCCTTCAGCAGGGTTGGGTTGGTCCAATAAGAATTTGATTAACTGTATTGGCTGGTCTCCATCCCTAGATCTAATGAGAACAATTAAAGAACAAATTATCCCACTATAATAATTTTTTAAACCCCAGAAGGTGATTTAGGTTGTTTAAAAAAGGGCGATGGAGTTCAATAATTTTTTAACAATATGAGAGGGGCAATAAGCCTAGTGTTTTCTCTAATAAGGACGAAAGAAGGGGGAAAGAGATTTACCTGTGAATTCTCCTGAGACGAAATGAAGTGGTTGTTCACCATTGAGATTTTAACGTTGCACAATACGAATGGAGAAACTTTCACTTTCACAATCATAATTTTATCTATGTTCCTATAATTTTGATTGTTGTGAGAAAGATACTCAAACAAAACCCTAGAAGATTGTGATACAAAACCCTTAAATTAGTTCTACTACTTTATCACACCATCACAAGAGAGGTGGATAACGTACGAGCATACCTCTTGTCAGCGGCGGGCACACGAAAGGGCAGAAAGTGAGAAGCAATCGAGTGAGAGAGGGTGAAAGAGGAGATAGAAGGCTGATCGAGTGAGTAACAAGAAAGTTGATGAATTTTTTTGAAAAAGTGTGCCCAATCCGCCCAAAAAATCGTTGCCAAACATATTTTTATAGTGTTGTAAGCCACTTGAATTTTTTTATTAAAATTAAATTTACTATTAAATTTTTTTAATATATTTATATATAATAATATAATTTATATTCACTATAATTAATTCTAAAAAACTTATTTTAACAAAATAGTAACCAATTTTATCACTCTTAAAAAATTTCTCAACAATAATATATAACAATTAATAATTCTTCATTAATACTATTTTTCTTTGTAAATTTTCATTGAAAATTGTCGCCAAACATCCTTCGTACCATCTCAATTCTGCGAAGAAAAAAAATGTGAAGAATAATTATATTGTCACTAATTTTTATTCCTTCATTGTTCCCTCACTAAAAAACTCATTAAGTGAACGAATGAATTCCTTCACAAATTTTGTTTCACTACATTCCTAGTTTCTTGTAGTGGATTAATATATAAATATATATTTATGAAGAATGATTCATATCATGTATTTGCTATGAATCAAAAAAGGGCAAACAACATTTTATGCGTCTGTTCCATTGATCAATGGCTAAAATTAAAAATGAGGATACAACGTAAGTTAGTAATACTAGCGGACCGGCCAATCGAATCGAATATTTTATAACCACTTGCTTACTTTGCAAAATTTATAAATATTACCCACAACTATAACATTATTTCAAATGCATACCATAATATTCAAAATGAAAAAATTGATATTTATAGAAAAATTCATTTTTATTCATAAAAGTTGGGGTCTTACAACTATAGCATAGACCTTAACCAATGCATCAAGTGCTCGAACCAATTTTAATATTAAGATTAACGGTTCAACAGTTTTAACGGTAACACTTTCATCGTTATTTTTATAAAGAGATAATTCTGTCGTTTTCTAACTACGACAATACTTCCGTTGTGGGGTCCACCAATGATTGTGCCATCGTACTGATATTACCTGTTAAAACGAATATTCCCCGACCAATCGAATATTATATAACCACTTGCTTACTTTGCAAAATTTATAAATATTACCCACAACTATAACATTATATCAAATCCACACCATGATATTCAAAAATATATTTCGAGAAAAAAATTATCATGTATTCATAAAAGTTGGGGTCTTTCACTTCGTCCCATAATAAACTTCCTAATTTGACTTTCATAGTCAAATTGACAATTTTTAGAATTAATTATTAAAAATATTTATATAGAATTTTCAAATTCCGAATCACTTAACGTATATTTATATTGACACTTGTAGTAAATTCTCTGTAATTTATTATGATCCTAATCACTTAACGTATATTTTGATTTTTTTTAAAGATTTGTTAATTTTAAAATTGGTCAATATGAGTATGAAAGTCAAATTTGTACGTTTATTATGAGACGGAGGGTGTACTAACTATCTAAAAATAATAATTTATATCTAATACATTAAAAATATTGTTATGTATTTTTTATGGTCAATATGTATTTTTTATGTTTACTTCGAGGCGGTTGATCGCTTTATTACTTTATTTACATTTCTGATCCCCTATGGAGGTGCTTCATGGTGGCTGATCGTTTATATATATATTTACAGCTTTTATATATATAATTGCTTACATCTTTTATATAAATTGCGGCATTATGTGAGCCTAGGAATCATGTGATCACAAATTCAGTTTTTTGAATCTAGATTCGGTTCCCATGACGGACATTTTCAGCTGTAACCAGCTTGTAAATTATTCACGATGTTCGAATTTCCTTAGACGGCTCTCATGCCCATAAGGAGTTCGTTACTGCTATGTATATTATTTTCTCGAAGAGGCTTCGCATGTGACGAATGATTTGTTTGAGTTATGATTCTAGGGACAGAATTCTTATAAGGATGGAATGATGTAACAATCCAGAATTTTAAATTATAATTTTAAATATTTATTGAATTATATAAATATTTAATAGATGTGTTTATTGTTGAATAAATATTTAATTTGATTTGATTTGATTGATTAATTATTTGTTAATTAAATAATTAATGAGTTAAGAAATTAATTATTATGAGATAATATTCTAATTTAAATTATAAATTAAGTTAGAGAGTTTATAATGATTAAATGAATTATTATAATGATATTTTAATTTAAATTTGTAATTAAAGTGATGTGTTAATTGATTAAATAAAGTTATAATTATAAAGAAAATTATAATTATGTTGTATTGATTTATATGTTAAAGTAATTTAATAAATTGTTATTAGAATTAATTAAATTGATTATTAAAATTTAATTAAATAAAAGTGTGACAAATAACCTTACTATAAAGGAGTTATTAAAATAAATTAAAGGAGTTTAATTCGGTTTTTGCCAAACAAGGCTTAATGCATATTAAATCTTTAATTTAAATGTGTTTTACCAAACAATGTATAAGAATTAATGAATTAATTTTAATTATGTTAGCCAAACAAACCTTATGGCTTTTGATTTTCAAAAATAAGATAACTGATATCAGTTATACCTATATTTATATTATATAATTAATACATATATTATTATTTACGTTATAATATTAGTACGTAACTTTAGAATAGGAAGAAAGAACTCAGAAAAAGAAAAAGAAGAGAAGAAGAAAGTCTAGAGAATTTGAGAGAGAAATTGGAGAAAAGAAGCTTGAGAATCAAAGAAAAGTTATCATCTTCTAGAAAACAAGGTATCATCTTACCCTTTTAAATTGCTTTAAAGTTATAGTTTTATTCTCTTCTAAAATTCTTTGTAAAAACTTTTTGAATGTTGAATTATTTGTTGTATATAACTTTATATGATAATTTTTTTGTTTTAAAGTTATTTTCATAAGTTTATATATGAGTATAGTAAATGAATTCATGTTATGTATGTATTTTGTGAAGGAAATCATATTATAGTGAATTGGTATGAATATATATATATATATATATATATATATATATATATATATATATATATACACACACACACACACAACCTTAGGTAAATTCGACCTCAAGTTAGGATTCTGGCAAGTGGCTATTCATCCAGATGATAGATACAAAACGGCATTTACCACTCCGTTCGGGCACTACGAATGGAATGTTCAATCATTTGGCCTTAAAAATGCACCCAGTGAATTTCAGAATATTTTTAATAATATTTTGAATCCTTTCAGTCATTTTTGATAGAGGATTAATCCGAGAAACCTGACTTTAGTCAGAAACAGACTACATTTGGAAGGAGAAAGAACAAGACCATTGGTTTTAACTGTTTTGAAGAACGAATTTAAATGTTTAATATGCTCTTCAATAGTCTTGGAGAATACAAGGATATCGTCGATGTATACAATGATAAAATGACTGAAAGGATTCAAAATATTATTAAGAATATTCTAAATATTAAATTCTAAGTCAATTAAACTCTGAGGCTACATTAATTCCTAGATCTAAATGTTTAAGGGGGAAGATCGAAGTATTAAGGACTTCGTCTTCATCTTCTAACTAAGAAGATCGAAGCTGAATGCTTCGTCTCCAGCTAACTAAGAGAGAAGGGAGAGGACCTCGGAAGAGCTTTCTAGAGAGAGAAGCTCTGAGGCTACATAGAATTAAGCCTACTTAACCCCACTTCATCTAATGTTCTTATTTCAGTAAACTTGTAAGTCATTTAATCATCTTGTATCAAGTTTGAAATATAATCAATAAAATTGTTTATTTCATTTAGTTATTTAATTGTGTTTGTATACGCACTTGGTTCTTCTCCTTTCTTCTCATTCATTATCTCCTTCCGCCCTCTAATGGTATCATTCATTATCTCCTTTTTGAAATAGTCAAGATGAGTTGGTTATTCAGATCCAGCTCTTCAGTTAGTAACAGGTCAACTTTGCCTCCTGTCCCAGACATAGTTAACCAAGAAGAATATAGTTATGAAAACATTAATCAAGTTTTACACAATTAGAACATACCTAGAGTATCTCCAAAAGATATTTATCATTCAACGTTTTCAGATAAATTCAAAACTGACTATAATGTCAAAACAGTTGAAAGAGTTTACGAAATTAACAAAGAGTACGAAAATTGTAGTCTTTTATCACCTAAAGTTATTAGAAAACACAGAAAGAAGGGTTACAATTTTATTCATATAGGTCTTGTTCAAGTTGCAGTCAAACCTCTCAACAGAAAAGGAATTAATTCATCATCTATCTACCGCGCCTTAGAGATGCTAGATTTTTGAATTATTATCCCAAAGATTATTGGTGCCATGGAAGCAAGTTTGCATAATGGACCTGTCCATTTCAATTGCTTTCCTGATTTCACCTTGAGTCTTAGTGATCAAAACTTATTCAAAGCTTTATCATTAAATATTAAAACTGATGGAGAGATTACTCAAATGATTGAAGGATCTCAACCCATTGCTTTGATTCTGTAATTTACTACAAAACAATGAAATCAAACTTAAACGTTCATGCTCTTAATAAAAGTCCAAAAGATCAAACAGTTTTAATTCAAAGTTCAACTAGTGATGCTAATATCCAGATCCCAATAACAATTCTTTGGAAAGATATTACCTTACCTAATCATTGGACTTTACCGAATGAATTACCACAACAACCCATAGTTAACAATTTGTTAAATATTGATAACATTCAACAGTTTTCTGATGGAACTGTTAAAATTAGTTTTGAACGTACTAGAACCCCAGTTATCATTGAAGACATTTCCAGTTCTTCAGCCCCTTCAGTTATCCACATAAGAAGAGATGTTGAAGTCCTTAGTAATCCTTCGGTTAGAGATATCAAACTTAAAGGTATCCTTAACCGAGGATAAGTTAGTCATCCTTGCTATACTCAGAATGATACCGTTGAAGATGAAGATTCTTCTTCTCCCGCATCCTCAGTATATCCCACACAGTCTGATTTTAATGCCCCAATTAATAATCAATTAAGAGTCATTAAAAAGAATTTCGTTTTGGATTGGGATAACTTAGTAAAAGATTTTAATTCAAAATTCAACAAAGAAAAAAGGCATCTATTCAGATCTACTCACCCCATTGAAAAGGAAAGAGATAAGATAGTTAATAGATGGAAAAGATTTATTAAAAATGAAGAAATTAACATCACGTTTTACGACTGGTATGATCAATACCAAAGTAAATGTAATGTTATTAGTAAAACTCAATTGATTAAAGAAGATAGATCTAAAGTATCGTCCAGTCATCCTCCTTTGGAGACAGTTCTAATTCCAGTTAAAAACACTTCAGTTATCGCTAGTCCCTTCAAGATTCCTGATGGAACTAATGATAATAAAAAATTAATTGAACAGTTAAACTTTAGTAATCAATATCTAGCAACAGTAGGAAAACAGCTAGATAGGATTGAAGAAAAATTTGAAGAAGGAATTATTAAAAAACCTGATTCAAAGTTTAAACAACCTTTAATTAAATTGCCAGAGAACAGATATAATCTAAGTTTACCTAATAAAGAAAGTGAATTGGTCCAATCTATTGAAAAGTTATTTAAAAACTTAAAATGTAAACCAGTCCAAGTGGAACCATTCTCATTATCGATCATTTGAATCGGATGATGATAACGAAAGTTCTTCGGATCACTCTAATCACTCATCCATTTCAAACCTTAATGAACAGCTAAATAAATTAACTGTCAATAACACAAGTATTACCAGAAATTGGTACTCTAAACCAACTCCTCCGGATCTACAGTTTGAAGAGAGAAATCTAGATAGACAGTTCTCTGTGTCCTCTAATAAAATTTATGAATGGAATATAGATGGATTTGGTGAACAAGAAATTCTTAATAAACTTAATCATATGTCTATGGTAGCCAACAGCTATATTACCAAATTCAACACTTTATCTCAATCAGATATCATTGAATTAATAGCTAGTGGTTTTACTGGTATTCTTAGGTCTTGGTGGGAAAAACATCTCACAGAAGACATTAGATGTTCCATAGTTCGTGCTATCCAAAGAGATAATGAAGGCAATCCCATCTTTGATGAAGATGTTGGTATTGGTCTTCCTGATGGAGTTAATACTTTAATATTTACTATAATTAAACATTTTGTTGGAACCCCTAGTAATATTACAGAAAGAATTCATTATCAATTAAGTAATCTTGCATGTCCCACTCTAAGTGATTTTAGATGGTACAAAGATGTATTTACTTCCAGAGTTATGATGAGAAACGACAGTAACAAACCATTTTCGAAAGAGAAATTCGTTAATGGCTTACCATCTTTATTTTCTAACAAGGTTAGAGAAGAATTAAGTAAAAATTTAGGATATATAGATTATGATAATCTAACCTATGGTGATATTATTAGTTATATTCAAAAAATTGGATTAAAAATGTGTATTGACTTTAAGTTAGCTAAACAAGCCAGAAAAGATAAAAATAAAGCTAAATACGAGTTAGGAACATTTTGTGAACAGTATGGTTTACCGCCGGTTGCTCCCTCTAGAAGAAAGCACAAGCATAAGAATAAACATATTGAGTCACATAAAAGTCATAAGCGTCGTAGGAAAAGATATAATCATGATAAAAAGAGTAATAATCAAGATACTTATTACAATAAACCTAAATCATCTAAGAAAAAATCGTATAAAAAATCAAAGAAATATGATAAGAGTAAAATTGTCTGTCACATTTACGGGCAGAAAGGACACTATAAAAGTGAATGTAGAGTCAAGCAAAAATTAGCCCAATTAAATATTTCAGCAGAAGATACACAACAGTTATTAGAATTAATGAGAATTGAAAATAACAGTAGTAGTGAAGAAGAAGCTTCTGATATTCCAGAATCTTCTAGTAATAATGCATCTAACGATGAATCAGATAGTGAAAATGAAGTCACCATATGTACAGAAAATTGCAATAAAAACTGTTGTAAAAGAGTTAATGTAATTACAAAAGAAGAAGAAGAAAGTTCTTTATTAGTTGATTTAATCAGTAAAATTACAGACCCTGAATTAAAAACTCAGTATTTGAAGCAATTAAAAGATTTGTTAACCAAAGATAAAAAAGTAACGGATAAGGTTCTTAGAACTAAAGAAAAACCTATTTTCAGCCTTAATAAAACTCTTGAAAGATTTAATCTCCTGTAAAAGAAATTACCCTCCCTGAACTAAATCAAGAAGTTAATAAACTTAAGTAAGAAATTTCTAACTTAAAATTAGATATTTCCAACTTAAGAAAAGAGATTAATGATAAAAAATCAGATCTTCAAGTTCATGATTCCTCTTCTAGTGATGAGAGTCACGATGAACCAGAATCATCAGGTGCTAAAGATTCTGATCTCTTTATTCAAGGTCTCTCCCTCAAAAGAATTAAAGATATTACTATTCAAAAATGGTATATCTCTATTAATTTAGTTATCGATAAAACTTTCTCTGCATGACTGACTCCACGCCTTAGTTGATCTTCAGTGCGATTTGAAGCTGTATTCAAGAAGGTATTATCCCCACACGATATTATAAGAAAACTCTTTGAAAAACTAAATTACATACTTTAGTAGTCAAATGGAAATAAAATATAAATTACCTAATGTACATATTTGTCAAGACAGTATGTGTTTTAAGACCTCATTTGTCTTAGTTCGCACTCTTATTGACAAAATCATTTTGGGTTTACCATTTATATATTTATTATACCCATTTACTACTAGTAATAAAGGTTTAAGTTGCGAACATTTAGGAAAAAAGATTACATTTAAATTCTTAATCAAACCAAAAGAAAGATATTTAAAATTTATTCAAGAAGAATAGATTTCTAAATCATTGAATCTGTTAAATTGCAAAGTTACTCACTTAAATTTCCTTAAAGAAGAAGTTAAGTATCAACAAGTTGAAGAACAACTTAAGAGTGATAGACTTCAAGAAAAAATAAAAGAATTAAAGGATTATTTAATAAAAAACTTATGTTCTGATTCTCCCAATGCTTTTTAGCATAGGAAGAAGCACACAGTTAGGTTACCCTATGCTAAGAAATTTAAAGAGCATTTAATTCCCACTAAAGCTAGACCTATTCAAATGAGTCATGAACAAATGGAGTTATGTAAAAAGGAAATTAATGATCTTCTTAGTAAAGGTTTAATTAGACATAGCAAGTCACCATGGTCTTGCCCAGCTTTCTATGTTAATAACGAAGTTGAGAAAGAGAGAGGTGTCCCTCGGTTAGTTATTAATTATAAACCATTAAACAAAGTTCTAGAATGGATTAGGTACCCTTTGCCCAACAAGGATGATCTCCTTGGTTGGTTAAGCGTTTCCACAATCTTTAGTAAATTCGACCTCAAGTCAGGATTCTGGCAAGTGGTTATTCATCTAGATGATAGATACAAAACTGCATTTACCACTCCGTTCGGGCACTACGAATGGAATGTTCAGTCATTTGGCCTTAAAAACGCACCCAGTGAATTTTAGAATATTCTTAATAATATTTTGAATCCTTTCAGTCATTTTATCATTGTATACATCGACGATATCCTTGTATTCTCCAAGACTATTGAAGAGCATATTAAACATTTAAATTCGTTCTTCAAAATAGTTAAAACCAATGGTCTTGTTCTTTCTCCTTCCAAATGTAGTCTGTTTCTGACTAAAGTCAGGTTTCTCGGATTAATCCTCTATCATGGACTCACGCGGCTAATTGACAGAGCTATTAAATTCTTACGTAGGTTCCCGAGATAAGATTATCGACAAAACTTCACTCTGAGAGGTTTCTTGGCTCGCTCAATTATATTGGAAAGTTCTACAAGGACCTCAGGAAGATTTGTAAGCCTCTCTTTCAACACTTACAAAGTAATCCTCCCCCATGGACTGACATTCATACTTCTGTCGTCCAACAAGTTAAAAAATATGTTAAGGTTTTGCCCTGCCTTGGCATTTCAAACGATTCAGCTTTCAAAATAGTTGAAACTGATGCCTCTGACATTGGATTCGGTGGCATACTCAAACAAAAGTTAACTCCTACTTCTGATGAACAAATTGTTCGTTTCCATTCTGGCGCATGGAATCTTACACAGTTAAAATATAGTACTATTAAAAAGAGATTTTATCATTAGTTCTATGTATTAAAAAATTTTAGAGAGATTTATTAAACCAAAAATTCCTAGTTAGAATAGATTGCAAGTTAGCAAAATTTATTCTTGAAAAGGATGTAGAGAATGTCGCCTCTAAGCATTCATTCGCTAGATGGAAAGCTATTTTAAGTATTTTTTATTTCGATATTGAATATATTAAAGGTAGTAACAACTCAGTTCGAGATTTTCTTACTCGTGAATTTATTAACACAGGTACTATTACAGCATTATGAGTATACGAGGAGGATCATTTTCTCGTGGTCATGGCCGCTCTGCCGGTCCAGTTAATCAGTCAAAAGGAACTATTGTTCCTCATCCAGTTACCCAAACCCATAATAAATTCTAGGTGCTTGGTACAGTTTCCAAGCCCTACTCCTCAGTTCTTGCTAGTCAACCCAAACCATTTGATATCTTTGCTAGTCAACCCAAGTCCACCTCATCTCAACCCAGTCACCCAGTTTCAGACTATCGTCAAATTTTTGACCAGCATTTATTCTATATTGAGTTACCAATGAAATCCAAGAATGACCCAATTCAGTTAGCTGCCCAGTATTTTCCTACTAGATGGCATTTTCTTCCATTAGCTCCTTATAAATCTTTAGTGTATTATAAGGATATTCTTATTGAAACAGAGTCAGTCTTTATTAAACCAATTTATGTCAACGATGATAAGTCCAAGCTTCTTTATCATTCGTTGTATATCAAGCAAGTTCTCAATCTGTCCGATTGGGGTAGTCATCCTTCTGATCTCAAGTCACTTTCTAATCACACTAGCTCTTTTTGCTATTATGATTATATTGAGGCTTGGCATAAAATTATGCTTCATCAAAATGATGATCATAGTCATTCGTGGTTTTTCCAATTTGACCACAAGTTCAAAAGTCAATTCCCCAAATGGTTCATCCTTTGGTGGACAAGATATGGTTTGCGCCATGATATTTTCCCCAAACCACTCCTTGCTCAGTTAGAACATTTTTGTTACCATAGTAATTATCATTCCAAATATGAGGAAATTCCAGTTTTCCTTATATTTTGTAGTAAGTACAAGATCCCCTGGATCCTCAAATGGCAATATGTCATTTTAGCTACCCAAGAAGTCACTGTATTTCAGTATCCGTCGTCCATAGGAATTAGGACTGCTCAGACTTACCTTTCCCCTATTTCTCATGTCTCTCTCCGTTTTTTCATTAAGTGGTGGGATAAATTCGGTGTTGATAGAATAGTTAGCCAAGTTCAGAAAGAATTTCTTCCTTCTCCTCTATTAACTCCTCCAGTTACCACTCCTTCAGTCACCACGGCCCCTACCATTGCATCTTCCAGTAAATCAGTCACTAAGACACCTGATCAGTCAAAAGAAAAATCAACTGTCCCTACTGACGAAGTTACTAATGTCTCCAGTTACTCTAGCTCTCAGTTAAGGCGTCTTGTCGATGCTATTCATATGAGACTTGACCAGTTACATGAAGATTCAGATAAAGCTTCTTCTCATTCTAGAGAAGAATTCTCTAGTCAAAATCTTGAAGATGAAGGTGATTATAATCCCTACGGCACGATCAGTCTTCAGGACGCTCAAGATCCCTTTTCTTGAGCCTCGCCACCAAGACACCTCTCATGTGACCTAAGTCGATTAAGCATCTGCTCCGTGGCATAGTCAAGAAGATAGTCTGAAAGATTCGATAATTATTAACACCGCCCTAAGCATAGTCAATAAAGATCTTACGCTCTTCCACCAGATGGGCAAGCAATAATTCAAGCATCTGGCCCCATGGCCGCATTAGTCAAAAGGAGACGTCTGCTTTTCCACCAAAAGTAGTTTTTTTTCCTTTTTACCTGTACTTTTACTTTAGTAAAATGTTTTTACCTGTACTTTTACTTTAATAAAATGTTTCTTACTTTTAATTTACCCCAGTTATTGTAATAGTAACATTGTAATAGTTCGTTTTCCTTGTTCTATAAAAGGAATTCGAATTCATTTGGTTCAGGCAGACTTAGAAAGACTCAGAGTTCCTTCTCTGATAAATCTTTAGCCTCAACCACTGATTAAGCCTACTTAACCCCACTTCATCTAATGTTCTTATTTCAGTAAACTTGTAAGTCATTTAATCATCTTGTATAAATTTGAAATATAATCAATAAAATTGTTTATTTCATTTAGTTATTTAATTATATTTGTATGCGCACTTGGTTCTTCTCCTTTCTTCTCATTCATTATCTCCTTCCGCCCTCTAATGGTATCAGAGCCAGCTGATACCAGCACCTTTTGACTGATTAATTATTATCCGTCAATAACAAAATCTATAATTTGAAGATTTTGACCAATTTCGGTAAAATTTTTTCCTCCTTCTTTTAAGCCCTACACATTTGGGTTATTTCTGGATAAAAATTTTAAGGTGGAAATGTATGGGGATGGTGACTCATCGAGAAGATGATCAACAAGACCTTCCTAAGACCTCAGGTGAGCGGACCCGAACGAAGAAGACGCCAGAGGCATCTTTCAACCAAAACGGTGATGGCCCATCTATCATCTCAGCTTTTGCTTTCCGTAAAGCAAAAGTCTTTTACTTTAGTAAATGTAAAAGTAAAAGTAAAAGAATAACTTTTACTTTTACTTAAGTTAAATGTTTTTAAACTTAGTTAAATGTTTCTTACATTTACCCATGTAAAAGTAAATGTTAAATGTTTCTTACGTTTTACTTTTACTTAAGTAAATTACTTTTACTTCAGTTAATGTAATAGTGATTGATGCGTGAATCAATAGTAATTTACTTTTTAGATTTCTATTTAAAGAAACTCAAGGGTTAGAGTTTCTTTAGGCTTAATTCAATGTAGCCTCAGAGCTTCTCTCTCTAGAAAGCTCTTCCGAGGTCCGCTCTCCCATCTCTCTAGAGTTAGCCGGAGACGAAGCTTTCAACTTCAATCTTCTTAGTTAAAGATGAAGAAGAAGTCTTCAATACTTCCTTCTTCCCTTAAACATTTAGTCTAGGAATTAATGTAATCCCTTCCTAAATGTTTATAAATAAAAGAAAGAGATTACTTTATCGATTCACCGGTCATCTTCTTAATCTTTTCTTTTTCTGTTGTTTAAGTTTTTCTTTTAAAAACTTAATCGCCGCTATTATATGGTATCAAAGCCACACGGTTGGTTCTTGATGCTATCGGTGGTTTCGATTAAAAATAGTTTGATTTGTTTACTTAAATGTTTTTTCAAACATTTATTTTTCTTGCTCCGCTTTTAATCGCCCGACCTTCGCCGTAAACCACCCAAGATCGCCTTAAGTCCCGAATAATGCCGTTTGTAAGTCTCAATTGGGAGCAGTGTAAGGCTAAAGGGAATTTTTAGATCTACGGGTATGTGTTCAAGGCAAGTAAGGTTAGAGTCTAAGTGGACCTTCAAGAGAAAGAATTTTTGTTTAAACAGTTAACAAATATGTCTTCTGTTTAGATCGATTTCACTGATAGATCAAGACCAATCGAGTGATCCTTTGTTTTAGATTTCAGTATGATTTGTTTTTAAACAAAAATTTTTTACAAAATCTAAGAAATTTTGAAGATTTTGACCAATTTTCGGTATAATTTTTTTTTCTTTCTTCTTTATAAACCAAATTTTTGGGGGTGAAAGGGTTATTTCCTAGATAAAAATTTTAAGGTGGAAATGTATGGGGATGGTGACTCATCTGAGAAGATGATCAACAGCACCTTCCGGCACCTACAGGAGACGGACCAGTAAATGAAGAAGACGCTAGAGGCATCTTCAGTCAACCGACAGGTGATTGGCCATCCTTCATCTCAACTTTTGCTTTCCGTAAAGCAAAAGTCTTTTACTTTAGTAAAATATAAAAGTAAAAGTAAAAGAATAACTTTTGTTTTTACTTATGTTAAATGTTTTTAACTTAGTTAAATGTTTCTTACATTTACCCATATAAAAGTAAATCTAAAATGTTTCTTACGTTTTACTTTTACTTTAGTAAATTACTTTTACTTCAGTTAATGTAATAGTGATTCCTGTGTGAATCAATAGTAATTTACTTTTCAGTTTTCTATTTAAACAACTCGAAGTGTTTAGAGTTGTTTAGGCTTAATTCAATTTAGCCTCAGAGCTTCTCTCTCTAGAAAGCTCTTCTGAGGTCCACTCTCCCTTCTCTCTAGAGTTAGCTGGAGACGAAGCTTTCAGCTTCAATCTTCTTAGTTAAAGATGGAGAAGAAGTCTTCAATACTTCTTTCTTCCCTTAAACATTTAGTCTAGGAATTAATGTAAACCCTTCACAAATGTTTATAAATAAAAGAAAGAGATTACTTTATCGATTCACCGGTCATCTTCTTAATCTTTTCTTTTTCTGTTGTTTAAGTTTTTCTTTTAAAAACGTAATCGCCGCTATTATATGGTATTAAAGCCACACGGTTGGTTCTTGATGCTATCGGTGGTTTCGATTAAAAACAGTTTGATTTGTTTACTTAAATGTTTTTTCAAACTTTTATTTTTCTTGCTCCGCTTTTAATCGCCCGACCTTCGCCGTAAACCACCCAAGATCGCCTTAAGTCCCGAATAATGTCGTTTGTAAGTCTCAACTGGGAGCAGTGTAAGGCTAAAGGGAATCTTTAGATCTACGGGTATTTGTTCAAGGCAAGTAAGGTTAGAGTCTAAGTGGACCTTCAAGAAAAAGAATTTTTGTTTTAACAGTTAACAAATTAGTCTTACATTTAGATCGATTTCATTGATAGATCGAGGACCAATCGAGTGATCCTTTTTTTGATTTCAGATCGATTTGTTTTTAAACAAATTTTTTTACAAAATCTAAGAAATTTTGAAGATTTTGACAAATTTTTGATGAAAATTTTTTCCTCCTTCTTTATAAACCAAATTTTTGGGGGTGAAAGGGTTATTTCTTGGATAAAAATTTTAAGGTGGAAATATATGGGGATGGTGACTCATCGAGAAGATGATCAACAAGACCTTTCTAACTTCCAGAGGAGAGACGGACTAAGAAACGAAGAAGACGCCAGAGGCATCTTCAGTCAACCGACAGGTGATTGGCCATCCATCATCTCAACTTTTGCTTTCCGTAAAGCAAAAGTCTTTTACTTTAGTAAAATATAAAAGTAAAAGTAAAAGAATAACTTTTGCTTTTACTTAAGTTAAATGTTTTTAACTTAGTTAAATGTTTCTTACATTTACCCATGTAAAAGTAAATCTAAAATGTTTCTTACATTTTACTTTTACTTTAGTAAATTACTTTTACTTCAGTTAATGTAATAGTGATTCCTGCGTGAATCAATAGTAATTTACTTTTCAATTTTCTATTTAAACAACTCGAAGTGTTTAGAGTTGTTTAGGCTTAATTCAATTTAGCCTCAGAGCTTCTCTCTCTAGAAATCTCTTCCGAGGTCCGCTCTCCCTTCTCTCTAGAGTTAGCTGGAGACGAAGCTTTTAGCTTCAATCTTCTTGGTTAAAGATGTAGAAGAAGTCTTCAATACTTCCTTCTTCCCTTAAACATTTAGTCTAGGAATTAATGTAAACCCTTCACAAATGTTTATAAATAAAAGAAAGAGATTACTTTATCGATTCACCGGTCATCTTCTTAATCTTTTCTTTTTCTGTTGTTTAAGTTTTTCTTTTAAAAACTTAATCGCCGCTATTATATGGTATTAAAGCCACACGGTTGGTTCTTGATGCTATCAGTGGTTTCGATTAAAAACAGTTTGATTTGTTTACTTAAATGTTTTTTCAAACTTTTATTTTTCTTGCTCCGCTTTTAATCGCCCGACCTTCGCCGTAAACCACCCAAGATCGCCTTAAGTCCCGAATAATGTCGTTTGTAAGTCTCAATTGGGAGCAGTGTAAGGCTAAAGGGAATCTTTAGATCTACGGGTATGTGTTCAAGGCAAGTAAGGTTAGAGTCTAAGTGGACCTTCAAGAAAAAGAATTTTTGTTTTAACAGTTAACAAATTAGTCTTCTGTTTAGATCGATTTCATTGATAGATCAGGACCAATCGAGTGATCCTTTAATTTAGATTTCAGTCTGATTTGTTTTTAAACAAATTTTTTTTACAAAATCTAAGAAATTTTGAAGATTTTGACTAATTTTCGGTAGAAAATTTTTTTCCTCCTTCTTTATAAACCAAATTTTTGGGGGTGAAAGGGTTATTTCTTGGATAAAAATTTTAAGGTGGAAATATATGGGGATGGTGACTCATCTGAGAAGATGATCAACAGCACCTTTCGGCACCTACAGGAGACGGACCAGTAAACGAAGAAGACGCCAGAGGCATCTTCAGTCAACCGACAGGTGATTGGCCATCCATCATCTCAACTTTTGCTTTCCGTAAAGCAAAAGTCTTTTACTTTAGTAAAATATAATAGTAAAAGTAAAAGAATAACTTTTGCTTTTACTTAAGTTAAATGTTTTTAACTTAGTTAAATGTTTCTTACATTTACCCATGTAAAAGTAAATCTAAAATGTTTCTTACATTTTACTTTTACTTTAGTAAATTACTTTTACTTCAGTTAATGTAATAGTGATTCCTGCGTGAATCAATAGTAATTTACTTTTCAATTTTCTATTTAAACAACTCGAAGTGTTTAGAGTTGTTTAGGCTTAATTCAATTTAGCCTCAGAGCTTCTCTCTCTAGAAATCTCTTCCGAGGTCCGCTCTCCCTTCTCTCTAGAGTTAGCTGGAGACGAAGCTTTCAGCTTCAATCTTCTTGGTTAAAGATGGAGAAGAAGTCTTCAATACTTCCTTCTTCCCTTAAACATTTAGTCTAGGAATTAATGTAAACCCTTCACAAATGTTTATAAATAAAAGAAAGAGATTACTTTATCGATTCACCGGTCATCTTCTTAATCTTTTCTTTTTCTGTTGTTTAAGTTTTTCTTTTAAAAACTTAATCGCCGCTATTATATGGTATCAAAGCCACACGGTTGGTTCTTGATGCTATCAGTGGTTTCGATTAAAAACAGTTTGATTTGTTTACTTAAATGTTTTTTCAAACTTTTATTTTTTCTTTGCTCGCTTTTAATCGCTTGGAGCTTCTTACGTAGTAAACCACCCAAGATCGCCTTAAGTCCCGAATAATGTCGTTTGTAAGTCTCAATTGGGAGCAGTGTAAGGCTAAAGGGAATCTTTAGATCTACGGGTATGTGTTCAAGGCAAGTAAGGTTAGAGTCTAAGTGGACCTTCAAGAAAAAGAATTTTTGTTTTAACAGTTAACAAATTAGTCTTCTGTTTAGATCGATTTCATTGATAGATCAGGACCAATCGAGTGATCCTTTAATTTAGATTTCAGTCTGATTTGTTTTTAAACAAATTTTTTTTACAAAATCTAAGAAATTTTGAAGATTTTGACAAATTTTCGGTAGAATTTTTTTTTCCTCCTTCTTTATAAACCAAATTTTTGGGGGTGAAAGGGTTATTTCTTGGATAAAAATTTTAAGGTGGAAATATATGGGGATGGTGACTCATCTGAGAAGATGATCAACAGCACCTTTTCGGCTTTCCACAGGAGGCGGACGACCAAGAACGAAGAAGACGCCAGAGAGGCATCTTCTTGACCAACCGGCTGTGTGATTGGCCATCCATCATCTCAACTTTTGCTTTCCGTAAAGCAAAAGTCTTTTACTTTAGTAAAATATAAAAGTAAAAGTAAAAGAATAACTTTTGCTTTTACTTAAGTTAAATGTTTTTAACTTAGTTAAATGTTTCTTACATTTACCCATGTAAAAGTAAATCTAAAATGTTTCTTACATTTTACTTTTACTTTAGTAAATTACTTTTACTTCAGTTAATGTAATAGTGATTCCTGCGTGAATCAATAGTAATTTACTTTTCAATTTTCTATTTAAACAACTCGAAGTGTTTAGAGTTGTTTAGGCTTAATTCAATTTAGCCTCAGAGCTTCTCTCTCTAGAAATCTCTTCCGAGGTCCGCTCTCCCTTCTCTCTCTAGAGTTAGCTGGAGACGAAGCTTTCAGCTTCAATCTTCTTGGTTAAAGATGGAGAAGAAGTCTTCAATACTTCCTTCTTCCCTTAAACATTTAGTCTAGGAATTAATGTAAACCCTTCACAAATGTTTATAAATAAAAGAAAGAGATTACTTTACCGATTCACCGGTCATCTTCTTAATCTTTTCTTTTTTCTGTTGTTTAAGTTTTCTTTTAAAAACTTAATCGCCGCTATCATATGGTATCAAAGCCACACGGTTGGTTCTTGATGCTATCGGTGGTTTCGATTAAAAACAGTTTGATTTGTTTACTTAAATGTTTTTTCAAACTTTTATTTTTCTTGCTCCGCTTTTAATCGCCCGACCTTCGCCGTAAACCACCCAAGATCGCCTTAAGTCCCGAATAATGCCGTTTGTAAGTCTCAATTGAGAGCAGTGTAAGGCTAAAGGGAATCTTTAGATCTACGGGCATGTGTTCAAGGCAAGTAAGGTTAGAGTCTAAGTGGACCTTCAAGAAAAAGAATTTTTGTTTTAACAGTTAACAAATTAGTCTTCTGTTTAGATCGATTTCACTGATAGATCAGGACCAATCGAGTGATCCTTTGTTTCAGATTTTATCTGATTTGTTTTTAAACAAAATTTTTTTTACAAAATCTTAGAAATTTTGAATATTTTGACCAATTTTCGGTAGAATTTTTTTATTCCTCCTTCTTTATAAACCAAATTTTTGGGGGTGAAAGGGTTATTTCCTGGATAAAAATTTTAAGGTGAAAATGTATGGGGATGGTGACTCATCTGAGAAGATGATCAACAGCACCTTCTGGCATCCACAGGAGATGGACCAAGTCAAGGAAGAAGACGCCAGAGGCATCTTCAGTCAACCGACAGTGATGGCCCTAGCCATCATCAGCTTTTGCTTTTACTTAAAGCAAAAGTCTTTTACTTTAGTAAATGTAAAAGTAAAAGTAAAAGAATAACTTTTGCTTTTACTTAAGTTAAATGTTTTTAACTTAGTTAAATGTTTCTTACATTTACCCATGTAAAAGTAAATGTAAAATGTTTCTTACGTTTTACTTTTACTTTAGTAAATTACTTTTACTTGATTAATGTGATAGTGATTCTGCGTGAATCAAATAGTAATTTACTTTTTCGTTTTTCTATTTAAACAACTCAAGTGTTTAGAGTTGTTTAGAAGCTTAATTCAATGTAGCCTCGAGCTTTTTCTCTCAGAAAGCTCTTCCGAGGTCCTCTCCTTCTCTCTTAGTTAGTAGGAGATGAAGCATTCAAACCGATCTTCTTAGTTAGAAGATGAAGACGAAGTCCTTAATACTTCGATCTTCCCCCTTAAACATTTAGATCTAGGAATTAATGTAATCCCTTCCTCAAATGTTTATAAATAAAAGAAAGAGATTACTTTACCGATTCACCGGTCATCTTCTTAATCTTTTCTTTCTTCTGCTAAAGTTTTTCTTTAAAAAAATTGTTATAATCCCACGGTTGGTTCTTGATGGTATCGAGCCATTAAAAGCAGTTTGATTTGTTTGGTTCTTGATCTTGCTATCGGTGGTTTCGATTAAAAAACAGTTTGATTTGTTTACTTAAATGTTTTTTCAAACTTTTATTTTTCTTTGCCCGCTTTTAATCGAAGAAAGAGAAAGATTAGTAAAAACATTTGGGATTAGAAGAATTCTAGTTTAAATATTTAAAAAAATAACAATTGAAGACTTTTTAATAAGAAGAAAAGAAGATTGAACTTAATTAAGAAAAATCTTTACTAAAGTAAAAGTAATTTACTAAATAGTAAAAATTTTAAAGAAGAAAGTATTTTATATTTACTTTTAACTTAGTTAAATGTTTTTTACATTTACTTAGTTATGTAAAAGTAAATGTATAATGTTTCTTTACGTTGTACTTTTTACTTTAGTAAATTACTTTTTACTTCATTTTAATTAATGTAATAGTGATTCATTGAATGAATCAATAGTAATTTACTTTTTTAGTTTTTCTATTTAAACAACTCAAGTGTTTAGAGTTGTTTAGTAATTTAATTCAATGTAGCCTCGAAGTGTTTAGAGCTCTCTCTAAAGCTCTCTTCCGAGGTCCGCTCTCCTCTCTCTAGAGTTAGCCGGGAGCGAAGCTTTAAATTTTCAATCTTCTTAGTTAAAGATGAAGAAGAAGTCTTCAATACTTCTTTCTTCCCTTAAACATTTAGTCTAGGAATTAATGTAATCCCTTCCCAAATGTTTATAAATAAAAGAAAGAGATTACTTTATCGATTCACCGGTCATCTTCTTCATCTTTTCTTTTTCTGTTGTTTAAGTTTTTCTTTTAAAAACTTAATCGCCGTTGTTATATGGTATCAGAGCCACACGGTTGGTTCTTGATGCTATCGGTGGTTTCCATTAAAAACAGTTTGATTTGTTTACTTAAATGTTTTTTCAAACTTTTATTTTTCTTACTCCGCTTTTAATCGCCCGACCTTCGCCGTAAACCACCCAAGATCGCCTTAAGTCCCGAATAATGCCATTTGTAAGTCTCAATTGGGAGCAGTGTAAGGCTAAAGGGAATCTTTAGATCTACGTGTATGTGTTCAAGGCAAGTAAGGTAAGTGTCTAAGTGGACCTTCAAGAGACAGAATTTTTGTTTAAACAGTTAACAAATATGTCTTCTGTTTAGATCGATTTCATTGATAGATCAGGACCAATCGAGTGATCCTTTGTTTCAGATTTCAGTCTGATTTGTTTTTAAACAAATTTTTTTTACAAAATCTAAGAGATTTTGACCAATTTTCGGTAGAAATTTTTTTTCCTCCTTTTTTATAAACCAAATTTTTGGGGGTGAAAGGGTTATTTCTTGGATAAAAATTTTAAGGTGGAAATGTATGGGGATGGTGACTCATCTGAGAAGATGATCAACAAAGACCTAAGACTTTCTGAGAGACGGACCAAGAACGAAGAAGTCGCCAGAGGCATCTTGATCAACCCGACGGTGATGGCCCATCCATCATCTCAGCTTTTGCTTTCCGTAAAGCAAAAGTCTTTTACTTTAGTAAAATGTAAAAGTAAAAGTAAAAGAATAACTTTTCCTTTTACTTAAGTTAAATGTTTTTAACTTAGTTAAATGTTTCTTACATTTACCCATGTAAAAGTAAATGTAAAATGTTTCTTACGTTTTACTTTTACTTTAGTAAATTACTTTTACTTCAGTTAATGTAATAGTGATTCCTGCGTGAATCAATAGTAATTTACTTTTCAGTTTTCTATTTAAACAACTTGAAGTGTTTAGAGTTGTTTAGGCTTAATTCAATGTAGCCTCAGAGCTTCTCTAGAAAGCTCTTAGAGGTCCGCTCTCCTTCTCTCTAGAGTTAGTTTAGGAGGCGAAGCTTCAAACTTCAATCTTCTTAGTTAAAGATGAAGAAGAAGTCTTCAATACTTCCTTCTTCCCTTACACATTTAGTCTAGGAATTAATGCAATCCCTTCCCAAATGTTTATAAATATAAGAAAGAGATTACTTTACCGATTCACCGGTCATCTTCTTAATCTTTTCTTTTTCTGTTGTTTAAGTTTTTCTTTTAAAAACTTAATCGCTGCTGTTATATGGTATCAAAGCCACACGGTTGGTTCTTGATGCTATCGGTGGTTTCGATTAAAAACAGTTTGATTTGTTTACTTAAATGTTTTTTCAAACTTTTATTTTTCTTGCTCCGCTTTTAATCGCCCGACCTTCGCCGTAAACCACCCAAGATCGCGAACAAGGAAATGTAATAAACAATTTTAAGTTATATATGATAATTCTTTTATTTCCACCCAAATGTGTATTGACTTTAAGTTTGCTAAACAAGCCAGAAAAGATAAAAATAAAGCTAAATACGAGTTAGGAACATTTTGTGAACAGTATGGTTTACCGCCGGTTGCTCCCTATAGAAGAAAACACAAGCATAAGAATAAACATATTGAGTCACATAAAAGTCATAAGCGTCGTAGGAAAAGATATAATCATGATAAAAAGAGTAATAATCAAGATACTTATTACAATAAACCTAAGTCATCTAAGAAAAAATCGTATAAAAAATCAAAGAAATATGATAAGAGTAAAATTGTCTGTCACATTTACGGGCAGAAAGGACACTATAAAAGTGAATGTAGAGTCAAGCAAAAATTAGCCCAATTAAATATTTCAGCAGAAGATACACAACAGTTATTAGAATTAATGAGAATTAAAAATAACAGTAGTAGTGAAGAAGAAGCTTCTGATATTCTAGAATCTTCTAGTAATAATGCATCTAACGATGAATCAGATAGTGAAAATGAAGTCACCATATGTACAGAAAATTGCAATAAAAACTGTTGTAAAAGAGTTAATGTAATTACAAAAGAAGAAGAAGAAAGTTCTTTATTAGTTGATTTAATCAGTAAAATTACAGACCCTGAATTAAAAACTCAGTATTTGAAGCAATTAAAAGATTTGTTAACCAAAGATAAAAAAGTAACGGATAAGGTTCTTAGAACTAAAGAAAAACCTATTTTCAGCCTTAATAAAACTCTTGAAAGATTTAATCTCCTGTAAAAGAAATTACCCTCCCTGAACTAAATCAAGAAGTTAATAAACTTAAGAAAGAAATTTCTAACTTAAAATTAGATATTTCCAACTTAAGAAAAGAGATTGATGATAAAAAATTAGATCTTCAAGTTCATGATTCCTCTTCTAGTGATGAGAGTCACGATGAACCAGAATCATCAGTTGCTAAAGATTCTGATCTCTTTATTCAAGGTCTCTCCCTCAAAAGAATTAAAGATATTACTATTCAAAAATGGTATATCTCTATTAATTTAGTTATCGATAAAACTTTCTCTATACAGCTCCCTGCCTTAGTTGATACTGGTGCAGATTTGAACTGTATTCAAGAAGGTATTATCCCCACACGATATTATAAGAAAACTACTAAAAAACTAAATTCGGCTAACGGTAGTCAAATGGAAATAAAATATAAATTACCTAATGTACATATTTGTCAAGACAGTATGTGTTTTAAGACCTCATTTGTCTTAGTTCGCACTCTTATTGACAAAATCATTTTGGGTTTACCATTTATATATTTATTATATCCATTTACTACTAGTAATAAAGGTTTAAGTTAAGTAACATTTAGGAAAAAGATTACATTTAAATTCTTAATCAAACTAAAAGAAAGAGATTTAAAATTTATTCAAGAAGAATAGATTTCTAAATCATTGAATCTGTTAAATTGCAAAGTTACTCACTTAAATTTCCTTAAAGAAGAAGTTAAGTATCAACAAGTTGAAGAACAACTTAAGAGTGATGACTTCAAGAAAAAATAAAAGAATTAAAGGATTATTTAATAAAAACTTATGTTACGATTCTCAAGAATGCTTTTTGGCATAGGAAGAAGCACACAGCTTAAGTTACCCTATGCTAAGAAATTTAAAGAGCATTTAATTCCCACTAAAGCTAGACCTATTCAAATGAGTCATGAACAAATGGAGTTATGTAAAAGGAAATTAATGATCTTCTTAGTAAAGGTTTAATTAGACATAAAGTAAGTCACCATGGTCTTGCCTTGACTTTCTATGTTAATAACTAAGTCGAGAGAGAGAGAGGTGTCCTCTGTTAGTTATTAATTATAAACCATTAAACAAAGTTCTAGAATGGATTAGGTACCTTTGCCCAACAAGGATGATCTCCTTGGTAGGTTAAGCGTTTCCATAATCTTTAGTAAATTCGACCTCAAGTCAGGATTCTAGCAAGTGGCTATTCATCCAGATGATAGATACAAAACTACATTTACCACTCCGTTCAGCACTACTTAATGGAATGTTCGATCATTGGCCTTAAAATGGACCCGGTGAATTTGTAATATTCTTAATAATATTTTGAATCCTTTCAGTCATTTTATCATTGTATACATCAACGATATCCTTGTATTCTCCAAGACTATTGAAGAGCATATTAAACATTTAAATTCGTTCTTCAAAACAGTTAAAACCAATGGTCTTGTTCTTTCTCCTTCCAAATGTAGTCTGTTTTTGACTAAAGTCAGGTTTCTCGGATTAATCCTCAATCATGGACTAACGCGGCCAATTGACAGAGCTATTCAATTCGCCGACCGGTTCCCAAACAAGATTATCGACAAAACTCAACTACAGAGGTTTCTTGGCTCGCTGAATTATATTGGCAAGTTCTACAAGGACCTCAAGAAGATTTATAAGCCTCTCTTTCAGCGCTTACAAAGTAATCCTCCCCCATAGACTGACATTCATACTTCTGTCATCCAACAAGTTAAAAAATATGTTAAGATTTTTCCCTGCCTTGGCATTTCAAACTATTCATCTTTCAAAATAGTTGAAACCGATGCCTCTGACATTAGATTCGGTGGCATACTCAAACAAAAGTTAACTCCTACTTCTGATGAACAAATTGTTCATTTCCATTCTAGCGCATGGAATCCTACACAGTTAAAATACAGCACTATTAAAAACGAGATTTTATCATTAGTTCTATGTATTAAAAATTTTTAGAGAGATTTATTAAACCAAAAATTCCTAGTTAGAATAGATTGCAAGTCAGCAAAATTTATTCTTGAAAAGGATGTAGAGAATGTCACCTCTAAGCATTAATTCGCTAGATGGCAAGCAATTTTAAGTATTTTTGATTTCGATATTGAATATATTAAAGGTAGTAACAACTCAGTTCTAGATTTTCTCACTCGTGAATTTATTAACACAGGTACTATTACAACATTATGAGTATACGAGGAGGTTCATCTTCTCGTGGTCATGGCCGCTCTGCCGGTCCAGTTAATCAGTCAAAAGGAATTGTTGTTCCTCATCTAGTTACCCAAACCCATAATAAATTCCAGGTGCTTGGTACAGTTCCCAAGCCTTACTCCTCAGTTCTTGCTAGTCAACCCAAACCATTTGATATCTTTGCTAGTCAACCCAAGTCAACCTCATCTCAACCCAGTCACCCAGTTTCAGACTATCGTCAAATTTTTGACCAGCATTTATTCCATATTGAATTACCAATGAAACCCAAGAATGACCCAATTCGATTTAGTACGCCCGAAGATTTTCCTACTTGATGGCATTTTCTTCCATTAGCTCCTTATAAATCTTTAGTGTATTATAGGGATATTCTTATTGAAACAGAGTCAGACTTTATTAAACCAATTTATGTCAACGATGATAAATCCAAGCTTCTTTATCATTCGTTGTATATCAAGCAAGTTCTCAATCTGTCCGATTGGGGTAGTCATCCTTCTGCTCTCAAGTCACTTTCTAATCACACTAGCTCTTTTTGCTATTATGATTATATTGAGGCTTGGCAAAAAATTATGCTTCATCAAAATGATGATCATAGTCATTCGTGGTTTTTCCAGTTTGACCACAAGTTCAAAAGTCAATTCCCCAAATGGTTCATCCTTTAGTGGACAAGATATGGTTTGTGCCATGATATTTTCCCCAAACCACTCCTTGCTCAGTTAGAACATTTTTTTCACCATAGTAATTATCATTCCAAATATAAGGAAATTCCAGTTTTCCTTATATTGTGTAGTAAGTGTAAGATCCCCTGGATCCTCAAATGGCAATATGTCATTTTAGCTACCCAAGAAGTCACTCTATTTCAGTATCCGTCGTCCATAGGAATTAGGACTTCTCAGACTTACCTTTCCCCTATTTCTCATGTCTCTCACCATTTTTTCATTAAGTGGTGGGATAAATTCGGTGTTGATAGAATAGTTGGCCAAGTTCAGAAAGAATTTCCTCCTTCTTCTCTATTAACTCCTCTAGTTACTACTCCTTCAGTCACCATGGCCCCTACCGTTGCATCTTCTAGTAAATCAGTCACGAAGACACCTGATCAGTCAAAAGAAAACTCAGTTGTCCCTACTGACAAAGTTACTAATGTCCCTAGTTACTCTAGCTCTCAGTTAAGGCGTCTTATCGATGCTATTCATATGAGACTTAACCAGTTACACGAAGATTTAGATAAAGCATTCTTCTCATTCCAGAGAAGAATTCTCTAGTCAAAATCTTGAAGATGAAGGTGATTGTGATCCCTACGGCACGATCAGTCTTCAGGACGCTCAAGATCCCTTTTCGAGCCTCGGTCACCACCAAAGACTCGCTCCGACAAACCTAAGTCACCAAGATTCTGCTTTCCCAAAAGATAGTCAAGCAAAGATCTCTCGGCAATAGTTAGCACTGCTCCGCAAAGATAGTCAATAAAGATCTTCGCTCTTCCACCAAAGGGCAACAATCATTCAAGCATCTGGCCCCATGGCCGCATTAGTCAAAAGGAGACGTCTGCTTTTTCACCAAAAGCAGTTTCTTTTCCTTTTTACCTATACTTTTACTTTAGTAAAATGTTTTTACCTATACTTTTACTTTAGTAAAATGTTTCTTACTTTTACTTTACCCCAGTTATTGTAATAGTAACATTGTAATAGTTCCTTTTCCTTGTTCTATAAAAGGAATTCGAATTCATTTGGTTCAGGCAGACTTAGAAAGACTCAGAGTTCCTTCTCTGATAAATTTTTAGCCTCAACTGCTGATTAAGCCTACTTAACCCCAGTTCATCTAATGTTCTTATTTCAGTAAACTTGTAAGTCATTTAATCATCTTGTATCAAGTTTGAAATATAATCAATAAAATTGTTTATTTCATTTAGTTATTTAATTGTGTGTATATGCGTACTTGGTTCTTCTCCTTTCTTCTCATTCATTATCTCCATCCGCCCTCTAATGGTATTCTATGTTAATAACGAAGCTGAGAAAGAGAGAGGTGTCCCTCGGTTAGTTATTAATTATAAACCATTAAACAAAGTTCTAGAATGGATTAGGTACCCTTTGCCCAACAAGGATGATCTCCTTGGTACGTTAAGCGTTTCCACAATCTTTAGTAAATTCGACCTCAAGTCAGGATTCTGGCAAGTGGCTATTCATCCAGATGATAGATACAAAACTGCATTTACCACTCCGTTAGGGCACTACGAATGGAATGTTCAGTCATTTGGCCTTAAAAATGCACCTAGTGAATTTCAGAATATTCCTAATAATATTTTGAATCCTTTCAGTCATTTTATCATTTTATACATCGACGATATCCTTGTATTCTCCAAGACTTTTGAAGAGCATATTAAACATTTAAATTCGTTCTTCAAAACAGTTAAACCCAATGGTCTTGTTCTTTCTCCTTCCAAATGTAGTCATGCTCGACTAAAGTCGTTTCTGATTAATCCTCTATCATGGACTCACGCGGCCAATTGACTGAGCTATTCAATTCGCCGACCGGTTCCCAGATAAGATTATCGACAACACTCAGCTACAGAGGTTTCTTGGCTCGCTCAATTATATTGGCAAGTTCTACAAGGACCTCAGGAAGATTTGTAAGCCTCTTTTTCAGTGCTTACAAAGTAATCCTCCCCCATGGACTGACATTCATACTTCTGTCGTCCAACAAGTTAAAAAATATGTTAAGGTTTTGCCCTGCTTTGGCAAAACCTTAAAAATTTGGGTTATTACAATGATCAACAGCACCTTATATTTATATATATATATATATATATATATATATATATATATAACGACCCCAAAATAGGTCCATTCCATCCAACCCATTCTGAGTCGCCAAATACATGGTACGGAAAACAACTACAACTTTATTACATCAATTGTCATGTAAAATACAACAACACATATGTTGTGAGTTTGGATACAAATATATACCAACTGTAGCACATCACAATGACACCTTACATAAAGGTATAGTCAAAAACTGTTTTAGAAATTAGAATCTTTGGGAAGTGCTCAAGGAAACCTTCGTACATGGGAGGCCATGCTTTTAGGTTATGGTAGATATCATATGGCCATAGAATTATCCTTGGTTGACCCAATAGACCCCAAAGAAAAACGAGAAGATTACTATCATATTCTTCCCAATGATGAGTCTTCTCTTGACATATAATTATCTCCACTGTATCTAATTGGGAATTAAACTCCAAACAAACACCAAGATTATATAGGTAGTGCTTGTAAATATACTCAGCAAGTGGATGAGCACAACCCTGTCTTATGATGACACGTGGTTGTATGTCATTAGACATCTTGTATGATAGTGGCAAAACACCCTTCCAAGTTAAATTCACCTCACCCTCAACATTTATAGACCACCGTTCTACTCCCTTGTTATATGGTAGATGATAAAACTTTTCAACCATAGTTGCAGCGGAATGAGCAATCCATTAGAAGAGTCAAATAGACTATAAAAGTCTATTATCTTCTCCATGTTAAAAGTCCACCAACAATGTTTTATCCCTGTAACATCAATCAACAATTCCTGTCCACAATCACATGTATAACTCATAATCGTAATTGTAGTTCTAAATTCTTTTTCTCATCAAAGACAAAGATAATTTTCATCACCTGAAACATCAATGATTATGGTTATACCAAATCACAGTTTATGTTCATAATCCTACTAATAAATTCATATTTGCACTATGGCCAAAGATATTCATCAACAAGTCATCTTTGCACTACAGGCCAAAGATATTCATCAACAAGTTATCTTTGCACTACAGGCCAAAGATATTTATCAGTTGGTCATGTTCATCTAAACACCTGTTCATCTTTGCACTACGGGCCAAAGATATTCATTAGAAATCATTCATCTTTACACAACAGGCCAAAGATATTCAGTTATATCATCATTTAGGATTGAGGATGATGAAAAATATTTTAAAGAAAACGAATCCAGTGAAACAAAAGAAAAAATATTAGGGATTCGTACTTTAAACAATTCCCGTTCAAAAATACTTCATAAATAACCAGAGTGGAGTAAAATTCAAGAATGAAGACCAAAACATAGATCCAATCAAAGATAGTATCCAGAATAGATATTTTGGACAAAAAGAAGAAATTTCATTTTTTGGTGAATAGTGCCGTATTCGTGAATAGTGCCGTATACGTGAATAGTAACTCCGACACCAAAAGATAGAAATTTCACAAAAAACATCATCACATTTCATGAATAGTACTTGTGAATAGTAACTCGTGAATAGTAATTCATGAATAGTAACTCGTGAATAGTAACTCATGAATAGTAACCCCGGCATGAAAAAGTTTCAAATTTGATAAAAATTTCCAACCAACATTCTGGCATAATGATATTGAAGAAATAATATCATTTTAGAAGAAAATAACCTCCCTTACCTCAAAAAGAATAGTACTTCTGACTGGAATACTAGATATAGTGCTAAAAGAACTTGCACCGTATAACAATACTCGAAGTACTAAAATACTCACAAAAATACGCTCGATATTATAGAGAGAGAAAGAGAGAGAAATCTGTAGTTTCTGGTGTGATTTTCAATTCTAACCTAAGCACCCTATTTATAGGAAAATTCTTAGAACACCAAAGCAGAAAATTTAATAAAATATTAATATATATATATATATATATATATTAAATTCCTACGCACACTTGACTTTGAATTTCCAAGATCTAACAACACATGGGCCAACAATAAAAACGTTTTTCTAACAAAAAATATTTAAAACTTCCAAAAAATGATAATCAATTAATCCGGAACTTCAATAATTCATAATAAATAGCCCTTTTATCAAAAAATTCGAATCTCGCGCTTTCTTTAGGAAATTCAATTCTCTACAACTTTGTAGAAGAAAGTTTTTCCAAATTTCAAACAGAAATTGACCGAAATCCATAAACGGGCGATTTTACAGGCTATAATCAAATTTCAGTCAAGAAATGGGCCCACAGACATGTTTAACATGTTTTAAAAAACTTTTGCAATAAAAATACTCCTCCTCCTCATATACTCATATATCCCACATTCATTGTAAAAAATATCACCATTATTATATTATAATAATATAATAAAATAATAAAATATTATTTTATCAGAAAAGATAAAATATCAATTTTCAACAATTGTCACTTTAAAAAATTTTCTCCATTTATATCCACATAAAATGAATATTTTCCTTATCATATAAATCAATAATTAATTATTCGTAAATAATATTACGAGAATCACAATAATGACAACCGTGTCGCTCCTCAGAAAGAGGGGCTTTCCAATAAGGATTTTTCCTTCTTGGCACGCAATTAGGTGACCAAACCTCTCCTTGATGTAACTTTCTAGACATTGCCAATAATGTTATCTAATAATATTATTCGGATAATAAGAATTATTAGCTTCGATAATGGAAAATATCGTGTAGTGATAATTATTAAAACGACTATAATATAAAATATCAACGCAAAGAATTATTGAATCAATAAAATAAAATTTGAGCAAAGAATTATCGTAACAATTATTGAGTAGTGCCTTCTTACATAAGAATTAATAATTCAAAATATCGTATAACACTGCAAGTGCTACTATGCAACAACGCGTATTATTTTTACTTTAACCACCGGGTATTCCAACAGTATTAACGGTAACAACTATGCCGTTATTTATAAAAACTCCCTTTTGTCATTTTCTTCATCCGATAGTTATTCTGTTATGGGGCCCACAAATGGTCAAGGCTGTCGCATTTAATATTCCCCAATGTAAAGAATATTCCACGACCAAACGAATATTCCCAAACAACAATGAATATTTTATAACCACTTGCATGTATTTTTTGAAAAAAATTCATATATCACCCTTAACTTTAACTTTTATCAATTTAACCATTTCTTTGAATTGTAATTATAAGAAAAATTGAATACTTTTATTTCATAAAATTCGGGGTCTTAAATATATATATATATATATATATGAATATGGCTTAGTTTAAAGTAAAATTGAGGTTTAATTCTCTGTATAATATATAAATTGACTATTGAATTTGAAAGAGGATGAATAAACATAAACAAGGTATTTTGAATTAATTGTTTTGGTTGAAAAACAAAATCACAGTGATGATTTTCACTAAAAATGTCAAAAAGTGAAGTTTTATCAAAAAAGTGAAGTTAAATGTTTTTAATTTGATGTTTATGTTGTTATATCGGTAAAAGCATGTTAGGAGTCCTTAAATTATGTTTGTGTGGAGTCTGTATATGTGTTATGTGGTAATTCAGTTGTTAGAAAGTAGCTTGTAGGCCAAAATTGGCTTTGTTCATGTTTGTTTAGAAATTTGGTCGCCGAGGACTATAGTTAGTTCAGGTCGCTAGTCATGCCCAATAGTGCAATTCTCGCGCAAATAGCGAAGCTGTCAGCTTTATGGCAAGAAGAAGTATTGGCTTGTGCCTCATGCAAGAAGAAATACGACCCAAATGTAAATCGTGGCCGCACAATGAAGTTAAGCGTAGTAATGGTCGACAAAGTGTGTTTTAGTTACACAAAGTCTGAAAAAGTTGTTATGATTTAATAGAAGGACTGTTAAGATATGATTTCAGTATTTCTATACTAAGAATGAGCATATTTTTAATATGCTACTAGTTTTATTACTAATGTAATTTGATTATGTGATTAAAATCAAACCTTACATGATGTAAATACTTATTTATATATATAGTGTTGGTAGTGACTAATTATATCATGATGATGATGATATATATATATATATATATATATATAGGTATTGTGATTCGAAGTTGTTACGATTTAGCTTTTACTCAAGGCAAGTTTTCTAACTCTACACTTTTCGTTGAGCTAGTTCTATTATTATTATCATGCAAGTTTACTTATCCTATTTATTTACGATTGAGTAAGTTTCTTGTATCTAGTTTGTTTATGATGATGCAAGTTTTCTAAATCTTATTCTGATATTGAACAAGTTATTCTTGTCTTTAACTTGTTATTTAGAATGCAAGTTTATATATTCTGATATACCAATGTTGAACAAGTTTTATCGTTCAATTTACTATTTGTTATGCATGTTTAGTACTCAATTCTAAATAACCTTGGCTTAATATTGTTCAAGCAAGGTATGTTATAATTATTCAATGTTTATGCTCTTAGATTATTCCTAAAGCATGACCTTAGTATACAATGTTGATACAGTTATGATTTATTCCATAGCATAACGTTATGAACTTTTTATTCAACTAATCCTTAGTTGATGTTCGTTAAACCTAAATTACCTTGAAACTTATCCAAACCAAACTTACTTTGGTGTGGACTTGCATTCTAAATGCTGTGATGAACAACCCTATTATTAGGGGATAATTTACGCTTAGCGTTGAAATATTTGTGCACAATACATTGTACGAAGGGCTGATCCCCCTAAGTACGAGGAGTCCCTATAGTCTTAGGATTGTTAAAGTTTAAGTGGAAAGATTACTTATAACTATGGACATAGTTCATGGTCTTATGACCCTCAGTTAAATATTTCATTATTCTGATTGTCATTGATAAAGCATTTTGTTCAGTTATATTGAGCCTACTATTTGGTAGTTGTTGTAAAGATTTTATTCATTGTCATTTCAAGTGAGCTTTGTTTGTTCACTCTTGCTTATATAACTATTACAGCTAAAGTTGAGAAGGTCAATGTACCTAGCACCAGTAAAGGGAAAGGAAAGATGAACAAGTATTGAAGACTTGTAATCATGTTGACATTTTATTGTCAGACTTTATTTTAATTATTGTAATGAAGTTATTTAATTTTCCGCATTTGAATGATTGTATTTAAAGGTTAGATAACCTAAGAGATTTTTATTAATGTAATCCTTTAATGGGAAGGTTTTTATTCAATTTTATTATGATTAGGTAGTTAGATATGAATATTTTTATCAAGGGAACACCAAATCCTGTGAGAATAAAGTACCTGGATTTGGGGGTGTCACAAGTTGGTATCAAAGCTTTAGGTTATGAACCTTAGGTGGGGAAAAAGCCTTAGGAAGTAACCTTTGAAAAGATAGTGGTGATAAAATCTTATCGAGTTTTAAGGAAGAAGTAATAAAATAGTTATGTGCTTATGTGATTACAACTTATGTGCTCGCGAGTATCGAGTAGTAATGATTAGTAATTAAAACTTAAAATTTTGTTGTCAGGATGACTAATGTAGGAGAATCCAGTCCAGTCAGGCTAGGGAGGAAGGACCTCAGATGCCTAGAGAGGAGGAGTCTCGTGACATTCAAGTGGTTTGGGAACAACTACTTCCACGGGAGTTAGCTCTGGTGGTCACAGTGGTTGAAGATGAGGATGATGATGTAGAAACGGATGAGGAGGATCCCATTGAGCTGCCACAGGCGAATGAGGATCACGATGATAAGGAGGAAGATGTTCCACTAACCTCTATCGCTGCTCATATGTACGATGAAGTCTACGACCGCAATGTGGAACTTCAGGATACTGTCAAGGAGTTGGAGGAGATAGTAGCTGAGTAACAGACCTCGATGGCACAGAAGGACGATGAGATCCAGGATCTAGATGAACGTCTGACTAATGTCGAAGAAAAGCTAGTCCACACTGAAGAAGAGAATGAACAAATGATAACAAAGATTGTAGAGCTGAAGGAGGAATCTACTAAGAGGACAAGAACTGAAAACGCATAAGAGGAAGCTTATCAACGAGCCAGGATAACAGAGAGAGACGCACAAGCAAAGAGGATGAAGATGGGGGAGATGAATAATGTATTCAACACCGTGATTAATCGAGCTCAAGATCGGGTCATGGGTTATCCGATTCAGTTTGAGATGCTGCCATCGTTCATATTAGATCGCAGAACAATGTTCCGGATTATGGAGGAAGAGCGTCGTAAGGCTACGCAGTATCTTAGTAGAACATCGTAGGGAATGTACATGATATGCGATTAATAAAATGTTAAATAATATGTAAATCCCAAGTGTTATGTAACCTATGGGATATGATGATGATGTTGTCCTGAAACTTTAGTAGTTCAGGAAAGTAATGTAAATAGCAGTGATGCTATTGTTATGATGTTTTCAAAAAGATTATGAATGAATAAAAGTTATTATTTTATTTTATTCAAAGTGTTATGTGTTATGTGATGATTTCTTTTATGAGATGTAAGTTAAGTAGGAAATACTTAAAAGAAATTGAGTAATAATCTAATGAGTGTATTTTAACAAAATATGCCTCCAAGGCGTCAACCATGACAAAGAACCACTGAGGGAACCACCAATAACAACAATGTTGATGCTAACCCCAATCCAAAGAGTTTAGTGACGTTCATCGACGGTGCATCGCAGAATCAATCGCAGAATCAAGCTATAACGTGTAAAGACTTCAAGGCGGTTGGACCACCAGAATTTCGTGGGTCAATGAATACAGTTGAGGCACAAACCTGAATCATGGAGATAGAGAAAGTGTTCGATGTTACGAGAGTAGGGGAGAATCAAAAAACTGCTTTTGCAACATTCATGTTGAAAGTAGAGGCTAGTTATTGGTGGCAGACCAATAAAACTCAAGGAGGACAAGGGGTTATGACTTGGGATTGGTTTAAGGAGATATTCTTCGAGACTTATTTCCCAGAGAGTTCGAAGAGTTAGCTAGAGGTGCAAATTTTAGAAATGAAGCAAGGAACGATGACAGTATCGGAGTATGCCGAAAAATTCAATGAGTTGGCGAGGTTTGCGCCATATCAAGTCAGCACAGATAAACGTAAGGCTAAGAGATTTGAACAGGGATCAAACCCGGTCAGACAAAGAGGGTCTCCTGTTCATTGAAGACATTTACAAGCAGTAATGGAGAAGATAATTCTCGCTGAAGGTGGAGGCGAGGCAGTAACGAAGTTTAATCAAGAACAGAAAAAGAAGAAGAATGAAGTGGAGGTTAAGAATGGAGGTGGTGGTAGTGGAAATGGTAATAATAATCTGAAGAGAAAATGGAATGGAAATTTAGGTGCTGGAAATCAGCAGGGTAACCAGCAGAATAAGAAGTTCGAAGCATGTGCTACATTCGGGAAGTTTCACAAGGGTGTATGCTTAATGAGGGAACGAGTATACTTTAACTGTGGCCAGGAGGATCACATCGCCCCAAATTGCAATCAACCCAAGAAGAACGTTTGCTTCACGTGCGGGTCCAAGGATCATTTTTCTCGTGAGTGCCCTAAGATTAAAGCTGGGGAGACAACAAGAAGCAATGGAGGTAGTAGTGGAGGTACATGGGCCATTGCTGGGCCAACGACATCAAACAAACCCATAGCCATAACCTTCAACATAACTTTGCAAGATGCTATGAATCAAAAGATGTTGTGTCAGGTATTATCTCAATCAATGATATAGATGCTTATGTAGTATTTGATTCGAGTGCTACTTGCTCGTTTATATCTGATGAATTTTCTAAGAAGTTAGGATTGCCTAGTGAAGAAATGAATTTTCCTTTAAACATAGAAATTGCGAATAAGGAAGTAATTCATGTTAGGTTCGTATACAAGAATTGTAGGGTGAATATTAAGGGGAATATCATGATGGTAAATTTAATTTTGATTAGACTTGGAGAGTTTGATGTTATTTTGGGACTGGATTGGTTGATCAATTATGGAGCGATAATTGATTGCCAAAAGAAATGTGTAAACCTTATGACTCTATCAAAGGTAGTTTTCTATGGTAGCAAATCGCCTAGACAAATGAGATGTCTGACGATTATGCAGGCCAAGAAGTTGTTAAGTTAAGGTTGTGTGGGTTATTTAGCTTACATAGTCGATACTCAGAAGATAGGTGTGAAACTAGAAGAGATATATACCAGTGGTTAGGGAATTCATAGATGTGTTTCCGGAGGATTTGCCAGGACTTCCGCCTGACAAACGCCTGACAGAGAGATTGAGTCCGTGATCGACTTAGCGCCAGGAACAACACCGATATCGAAGGCCCCATACAAAATGGCTCCGGTAGAGATGAAGGAACTGATGGTACAACTGCAGGAGCCGTTAGACAAGAAGTATATTCAACCAAGCGTATCACCGTAGGGAACACCGGTGTTATTCGTGAAGAAGAAGGATGGGTCAATGCGTCTTTGCATTGATTATAGGTAATTAAACAAAGTAACTATTAAGAATAAATATCCGTTGCCAAGAATAGATGACTTGTTTGATCAATTGAAGGGTGCTAAATACTTCTCGAAAATAGATTTGAGAAGTGGGTATCACCAATTGAAGGTAAGAAAGGAGGATGTGCCAAGAACGAAATTCAGAACTCGGTATGGACATTACGAATTTCTGGTGATGTCTTTTGGTTTGACCAATGCCCCTGCTGCATTCATGGATTTGATGAACATGGTGTTTAAACCATTCTTAGACAAGTTTGTGGCGGTATTTATCGACGACATTCTGGTGTATTCCAAAACTCAAGAAGAACACGTGGAACATTTACATTTGACATTGGAGACACTAAGAAAGAAAAATTTGTACGCGAAATTCTCTAAGTGTAAGTTTTGGTTAGATCGTGTACAATTTTTGGGTCATGTGATTGACAAAGATGGGATTTTAGTGGATCTATCAAAAGTTAATGTTGTAATCAATTGGGAACAACCTAGGACACCATCAGAGGTGAGGAGTTTCTTGGGACTGGCTGGTTATTATAGACGGTTTATTCAAGATTTTTCCAAAATTGCCACTCGTTAACAAATTTGACAAGGAAAACTATAAAATTTGTTTGGACGAAGAAGTGTGAAGAAAGTTTTCAAGATTTGAAGAAGAAGTTAAGTGTGGCACCTGTGTTATCATTACCAGATAGTACAGGAAACTTTGTGGTGTATAGTGATGCCTCACTTAAAGGATTGGGTTGCGTCCTTATTCAGAATGATAAAGTTATTGCATATGCATCAAGGCAACTGAAGGACTATGAGTAAGGGTATCTGACTCATGATTTAGAGTTGGCTATAGTAGTATTTGCTCTGAAGATATGGAGACACTATCTCTATGGAGAGAAATGAGAGATGTATACAGACCATAAGAGTCTGAAGTATATTTTCACTCAGAAGGACCTGAACATGTGTCAAAGAAGATGGATGGAATTGATAAAAGATTATGATTACGAGATCTATTATCTTCCAGGCAAAGCAAATATGGTTGCAGATGCTTTAAGCAGGAAGGTCGGGAAAAGTTGATGTTGATAACCACTCAAGAGAAGCTTATTTCAGCAATGACAAAGCTCGAGTAGGAAATAAAATTTCCAAAAGAATCTGATGAACGACTATTCCAGATAGAAGCTGGTCCAACTTTAGTGGACAAGTTGAAGAATGCACAACTACAGGATGAAGAATGCAGAAAAATAAAGGAAGGTGTGGACGAAGGTAAAGAGGTGAAATACAAGATTGATACTGAAGGAATGCTAATAATAGAAGGAAAAATTTGGGTTCCAGCAGTACCAAAGATTAAAGATGAAATCTTGACCGAAGCACATAACACAAGATTTTCGATTCATCCAGGAAGTACTAAGATGTATCAAGATTTACGACGTCATTTTTGGTGGCCAAACATGAAAAGAGATGTCGCAGAATGTGTCACGAAATACTTGACATGTCAAAAAGTCAAGGCCGAGCATCAAAGACCAAGTGGATTACTTCAGCTATTGGAAATACCGGAATGGAAGTGGGAACACATCACAATGAATTTTGTGGTGGGTCTTACAACTACTTAGAGAGGATGCGATGCGATGCGATTTTGGTGATAGTGGACATACTGACAAAATCAACACACTTTTTGCTAATAAAGATTAGGTTCAATCTTGATCAGTTGGCAAGGTTGTACGTTAAAGAGATCGTTTCGAGACATGGAGTGCCAGTGTCAATTGTGTCAGATAGAGATCTGCGATTCACGTCAAACTTTTGGAAGAGACTACAAGAATGTATGGGAACACATTTAAAAGAATGAGTATGGCTTATCATCCGCAAACAGATGGCCAAAGCGAACGAACAATTCAGACATTGGAAGATATGCTTAGGGCATGCATCATGGATTTCTAAGGGAGCTGGGATGAACATTTACCTTTGGTGGAATTTTCCTACACCAACAGTTACCATGCTAGCATAGGCATGCCGCCTTACGAAGCATTATACGACAGAAAGTACAGAACTCCACTATGCTGGGATGAAGTCGGTGAACGCCAACTGTTAAGACCAGAACTGGTACAACAAACTGCTGAGGTTGTCAAACTCATCGTAACAAGATTGGTAGTTGCTCAAGATGCATGTAAGAAGTATGCTGATCAACATAGACAAGATCGTGCATTCGACGTAGGAAATTACGTATTCCTAAAAGTTTCTCCTTGGAAGGGGAAAATTCATTTTGGTAAAAAGGGAAAGCTAAGCCCGAGGTTTATTGGACCCTTCGAAGTACTGCAAAGAGTTAGAGAAGTGGCTTACGAGGTAGCTCTACCTCCAGAGTTGGAAAAAGTTCACAATGTTTTCCATGTTTCGGTGTTACGACCGTATAAACCTGATTCTAAGCACGTGATCGAGTACGAACCATTGCAGTTTGATAAGAACTTGTCTTATGAGGAAATTCCTATCTAGATAGTTGACATGAAAGAACAGGTGCTCAAGAATAAAGTTATACCTTCCGTGAAGGTGATATGGAGGAACCACAATGCTGAAGAAGCTACGTGAGAACTCGAAGATAAAATGATGAAAGATTACCCTGAGTTATTTATTTAATCTGTGTCTTCGATTCTGGGGACGAATCTTTGTAAGTAGGGAAGATTGTGACAAAAGATTTGTTTGAGTTGTGATTCTTGGGACAAAATCCTTATAAGGAGGGAATGATGTAATAATCTAAAATTTTAAATATTTATTGAATTATATAAATATTAAATGGATGTGTTTATTGTTGAATAAATATTTAATTTGATTTGATTTGATTGGTTAATTAAATAATTAAGGAGTTAAGAAATTAATTATTATGAGATAATATTCTAATTTAAATTATAAATTAAGTTTGAAAGTTTATAATGATTAAATGAATTATTATAATGATATTTTAATTTGAATTTGTAATTAAATGATGTGTTAGTTGATTAAATAAAGTTATAATTATAAAGAAAATTATAATTATGTTGTATTGATTTATGTATTAAAGTAATTTAATAAATTGTTATTAGAATTAATTAAATTGATTATTAAAATTTAATTAAATAAAAGTGTGACAAATAACCTTACTATAAAGGAGTTATTAAAATAAATTAAAGGAGTTTAATTAGTTTTTGCCAAACAAGGCTTAATGCATATTAAGTCTTTAATTTAAATATGTTTTACCAAACAAGGTATAAGAATTAATGGATTAATTTTAATTAGTTAGCCAAATAAGTCTTATGGCTTTTGATTTTCAAAAATAAGATAATCGATATCGGGTTAAAATTATATTTATATTATATAATTAATACCTATATATTATTATTATACGTTATATTATTAGTACGTAAGTTTTTAATAATAAAAGAAAGAAGAAAAGAAAAAAGAAAAAGATGAGAAAAAGAGAGAATTCTAGAGAAATTTGAGAGAAGAAATTGGAGAAAAGAAAGCTTTGAGAATCAAAGGAAAGTTATCATCTTCTAGAAAACAAGGTATCATATTACCCTTTTAAATTTCTTTAAAGTTATAGTTTTATTCTCTAAAAAAATTCTCTGTAAAAACTTTGTGAAGGTTGAATTATTTTGTTGTTATATAGTTTTATATGATAAATTGTTTGTTATAAAGTTGTTTTCATAAGTTTATATATGAGTATAGTAAATGAATTCATGTTATATATGTATTTTGTGAAGGAAATCATATTATAGGTGAATTAGTATATATATATATATATATATATATATATATATATATATATGAATATGGCTTAGTTTAAAGTAAAATTGAGGTTTAATTTCTTTGTATAATATATAAATTGACTATTGAATTTGAAAGATGATGAATAAATATAAACAAGGTATTTTGAATTAATTATTTTGGTTGAAAAACAAAATCAAAGTGATGATTTTCACCGAAAATGTCAAAAGTGAAGTTTTATCAAAAAAAGTGAAATTAGATTTTTAAATTCGATGTTTATGTTGTTATATGGGTAAAATCATGTTAAGAGTCCTTAAATTATGTTTGTGTGAAGTCTTATATATGTGTTATGTGTTAATTAAGTTGTTAGAAAGTAGTCAGTAAGCCAAAATTTGCTTTGTTCATGATATTGTCGAGGATCATTGGGTCGCCGTAGTCTAGAGAGTTTAGTGTCGCAGTCACAGTGGCCCAACAAAGGTAATTCTCCATCTCAGCCAAGCACACCACTGTGCCAAGCTTTGGCTCAGGCTCTCGCGCAAGTGCAGTAAGAATTGTCATGTAGCATAAATCTACCCAATGTATGTAAGCTGTGGTGCCGTAGTAGAAAGTTGAAGTTAGCAGAATGGTCGAGACATGTGTTTTAGTTACACAAAAGTCTAAAAAAAGTTGTTATGATTTAATAGAAGGACTATTAAGATATGATTCAAAGTATTTCTATACTAAGAATGAGCATATATTTTTTAATGATACTAGTTTTATTACTAATGTAATTTGATTATGTGATTAAAAATCAAACCTTACATGATGTAAATACTTATTTATATATAGAGTGTTGGTAGTGACTAATTATGTCATGATGACATATATATAGGGTATTGTGATTTGAGTTGTTATGATTTAGCTTTTACTCAAGGCAAGTTTTCCAACTCTACACTTTCGTTGAGCTAGTTCTATTATTACATTGTGCAAGTTTATTTTTACGATTGAGCAAATTCTTGTATCTAGTTTGTTTATGATGATGCAAGTTTTCTAAATCTTATTCTGATATGGAAGAAGTTATTCTTGTCTTTAACTTGTTATTTAGCATGCAAGTTTACCTATTCTAATATACTAATATTGAACAAGTTTTATCGTTCAATTTACTGTTTGTTATGCATGTTTAGTACTCAATTCTAAATAACCTTGGCTTAATATTGTTCAAGCAAGGTATGTTATAATTATTCAATGTTTATGCTCTTAGATTATTCCTAAAGCATGACCTTATTATATAATGTTGATTCAGTTATGATTTATTCCATAGCATAACGTTATGAACTTTTTATTCAACTAATCCTTAGTTGATGTTCGTTAAACCTAAATTACCTTGAAACTTATCCAAACCAAACTTACTTTGGTGCGGACTTATATTCTAAATGCTGAGATGAACAACCCTATTATTAGGGGATAATTTACGCATAGCGTTGAAATGTTTGTGCACAATACATTGTACGAAGGGCTGATCCCCCTAAGTACGAGGAGTCCCTATAGTCTTAGGACTGTTAAAGTTTAAGTTGAAAGATTACTTATAACTATGGACATAGTCCGTGGTCTTTTGACCCTCAGTTAAATATTTCATGATTCTGATTATCATTGATAAATCATTTTGTTCAATTCTATTGAGCCTACTATTTGGTAGTTGTTGTAAAGATTTTATTCATTGTCATTTCAAGTGAGCTTTGTTTGTTCACTCTTGCTTATATAACTATTACAGCTAAAGTTGAGAAAGTCAATGTGCCTAGCACCAGTAAAGGGAAAGGAAAGATGAACAAGTATTGAAGACTTGTGATCATGTTGACATTTTATTGTCAGACTTTATTTTAATGATTGTAATGAAATTATTTAATTTTCCGCATTTGAATGATTGTATTTAAAGGTTAGATAACCTGGGAGATTTTTATTAATGTAATCTTTTAATGAGAAGGTTTTTATTCAATTTTATTATGATTGGATAGTTAGATATGAATGCTTTTATCAAGTGAACACCAAATCTATGGGAATAAAGTACCTGATTTGGGGTGTCGTCCCCGGACCCTAACGAATCTTGGTTTCACTGACAGATTAAGTAGTGGCGGTAACGTGACGAATTGATTGAGTCGTGATTCTGAGGACAAAATCCTTGTAAGGGGGAAAATATGTGACGAAGGAAATTTTATAATCTAATTTGAATATTTATTAAATTAAATAAATATTTTTTGATGATTTAATTATTAGATTAAATAATTAATTGATGAATTTGTGGTAGATATATTTAATTACATGTATTATATTGATTAAATTAATATGGGAATTTTATTATTCAAAGTATGTATTTAATTGAGCTTATTGGATTAAATGAATTACTTAATAACCATAATTTTTTTTTAATTAATTTAATAATTAATTAGAGATTTAATAATTTGACGAATTGATTGAGTCGTGATTCTGAGGACAAAATCCTTTTAAGGGGGAAAAGAGGTGACAAACGGAATTTTGTAATCTAATTTGAATTTTATTAAATTAAATAAATATTTTTCGATGATTTATTTATTGGATTAAATAATTAATTGATAAATTTGTGGTAGATAAATTTAATTACATGTATTATATTGATTAAATTAATGTGGGGAATTTTATTATTCAAAGTATGTATTTAATTGAGCTTATTGGATTAAATGAATTATTTAATAAGCATAATGTTATTTTAATTAATTTAATATTTAATTAGAGATTTAATAATTTGACATAATTAATAAATAAGAAATTTAATTATGTGACTATGTGAATTAATAAGAAATTATTATATTTTATTTAAATTAAATTAAATAAGATATTTGATTAATTGCTTAAATGGACGTGACATTATTAAAATATATTATAAGAGATTTAGTAAATTAATTGGGAATGAGCCTTTTAAGGCTAGCCAAACGAGGCCCTAATGGGAGTTGGGAAGTTAACCCACGAGTTGGATTAACTGACCACAACCGACGTCAGTTTAGTTGCGATATAATTATATTAAGCGTATACTTTATATCATTAATCAAAAGAAAAGTTTAGAAAATCTAGAGAGAATTCAGAGAGAGTTTAGAGAAATTGTGAGATTGGAGAATACAGAAGTTACTTCAAGGTAATCTCTTTAACCCAACCTCTAATTTACATTGTTTATATTTTACAAAAAATTAATGTAAGTCTCTGTAATTGAAAGTTAAAGTCTCTATAATTGAAAAGAGTAGTGATTATATGTATATATGTGATAATATGTTATCATAATATGTTTGTTACCATATACGTTCATAACATCAATTGCATACAAATATGTTGTAAATAGATTTGTGAAGTTACTGAGTATAAGTTTCATATGTATGGCCCTTATGGGAATTGGTATGCTACGAATCGTTGTTTAACTTGAAATTTAATGGTAGATTATGTTTTCACATGTCAAAACGAAGAAAATAAACTTTGAATGGACAGATTCGGTGTTATAACAAACCCATAATACCAATTTTTTTGTTTCATGTTCAATATTTTCAAAATCACCAAGAACACTGAAACTACATGAATTAATTCAAGTAATTGTATGTTTTAACCTTTTAAAATCATGCTAGAAAGGTTGAGTAATGATTATGTGTATATTATAATGTCTGGGTATGTTTAAATTCATGTATGAATAAAGAAATTGGTAGATTTGGCTTGCTCTCCATTTTTCATGAATCTGCAGCTTTTCCAAATCGGTATGCCGTATCAAGCAGCTAGCTCTCAGACCTAAGGATTAGTTGTAGACATTGTATTAAAGTCAAGCTGGCCAAATGACCGCCAAAGATAACTTACATGGTGGCTCAGCAAGTCACACAGTAAGCGCCACTATGCAGTTTGTCCAAGAATAAGCATTTTAGTTATTTTATTGTAGGAACTATAAATTGTAACCTAATCTAATAAACATAGAAATGTGTTAGACATATAATGTGATGTTCAAATAGATCCTTAACATGTCAATAAAGTAATTACATGTTTAATTAGATTGTTAAACGCGTAGTTAGCTTAGCGTCCGTGAAGTACATTTTAAAATAAGGAATTGAGTTTTAGTTGAATATGTAAATTTTTGACTTATCTTGGAGTCAAAATTGAGGGTTAGTTCATGAATAGAATCTGAAATTGGTGCTAGATATTGTTAGTATATTTAATTACGAAAACAACGAAGGTTAAATGGAATGATTTGGTTAGGAATCGAATCTGTGGTGAATGATTACGCTAAATATGTTAAAACATATAAAACTAATATGAACATAAGTTTTGGGTGAAGATTTAGGTTTGTTAATGTTTCTGTAGATTGCTATATTTCTAGTATGTTGTAGTTCTATGAATTACGAGTTTATAGAGTCGAAAACTAACTAATTTTGACTTCAAATGAAAAGGTTATGAAGGTTTGAAGTAAAAACATTGCAAAATCTGTAATCTGGGTGAAGCTGAGCGCGGACGCACAGCTGGGTGCGCATCTGGATGCTGCTAGATGGTGCGGGCGCGCTGGATTTATGAAGGAAATGGGCGCGGCCGTGCCCATAGTGTGTCATGTGTGCCTGTTTTGACCTATTTTTGTAAAACGACCATAACATTTTCATACGAACTCCGATTGAGGCGATTAAAGATGATCCGGAACAAGGATGAATATAAATACAACTTTTATGCTTTAAGGTTTTCAATTTGAGATCGTTAGCAGGGGTCAAAATGGCCATATTTAGGACTGTTGTGTTTTCGGTGACAATCGGAGGGCGTCGGGGCACGCACATATACAAGTATAGTGCTTCTGATGATAAAAGATGTTGTTCTAAGTTATAGAACATGAATTTATGAAGTATAATGATGCTTAACATTAATAAATGATATATTATATAAGTTGTATAAGGATTCTAAGCACACACAAGGGAGACAAATCGGGCATGTGACGAATGAACGTCAAAACACCGTGACAAGTTTCAATGAACGTAAAAAGTGTTTTAAATCAAATGAAATGAATATTATAAGATATTGAATGGGGTTAATATAAAACCAATAAGTAGTCCTATGAAGACTTCAACACTTGAATGAACATCGAGTATGACCTAAGAAGTAATAAAGTGATATGTAAGTCAAAAGTTAACACAATAAAATTGAACATTGTGTATTGATTATAGAAAAGGTTATCAGATGTAGAGTAACGTTTAAATTACAACTACCATACATTGTTATGTGACTAATAGTTAATGTGAGTGATTATATAATTGTGTAGGGCACGTGAAGTGCAGATAGCTGTAAGATATTAAACTGTTATTGGCAAACAACGATCAACACAAGTCTTTCAGTTCCTATTTTCTATGTAAACTTGATGATGAAATATTTTAAATCTTTATTGCAAATAGCATGATGTGTTATATATATGTTGAAAGTATGAAATGTTAAAGTCAATTTATGACTACGTTGATTAAGTAATGAATGTTGATTGAGTAAGGAACTCAATCTCTATACTTGCTATATTAACTACAGTATGTATGTTATGTTAGTCCAATGTTTATGAGATGTATGATAAACATATTATTATGTGCTACGTGTTGCATGAAAACTGTTAGATTTGCTGGCTGTCGAGCTCCACCTTGCAAATAACCATTTTTGCAGGTTAAGGATTGAAGGTAACACTATGTGCTACTTGAATGACGTGGATCAGAAATAATACACGAAGATTAATATTTTAACTAAAAATTGTTATTTCTTTAAACCATGATTAAGGTTCATGAGATGTATTCAATGTTTTATGATGTATATTTTATGTTGAGTTGTAAAGTTAAAGTTTTTGTTCTCCGATATATAAAGGATATCGATTTGATATGTAAGTATATATATTATCTCTGATAAAGTGAATCATAGATTATATAAGATTCATAGACATGTAGATGATAAAGGTTTTGATCCAGGGAATTAAAATAAAAAGATAGAAAAGTTTAAATTATTTCGCATTTTATTAAGTATAACATTGAATAATGATGTAAAATCAGAAGTTAGCCGTGTTATTAATGACCGAAGTCGATAATTGAATTGTATGAATTTTTGGATCGTTACAGTTGGTATCAGAGCTGTAGGTTATAGAACTTAGGTAGGAGTACCTTAGGCTATAACCTTAAAGAAGGAAGGTGAAGATAATGAAAGAATAAACTCAGATACAGTTTGATCAATAAGAAATAAATTTAACAAATGTATAGAGAATAGATTAAAATATATGTGAGAAGATTCAAAGAAGAATCGTGAGGTATTTAAAAATATGAATATGGAGTTGCCTGACTCCAGTAGTAAGATGTTAAATGTTATTAATTAGACGATGTCTACAGGATGAAGGTGATTAAAATAATAATAATGAACTCAAATAGAGTTTAATCGATGATATATTTTGAAGAATGCTTATGAAATAAGTTAAGATAATATGTTTGGATTCAAAGAAGAACCCGAAGAGTTAAAATTGAGTTGAATAATCATAAGATACTTAATAAAAGAGGAAATAGTAAGGATTGTAAAACCAAAATGATCATAATATAAGAAATAAGAGAATGCACTATGATATAGTACGAGGTAAACTCATGAGGAGTTATAAATAATGAGATGCAAAAAATTCGTATCGAGTAAAGAGCAAGTTATGAGCAAGATAGAGTTAGGTGGGATTTCAATTGAGGACTCATGTGATGGCTGAGTTGTACAAACCTTTGTATAGGTAGACATTTTGTGCATGCACTTAGTTTATCACATTGATAATCATTGGTATGTTGGTGTCGAGCTATCAATGTATATGTGGTGAAAAGGTGATTCTTTTCTCATGTGTATATTTGATAGTTACAGACTATTAAGATTAGTAAAATGTTATTAGTATTAAGTGAGAGTTTTTAAAACTCATACTTATGATAAGTTCATGACTCATAATCATATGGTATATTTGGAACTCCTCAGTGAATGGACGCCTATTGTCTGACTAGGAAGTTCTTAAACTCATATTATTATGGAAAGTTCCTGAACTTATAATGTGTGGTAAATTTGATGAACCTGGGTATAGCTAAGTGTGAATGGAATATTAAGGATGATAGAAATAGATAAAATTATTAAGCAATTGATCATTAGAGAAATTGAAGTCGATGGTAGAAGCGAAGGTATTCCAAATCTTCTAGCTATGCTAGACATCGAATTTTTTGACATTGAGCTAAATTCGCACTAATGTGCCTTTAAAAATATAAATGAATTTTGTTATCCTCAACACATGGTGACAAGTGTGTAGGTGTGGACTTCGGGTCACTAAAACATTGTTACCTGTTGTGTCATGATGACACCAAAAATGATTTTCAATGGTTCTGAACTATTTAAAGAAGAGTCTATGCTAATTGATTCGGCTAGATAAAAATGAATTTAAATTATCAAAATGTATTTTGTATAATCGTGTACACCATTTGATATGGTGTAGAAATAATAAACGATGGAGTCATCAATACAATTGAACCTGATGTTGGATGTGATCATCGGATCGTTAGCCCACTATGGTATGATGTAGTATGACGAAGTCACAAAATGACAGAATCTTCAATGTACTATTAAGACGGTACGGTATCATGATGTCATAAAAAGGTTTTATTTGGTTTTTCTTTAAACTAAGAAAGGTATACTAACTGAGTTGGTTAAAAATAATAATACAGATATATATATATATATATATATATATATATATATATATATACATCGCGATTGATGTCCAAGTTATTTCTAGAAGTCTATGCTACTTGATTAAGCTAGACGAATATTGAAAGATGTTCATAAAATTCAAGCGTTCTTTGTCAAACTATACCAACCCAAATTGTTTTGGTGTGGATTCAAATGTTAAGAAGCTGAGGTGAACAACCCTGTAAAAGGGGACATGTTATCAGAGATAATGGTTCCGAAAGTAGCGCATATAGTCGTTACGACATAGGGGTACAATAGGCTAATAACCTAGAGTACTTTCAGAGAGTGTTTTCAGTCTGTGTGATTGCTAAACATTCTGTTAAAGATGGTTAACAGTGGTGATGCAATATTAAACTTGGAGAAGAGTTCAGGGTCCGTATAGTCTTATGACAGTTAAAGGTTCAAGTCAAGATACTTGATAACCTAGGGACGTAGTTCAAGGTCTTATGACCCCTCAACATGAATTGAAATCTTTTAAATTCCTGTTATTTATATTGCTTCCCAATTATTGAGCAATTGTGGAAGATTCTTATTATTTTGAAAGGTGAGAGTGGAAAGGATAAGAAAATTTAGCAAAACATAATAATTTCAAGAAAGAAATGAAATTCCAGAAAGAAGGGAAATGTGAAACTCTTAGAAGAGGAAGATGTGAAGAATATGATGATCTTAGAAAGATCCTTAGAGAAAGAATTTGGATGTAAAACCTAATGAATAAATAAATATTAACATAAAATCTAATTTGATTATAATAGAATGAATGAATATTAGTAAGTCAAAATTTTGAGGGCAAAATTCTTAGAATAAAGGGTGAATGTAATGTCCCGAGAGTTTGAGAATATAGTACATGATAATGATCCTTAGAGAAAGATAATAAACGGGTCAAAGAATATGTAATACTCAAATATAATTGAGTCTAAGTAAATGTTGTGAAATAAAACTTACAAGAATTTATTATGAAGAATGGTTGTAGTGGTAATAAATAAAACCTATATTAAGGTAATGTGTTAAAGATATTAAACGATAAATTTTGAAAAGAGATTTGGTGAAAATCGAGTAAGGGAGGTTTCGTTGATTCCGAGGACGAAAACCTTATAAGGGAGGAAGGATGTGACAACCCGAATTTTATAAGTTATTAAAATAAGAATTTAATAATTAAAATTCTTATTATGAGATGTTTTGAGTTTGAGTATACATATATACGTGCTATATATTTTGAAATATGTGATCTGCTGTGAAGAGAAATATATATTCATATATTGGGAAAGTGAGGTTTAATAGTTAATTTAACTATTGAAGAAATTAAATGAATTTGTTATGAAAAATAAATTAATGAATAAGATTAGTAAATTAAATAAATATTTTGGTTGATTTATTTGTTAAATAAATTAAATTCATGGATGTTGTTATGGAGTAATTTTATTAAAGTCTTACCGATGTTAATTTAATTAGAGGCTAATTAAATTATAGAATTATTGAATTAAAAGAATAATATAATTAAAGGGATAATTAAATTAGAATATTAGTATTTATTAAATAAATATTAAGAATTATATTTCTTAAATAAATATTATAAGGTTAAATAATGATTGGGATTTAAATTTAATAAATGTGACAATTGAACTATATTATATAAGTAATATAAAAATAAACAAAAATGGAATTTTAAGAGGATTGCCAAACATGGCCTTGTGGCCTTTGGTATATTATAATTGATAAAGTCTTTTTGGTTTTTAACGTATTATATCAGTTAGTGTATACGTATAATCCTAAGGCTAAAGCTAGAAGAGAAAATACAGAGGGAGAGAGAGCTCTAGAGAGGAATTGGGAGGCAATTGGAAGAGAAATCCTTGAAAATAAGAAGGAAGTAACAATTCTCTAACATCTCCTAACAAAGCTAAATAAGAATTAAGAGGTAAATAACCTAGTTTCTTCTTAGTTTGGGTTTTCTTGAGTTATCCTTTAAAATTGGAAATTTAGTTGGATGAATCGCTAAATAGATGTTATATTTATGTTGTTAGATGTTTATAATCTATTAGTTGTTATCTAGAAATAATTTTCAGAAATCAAATTCATTTGAAACATGTGTTAAAATAAGGAATTGAGTTTTGGTTGAATATGTACATTTTTGACTTATGTTGGAGTCAAAATTGAGGGTTAGTTCATGAATAGAATCTGAAATTGGTGCTAGATATTGTTAGTATATTTAATTACGAAAACAACGAAGGTTAAATGGATTGATTTGGTTAGGAATCGAATCCGTAGTGAATGATTACACTAAATATGAAATATATAAAACAAATATGAACATGAGTTTTGGGTGAAGATTTTAGTTTGTTAATGTTTCTGTAAATTGCTATAATTCTAGTATGTAGTACTTCTATGAATTACGAGTTCATAGAGTCGAAAACCAACTAATTTTGACATAAAATGAATAAGTTATGAAGGTTTGAAGTAAAAACATTGCAAAATCTATAATCTGGGTGAAGCCGAGCGCGGACGCGCAGCTGGGCACTGCTAGATGGCATGGGTGCGCTGGATTTGTGAGGGAAATGGGCGCGGCCGCGCCCATAGTGTATCATGTGTGCCTGTTTTGACTTATTTTGGTAAAACGACCATAATGTTAACATACAAGCTCCGATTGAGGCGATTAAAGATGATCCGGAACAAGAACGAATAGACCTACAACTTTTATGCTTTAAGGTTTTCAATTTGAGTTCTTTATCGGGGGACAAAATGTCCATGTTTTGGACTGTTGTATTTTCGGGGACAATCGTAGGGCGTCAGGCATGCACGTTTGCAAGTATAGTGCTTCTGCCGATAAAATATGTTATTCTAAGTTATAGAACATAAATATTATGAAGTATAATGATGCTTAACATTAATAAATGATATATTAGATACGTTGTATAAGCATTCTAAGCACACACAAGAGAGACAAATCGGGCGTGTGACGAATGAACATTGAAACGCCGTGACGAGTGTTAATGAACGTAAAAAGTGTTTTAAATCAAATCAAATGAATATTATAAGATATTAAATGGGGTTAATATAAAACAAATAAGTAGTCCTATGAAGACTTAAACACTTGAATGAACTTTGAGTATGATCTAAGAAGTAATACAGTAAGATGTAAGTCAAAAGTTAACATAATAAAATTGAACATTGTGTATTGATAATAGAAAAGGTTATCTGATGTAGAGTAAAGTTTAAATTTTAACTACTATGCAATGCTATGTGACTAATAGTTAATGTGAATGATTATATAATTGTGTAGGGCACGTGAAGTGTAGATAGCTGTAAGCTGTTAAACTGTTATTGGTAAACAACGATCAACACAAGTTTTTCAGTTCCTATTTGCTATGTGAACTTGATGATGAACTGTTTTAAATCTTTATTACAAATAGCATGATGTGTTATATATATGTTGAAAGTATGAAATGTTAAAGTCAATTTATGACTACGTTGATTGAGTAATGAATGCTGATTGATTAAGGAACTCAATCTTTATACTTGTTATACGAACTGCATCATGTATGTTATGTTAGTCCAATGCTTATGAGATGTATTATAAGCATGTTATTATGTGCTACGTGATGCATGCAAACTGTTAGATTTGCTGGACTATCGAGTTCAACCTTGCTAATAACCATTTTTGCAGGTTAAGGATCGAAGGTAACACTATATGCTACTTGAATGACGTGGATCAAAAATAATACACGAAGATTAATATTTTAACTAATGATTTTTATTTCTTTAAACCGTGATTAAGGTTCATGAGATGTATTCAATGTTTTATGATGTATATTTTATGTTGAGTTGTAAAGTTAAAGTTTTTGTTGTCCGATATATAAAGGATATCGATTTGATATATAAGTATATATATTATCTCTGAAAAAGTGAATCATGGATTATATAAGATTCAAAGACATGTAGATGATAAAGGTTTTGATCCAGGGAATTAAAGTAAAAAGATAGAAAAGTTGAAATTATTTCGCATTTTATTAAGTTTAACATCGAATAATGATGTAAAATCAGAAGTTAGCCATGTTATTAATGACCGAAGTCGATAATTGAATTGTATGAATTTTGGGGTCGTTACATTATTTTTATTAAAAATTGGATAAAGTAAAATAAATAAATTTATTATAATTTAAATTTTGAATAAATTAAAAGTGTTTATTTTATTTCAAAATTGGATTTTAATAAATTTGAAATTGCCCATTAAATTGATATCGATGCATATATGGAATGAATTTATTATTCATGAGATAAATTAATTTATTGATACATATGATGATGTGTATGATAATAAATGAGATTGATTATGGACTATTAACCAATGTGATTGGATTTTATTTTAGTTGGATGCATGAATGTATGAGTTTTATTAAATGGGGGCTGCGTACCTCGTCTTCTCTAATTTTTCTTAATGTAAATTCTATTTCTCTCCTATGTACTTCCTCTTGACTGCTGATCAAGGTTTCTATTTATTTTAAAAAAATTGTAATAGGAATAGTTAAAATTAATATTGAAGAATTGGAGATCAAGGAGCAAGGAGCGCTTGAAGACCCGTTTGTAATGGAGGCCGAGTTTAAATGTAATAATTATATTTAAATTTAATTCTTTCACCCTAGGTTTGACCATTTGGGTCACTTGGTGGCTCTAGTGAATTAAACTAGAATAAAGTCCATAATCAATCCAGGTAGAATATAGTATTCTATATGTGCATGCTTATAATATATATATATATATATTATGCAAACATGATTCACATGTTAATTAATATGACGCGTTATATATATATATATATATATATATATATGTGTGTGTGTGTGTGTGTGTGTGTGTGTGTGTGCGCGCGCTAAACAAGATAAGACAAATTAATAAAAAACCCCTCAAAGAAATTATATTAAGATGTAACGTTCAAAGATATTTGGAATATCGAACGTCGCCTTCTAACATGGTAAAACAATAGAGTAATAAATATTTAATATGAGTTTGTTGTGCACACACAAGGCAAGTATTAAATATTTAAGATGTCATTTTATCACATTTAATGCTTATAAATAGACTGAACAATGTTGTTTTGTTGTGCACACACAAGGACAATGTTTTTCTTTCGAATATATGGAAGTGCTAGGTATGACTTAACTTAGATCATTTTAGTTCAGATGTGCACACACATGACCATTATGATCTAAGAGGCAAAATACAAGGAGTTGCATAATTGATGTAATTGACAAGAGTTGTCTACCTATTTATTTATATATAGTTTGTTGTGCACTCACAAGGCTATATACATTTAAAATGAGATCCTTATTCTCACTAGCATATCTTTAATTAGATATTGCCGAACTATATATATTGAGGGTAATATAGTTTGATGAAAATAGTGGGAGATACCAATTTAAAATAAGACCTAAATTATTTTTGTAATTAATAAAAGAATGTATGCTAAAATGTTGTTAATTACAAATTCATTTATAGAATTTTACAATGTCTAAAATTATTATCATTGCGTAGTATATTAGATGCTAAATTAACCAAACCGAATTAAACGGATTAGTTAAGGAATTTAAGAATAGTTCTCAAGGCTGAAAAGTTATCTTATGTCCTTAATATGCCTATCCCTGCAATGGTTGCAGAAAATGCCTCTGAGCAAGAGATTGCTACTTTTAGAAAGTGGCAAGATGATGCACAGTTGGATCAATGCATCATGCTTGCATCCATGAATAACGAGCTTCAGCGTCAGCATGAAACTATGGATGCTCCTACTATATTCTTGCACATCAAGTAGTTGATGGTGAGGAAAGTAGGACTGATAGATATTAGATATATAAGGAGCTCTTTCGATCTAGAATGACCGATGACACTACAGTACAGATAAAAGTCATTAACATTATCAATTTGATTGAACAATTAGGACAATGGATTTTGTCATGGATGGAGAGTTGAGCCAAGATTTGATCTTGTAGTCACTCCCGGACTCCTTCTTATAATTGTTGTGAATTTTTTATATGAACAAACTAGATATCAGTTTCGCTGATTTGCTTAACATGTTAAAAATTGTTGAGAGTCACTTTCCAACAAAGAAAGACCAAGTCTTATTGGTAGGGGCCAAAGGATCTTCTTAAAAGAAGAAAGATTCAAAGAAGGTAAATAGAAAGGCAAAAATAAAGGATAATAAGAACAAAACTGATACGAATAGCAAAGGGGTTTGCTTCCACTACAATAAGCCTGGACACTTGAAAAGAAACTATGAGAAGTATCTTGCAGAGGCTAACCAGAAGAAGCTAAGTGAAGCTTCGGTTACAAATAGAGTTTTGTTCATGATTGAAATTAAATTTTCTTTAAGTCAAGGTTCTACTTAGGTATTGGATACTAGCTTTGGTTCCCCTAAATATAGATTTATGAAGAGACCAAATAGAAGTGAAAAGCTAAACAAAGATAAGTAATCCTATGTGTGGGAAATGAAGTAAAGGTTGCTGCAATAGTCATAGGAACTTATAGTTTAGTACAGCCTATGGGCAAGTCTATTAAGTCAATAAGTTGTTATTTTATTCCATTTCTCGTTAGAAACATTATTTCCATTTTATTGTTGGACAATGAAATCTTTGGTATTATATTTCAGAACAATTGTTGTTCTATTTATAATAATAATTTTTTGTATAGAACTGGAATATTACTTAATGGATTTTGTATACTTGACTTACTTGAAAATAATTTTACATATTGAACAAATTAGTATAAGAAAAGGAGAGGATCATTCAAAGAGTTGAATGTATGTTTTTTCTGAAATACAAGTGTGAATTATTTGAAAGGTCCAAAAAATTTCGAAGTGAAAAAAATTGGCTAAGTATTAGGATTCTTTGATCGGTTCAAGGAAGGAATACTTGTGCAATGCATTTTTAGATCATCTCAAATGGTTTTCTCACAATGGACGCCTCCTGATATGCAATAATTGATTGATGTATCTGAAAGAAAAAATTGTACCTTGCTGGACATGGTGCGGTCCATAATGATTTTTACCGACATTCCAATATCCTTCTAGGGTCATGCCCTAGAAATGGCTAAATATCTACGAAAAGTTAACCTCAAAATCCAGCCCAAGGCTCCATAAAAGTTATGGATATGAGGATTCCTAATATTAAGTATGTTAAGATAAGGGGTTGTCCAGCTTATATGAAAAGGTTTCAAAGGTTAAGCTTGGGACAAGATTTGACAAGTGCAGATTTGTGGGACATCCTAAAGTAAGTTTAGGGTATATGTTCTATAATGCTACTTAGAAAAAGGTGTTTGTTACGAAACATACTGCCTTCTAAGATAAATGTGTTTATTATTAAAGAGGCTAGTGAGAGGATAATAGATCTTGAAGAGTTCAAGAACCACAAAGCACTATAATTGAAATAAGAGGAACCTATAGATAGACCTATTGTACCACAACCGAATTGTAAATCTGGAATAGTACCAAAGATACTTGGGAGGTATGGATTCATCATAGATGATGATGATGATGATGATGAGGTACGCATCATAGAATATGATGATCGAGTTAGATACGATGAGGTAAGAGTTGTAGACACTCAGAGAAATGGATTAAAACAAGTTTTTCAATAAAATAGAACATTCAATTTGATAAGATAATCAAAAGAGTGATTTTATCAAAAACAAGAATGAACCTAGTGTGTTCAAAAGGGTCAGTGGGAGCGCCTTAACATTCCTAATATTATATGTTGATATACTATATATAAGGAATGACATACCAATGCTACAATCAGTAAAGATAAAGTTGTCTAAACATTCCTCCATGAATGATTTGGGAAGAGTATCTTAATTGGGGATACAAGTCTATATAGATAGATTTAAAAGGATGCTCGGCTTAACCCAAGAAACGTATATTCATTTGATGCTAAAGTTTTTTAGCATGAAAAACTCCTAGAGATGTCTCATATTGATGAACCCTGAAGTGTATTTCTCTTAATAGTCTCCATAGACTCCTAAAAGAGAGATCACATGAGTAACTATCATGTATGTAATGAAATGTACGAGACCTGATGTTGATCAGTCATATTCTGGAGAAGATCACTGTAAGACAGTGAAAAACATCTTAAAGTACTTAACCGGTACTAAGGATGTGATCATATTCATAGTAGTTCTGAATTAAAACTATAGGGTTTAACAGACTCAAGTTTTTCAGATTAACCAAGACGACAACAAATCCACATTAGGGTAAGGTGTTACTTTGAACGGTGGTGCAATGAATTAGAAAGGTTCCAAATAGCAAAGAATTGCCGATTTTGTGATAAAGACAAAGTATATACCTGTAAATGAAGCTTCAAGTTGATTGTTTGGATGAAAAGTTCATTATAGAACTAGGAATAATTCTTAAGTCTCATCTTGGATCTAAACATGTGTTGTGGCACTTTCATTTGATTTGAGGAATCATTGAAAGATGAGAAATCACTATAGAAATAGTGGACTCTCAAGAACAACATTACATATCCATTTATTGAAGTTTATCCAGCAGCAGGATGATTGTCACTTAGATAGTAAGGGTATGAGATACCAGGATGATTGACTTTAGTGCAAGTGAAAGATTGAATGTAGTATTCACACAAGAAAATCATGTTAATGATAAAGCATATACTTTGTAACAATCTAAGTCGTTTATTAATATTAATCGCTTTAATTTATCTACATGGTGCTATTTTTATAATATGTGATAAACCCATAGTTTTAAGCAATGCTTTTAGAATCATGATGAGATCATGCTAATGAGATCTAAATTCTTTGATAACTTAAAAATAAAATGTTCCCGATCGATGGATTACTAAAAAATGGATTAGTGAATCCGGATAGATTGGTACATACGTTACTGGATCAATGGATGAGGATGATTGATCTCATAATCATTTGTGTGGAGACACTAAAGAAAGTATGTAGGTGCTTATTGAACGTGACTCGCTAAGGAATACCTAATGAAGTTTTACTTGCCTTTCAATAGGAATTCCTGTGGTGATAGTAGTACAAGTGATCATTGGACTTGAGATCATCATAGTATCTTGTGTATGATGAGTTATACTTTGACTTATTCCTTAAGACCCTTAGGGTATATCAAAGGGTGTTCTTGAATATAATAAGTTGTACATGGAGATAATGTATGATCAAAAAAGAATCCACCACTTCTAGTAAAAGAAGAGAAATGTCCTATGTGATTCGATAAATGACAACCCAGTAGTCATTGGCCAATGCATAATGAAATTAGAAAGGAGTTTCTAATTTGCATTATTTGGAGTTGTGCATTTTAGAATCGAAATACATATAATTAAATAAAATAAGACTTGACAATAATTTCATCTCTTATATTTAGTTAGGATATTGTATGGTGGAAGGATTTAATTAATTATCCCTAATAAGATTAGGGATCCTAATTAATTAAAGGAATTTAATTAATTAAATAATACCCTAATATCTAATTAGATTAAAAAGATTAACTTATATCTTTATAAAAGGAGTCTTATATCAGATATCAGTGTGGAAGAATATACGTGATTCCAATTGTTAGAGAGTACGCCCCTTTTTCTATAGAGATAGAAAAACTAGGGTTTGAGCCAAACACCCATCTTCTTGAATATTTGTTCTTCCTTAGTGGATCACCTCTAGAGGCCAAACACTTGGGTGGCTAACGTTAATCAAAGGAATGAATCAAACCTGATGGATTCAAGTTGAAAGCGAAAAGGATTGGAGGTGAACTCTTACCTGAAGAAGCTAGTTTCTACAAGGGTATGAATATGTTCTCCATCTCTTTTCTATTGATTGATAATTATGCACATAGTATGATCTTGGTGATGGGTTTGTATGAAAATTTTAAATTCCTATTTTATCAAGGCTCAAGCACTTTTTATGTAATTTGATTGCATGATCGTGCTATATACAAACCCAACAATTTTGACTTCTTATTTATTTATTTATTTATTATTATGAAGTAATAAGAAGCTTTAAACATTATATAGATGAGGTATTTCTTGATCTTTAATAGAGTTAAAATTTGGCGAAGCATAACATTGTATACTGAAAAATAATTCCAGGGGTTGGTTTGACTAATTAAGAAGCACACCAAAATTTACGGAGGTGTGAAAAACAAAAAAAATTCCTTATCATATATAGAGGTTTCAAATCATGTATTTTGAAAATTTTTCTTCCTTGCACATTATTTGATTCCTTTAGATATGGTTTTCTCATGTTATGTCTAGACAAAATTCTCCTTTAAAGGATTTGTGTATTGTTTGTGTAAGTAAACATTGTTTATGGTCAAGTTTCATTACTTTTGCAGGTTACCAAGGCGATGGCTAGAATGGTTTTGGCAGATTTAATGAGGCTGAACATGTGTGGCATAGAAGATAAGTTCTACTTGGGCCCACTCGTTATTATGTCGGCCATCTTCACTTCGGCATGCTGAAACAAAGTGTAAAATGGACTCTACTTTGGCACTCAAACCTAACTTACTCATGACATTCTTTGAGACTTCGACAAGTTGGTTTCGTGGGCATGCTACGGATTTGCTGGACTCGGATCGTTGGGAGCAAAGGAGCGGTCAATGGATGAATTTAATATTACAGATCTTAATTATAAGAAGTCCAACAATTTTGATATTAGTCCCATTTACGATGATCAAGACGTTACCAGTTACCAAGAAGATGTTGACAGGGAAAATAAACACCGAGACAAAATTGTGATAATGGCGACCGTGATAAATATTGCGAGAATGGTGACAAAGATACTGGATGCAGAGAGGATAAATATCTCGAACATGGAAATAAAGATAATAGACACAAGGAAGAAAAGCATCGGGGAGATGATAGAGATATTGAACACAGATATGCCAAATGAAAAAGGCAAACATTGAGCTGAGGAAACAGAGACGAGCAATGGTGTATAATTCATTGTCAATGGCATGTGAGGTTGAAAAGCTTCATGTTGAACGTGCATAAATACTGATGTTAGACCATGGGTTACTTGTAGATCATATAGGATGTACTTCATACATGGAAGCTACTGGTAGGAGAGTACTTCGGACATGAAAGCTACTGGTGGGAGAGTACTTCAGACATGGAAGCTACTTGTGGGAAAGTACTTCAGATATGGAGGCTACTTCATAAATGGGTTTTATACCCGCGAATCTTATCCTAATTCAAGCTTAATCGATGTTAATTCCATATATTTATGTTTGTTTTTACTTGTTTTGTGTTATTTCATTGTGTAGGTATGGTGGTGTTGCATTTGATCAAAAAGGATGGAGTTATGTTGCATTTTGACAAGATTTGAGCAGGATTGGAGGTTCTAGCAAAGTCATCTAAAATAACTTACCCATGCCGGGGCGGGCATATTTTAGTTTTACACCCTCACCGGAAGAGGGGTCTTCAATCGGCACATAGAGCTTAGCTCGCCGAGGCGGCCGCTTCTCAAGCCAATACCACTTAGGGGGGGTGGGGGTGCTAAATCAGACCGTCTCTAACTTGTTTGAAACACAGCTAGAACATGCACTACAACAAAAACACTTATCAGCGACCGCATATCAGCGACCGCATATGGTCGCAGATGAGTATCCGCGACCGAATGCGGTCGATGATAGTAATCGCAGATAATCTGTGGTATTGGATGGACTTCACGACCAACAATAGCTTGACGACTTCTCAAATAACCGCAGATTAGCTTAATCGAATCCATCAATATTATGACTCATGCTGAATCATTTATCAGTTGTGATGTGGCACACGTGTCGTGACGATCGACAATAGCTTAATTCTAATCATTCGCTAGTTTCAAAGTAGCTATCGGTAATCAAGCGTTTGATTTTAGCGACCGCATGCTCACGATTGATTTTTTTTATATAATATTTTTCCTGTTTTATTGATTTCCCAAAAATAACCTGCTTTGTACCTGCTTTCCATCCCAACACACAGCAGTATATATAAGCATCCATCCATGATAACTACCATATGATAATCACAGGCCAACATGAGTATGGAACAGCTGAGTGGCCAAACGGATTGAAACCATCGGTGGACAATCCAAGCCTCACATTTCTAGGCTCCAATGCAAACCCAGGATGTGCTAACTTAAAATCTTTCCAATCCTGTCCATCTGCAGGATGATTTAGTTCTCCATCTTTAGCTAGAGATTTCACATGCCAAATCATATGTTCAGCAGTTCTTGAAGACATGTACAATATTTTTAGCCGATGTGTTATTGGAAAATACCTTAGAATCTTAAACGGTATACTTGAATCTTTTGTAGTTACACCCTCTTTATTAGGCCTAAACCGATCATGACTGCAAAACGTGCACCTTGTCATATGTTCATTTTCCTTATAAAACAACATGCAATCGTTGGGACATGCATCGATCGTTTGGTATCCAAGACCCAACTTCTTCACCATTTTCTTAAAAAAGTAATAGTTACCAGGTAATTTCTCACCGTCAAGCAACATACTCTTAATGTCCTTCAAGAGCGACTCAAAAAACTCATGGCTCATGTTGTGGTTAGCCTAGATGTTAAGTAATGTCACCACTGCAGACAATGTAGTGTGTTTGGTGCAACCATACCACAATGGCTCGCTACCCTCATCTAACAACTTAAAGAAGTCTTTGGCATTAGAATTCATAGGTTGCTCTCTGCCTTGTTCCCAATCAAAATTTGGCCCTGCAATATCATGAACCATTTCATTCATACGATGAGTAATACTGCCTGAATTGTGTACTTCTGTGATGCCACCATCTCTTCTCTTCCCATGTGCGCACCAGCATTCTTCGTAATTTTTCATGAACCCAAAAATAAGTAAATGATATTTTATCATGTCTCTGTCCATATAATTTACATTCTTACACTTCAAACATGGACATCGTATATGCAACTGGCCATTCATACATTCCGGGTGACTATACGCATACTCCAAAAAAACTTGGCAACCAGCTCTAAATTCAGCTGTAGCACCTATGTGGGCATTTGACTTTCGTCGTGTCATCCAACTACGGTCTGAATAGAGGTCCATGATTCCACGGTACCTACTACAGATAACATTGTAAATGTTAACATATGACTTGAGCATACTTGTAAGCATACGACTTGAGCATACTTGTAACAATATGACTTGAGCATTCTTGTAAGCATATGATTAAAATTTAAGCATACTTGTAAGCATATGACTTGAGCAACATATGGACTAGTGTTTGATAGGTATGTAGGAAAATTTTATAATTTAGAGTTTGTTTGATAGGTATGTTGGAAAATTTAGAGTTCATATATACTCTTGGTCCATATCTGAACACAACAAAAACTCTTCTACATAGGACATTTAGGAAAGAAGAAGTGTGTCATTCATGTTAGAAACTAGTACTCTCTTAGTTGTCTCCATAACCTCTGATTAGACTGTGAGTTGGACTTGTGTTTCATTCAAAGTACATGGAGTTTTTTCTATGTATGTTGCTGCTTGTATTTGAATTGTATAAAGTAATCATTGTACATTTAGTTTTTTTTTATTGAATTTGATTGAATGTATGCTAGAGATGTTTATTATTTGTGTTTGATTTCATTACTTTTGAGTATTGATTTTTGAATTATAATCATGATTTAATATCTTTTTTTTTATAAATAAATTTAGTATTTATTTGAATTGTATAAAGTAAATATTATACAAATAAGTTTAATTTTTTTTAATAGATAAATTGATTAATTTTATATATTTACTAAATATTATATATAATATATAATAATAACTAATATATTTAATTATTTATTATTTATTATATATTAATGACACCACTAAGTCACTAACTCAATAACGGTCCTACTCCTTGTCGGACATCTCAGATAAAATAACAAGCACAGGCAAAGAAGAGCTAAATAGACGTAAAGGAACCAAATGGTAAGCAAGAACCACTACTCCATATCCCGTTCTACACTCTTGAAAAAGGCATGTGCAGGGAGAAACCCAAATAATTCTTTTACTGTGAAATTCCTTTTTGGAATATGTAAACCATAAAATTAGGAAATCAAGATGGATATACTCTTATCCACCTATATGACACAAGAAGACAGGAATATAAAGCGAAAGCGAGTAAAGACGTGTGACCATCAATCTATCTTTTCATCTTTACCAACCAGTGGGGTTTCATCTCTAAAATTTCACACCATAAATTTTGAACTTCTGTATATTGAAAGCATTTGGTCAGGAATAAACAAATCCATAATGTTTAAATATACTATAGCTGTCTTCCGACCATCTACCATCATTTCCAACTTTAACTATGTATCTTCACCCATTAATTGACACTTGTATCACTTATCTACCAACCTTTATAGTGTTAGGATACCAGAATACCATTAGCATTAAACTTTGAAAAAGAACAAGTTAACCACAGGTTAGTATAATATACTAAAGATATGGAGATATTGAAGAGTAGAAAACCTACAATCTGGATTGAATACATTGAAATCACTTAGTTTTATGACAAATAAGAATTCATGTCCATTTTAATGAAATAACAAAACTAATACTGAACAAATTTAGTCTAGGTACCCAAAATAGTTAAGCTATCAAATAGTTTGTTGCATATCAAATACTTCACAGTCGTGAATCAGGTGTGCACATATGATTTTTTTACCTGTGTAGGTAGCGATGACGTCGGCTGCGGCTGTGGTGGTGGTGATGGTGGCGGCGGCAGTTTTCCCCTCTTCTCCCTCTTCTCTTCTCCCCCTTCTCCCACTTCTCCCTATTCTTTTCTCCCCCTTTTTTTTCTTCTGTCGATCGAGAGTGACAAACTGGAACTGGTTAATTGCAATAGATCAGCGACCGCTATTGTAACATTCTAGTTTTTTTATGCAAATTATAAATATTTATTGGATGTGTTTATTATTGAATAAATAATTGTTCAATTTGATTAATTTGATTTAGTTAATTATTTATTTGTTAAATAATTAATGTGTTATGTTGATTGAGTTATGTGATTAAGTGATTTATTTAATAAATTGTTATTACATAAAGTGTGACAAATAACTATGTGATAAAGAGTTATTAAAATAAATTAAAGTAATTTAATTTAGTTTTACCCAAACAAAGCTTAAGGATATAAATTATTTTATTTTAAATGGGTTTACGAAACAAAGCCCTATGGCTTTTGAATTTTTGAAATTTAAATTGTTTATAAAATAAATAAATAAATATATATATATATATATATATATATTTATAAGTGGTACGTTATATATTTTATAACTGATGTTATTATTGATTAGGCTTATTATGGCCATGTCCATTTTATGTTACGCGTATTGGATATCAGTTGAGTTACGTTGTTAGTAGTCTAAATTATTACTGAGAAAAGAAAGAAGGGTAAGAGAGAGTTTTCAGAAAAAGAAAGAAGTTCAGAGTTTGAGAGAAAACGTGATTTTCAAAGCAAGTCTGTTAACAAAGATTCGTAAGCAAGCAAAAAGGTGGGTTTCTCTAACCTTAATATATATATATATATATATATATATATATATATATATATGGTTTCATGATGCCTAATGTCTCTGTGTTCTTCAACTTTACTGTGCATAAGATTTTTACAAAACCTCTGTAAAACTATGTTTGTATAATTGGTTAGAGAAGCATGTGTATGTATAGTTACAATTGTTATCACTAGCATGTATATATATATATATATATATATATATATATATATATATATGATTTGTATACTAATTACATGATAAAGGAAGGAAAATTTGTTATACAGTGAAAAACATGTTTGAACGTATGTTTTGCAAAATAACAAAATTGGTATGTGATTATATAAATTGTGAACTACTATGAAATTGAACTATACATGTTAACATGTGGGTATACTTGTATTTCAAAGGTATTAATTTGGTTATAAGCATGGAATTACGTTCACTGTAATTTAATAAATCAACAATGGAGTTTTTGTTTTAGAAATAGTATTTTCAAAGAATTAGTTTATGATATTGTTTATTAGTGGTTGGTAATTGGTATATAGATGATTGTTAATGTTCATGTGTAATTTATGCGAAGTTATACATGTTAATTGGGGTTAATTGTTGTTAGAAATCAAGACAGTAGCTTTGGCTCTGTTCTTCATTTTGTTTCTGTGAGTTCCGGCGCCCAAACGTCAAAATTCACGCTCCAGCGTCAAGTTTCGCGCCCTAGTGCCAAAATCAAGATTTCAAACCGGATTTCGAGCCGCAAAGAACGAAGAAGTCAAGATCGACTTTCAGCACTAGCAAATACTGAGTCCTATATAAATCTTCATACGGGGCGCCAACATACATACATACGAGCACTACTTACAAGCTTAAACTGCGGGCGCCATGACGCCACTTAGCAGAATGTTCTAAAATGACTTATGTCTTGCACAGAAGTCTAAAATTTTTAATAGTAATACTATAAGAACAAATAATTCTATTATTATAGTATTGTAATATGTTGAACGAACATGGTGTTAAGTTCCTAACGAGTTTATTATCGTTTAGGAATATAATTTGATTTCATGGTTAGACATTTAAACCATACGTGATGTAGCGTTGATTATGACTAATCATGTCATGTTAACATATGTATATAGGATATTGTGATTTGGATATTAACGGTTTAATCTACACGCAAGGCAAGTTCTCTAACTCCATACTCTCGTTGAATTAGTTTGTTGTGTTTATGCAAGTTTTCTAATCCTAAAGCTTCGTTATGCAAAATTCATATTGAGTAAAGTTTTTCTTCCATTAAGCAATTTAATTGTATCTAGTTATTCATGAAGATACAAGCTTCCCATCTCCACATTTTCGTTGAGATAGTTATTATTATTATGCAAGTTTTTCTTAACTCTAAACTTGTTATATTAGCATGCAAGTACCTTTATTCTATTGAACCAGTTTATCGTTCAAGTTATTATTTGTTGTGTACTTGATATTAAATTCTAAGATGTAACCTTAGCTTAATGTTATTCAAAGCAAGGTACGATGTGTTATTCAATGGTTATGCTATTAGATTATCCCAAAAGCATGAACTTAGAATAAAATGTTTATTCAGTCTGGATTATTCAATAACATAGTGTTATTATCTTTTATTCAACTAATCCTTAGTTGATGTCCGTTGAATTCCAAATTACCTTGAAGTGTATCCAAACCAAACTATCTTTAAATGACTTGTACTCAAAATATCGAGATGAACAACCCTATTTATAGGGGTTACGCTTAGTTTTGTACTTTGCGCTGAAATGTTTGTATATAATACATGTACGAAGGGTTGATCCCCTTAAGTACCCTGAAGTCATTATAGTCGTATGACTGTAAAAGTTAAAGTTGAAAGATTACTTATAACTGTGGACAAGGTTCGTGGTCATTAGACCCTTAGTTGAATGTTTATGATGTTAATAGAATTTATTATTCAATTCTATTTAGCCCCTGAATGGGCAAGGAATGTTTCAGTTCTTTTAAGCCTCTGAATAGGCAAGGAACATATAAGAAATTAATAGAACTTATTGTTCAGTATTATTAAGCCCCTGAATGGGCTAAGAATGTAAAAGTTTTATTCATTGATATTTCAAGTGAGCCTTGTATGCTCACTCTTGCCTGTAAAATCCTTACAGCTAAAGATGGAAAGGGTGACGTACCTAGCACCAGTAAAGGAAAGGGAAAGATGAACAAGTACTGAAGACTTGTAATAGTTTGATAGTTTTATTATAAGACCTTGATTTAAATATTGTAATGAAGTTTATTTTAAATTTTTCGCATGAATGATTGTTTGTAAATGTTAGATAACCTGGGAGATTTTATTTTATGTAATTTCCTGTATGGGAAGGTTTATTATTCAATTTTATTTATGATTGGGTAGTTATAAATGAATGTTTTGATTACATGAACACCAAATCTTGAGGTAATGAAGTACCGGGATTTAGGGGTGTCACAAGTTCGTATCAAAGCTTTAGGTTATGAACCTTAGGTGGGGGAAAAGCCTTAGGAAGTAACCTTTGAAAATATAGTGGAGAGAACTCTTATCGAGTTTTAAGGAAGAAGTAATAACACACTTATGTGCTTATGTGTTTATTACTTATGTGCTCGTGAGTGTCGAGTAGAATGATTAATAATTAAAACTTTAAAACTTTGTTGTTCGGATGACTAATGTCGGAGAATCCATTCAGGCTAGAGAGGAAGGACCTCAAATGCCTATAGAGGAGGAGCCTCACGACATTCAGGTTATTTGGGAACAACTACTGCCACGGGAGTCAGCCCTATTGGTCACAGTGGTTGAAGATGAGGATGATGATGTGGAGACGGATGAGGAGGATCCCGTGGAGTTACCACAGGAGGATGAGGATAACGAGAACGAGGAGGAAGAGACTCCACTAACCTTAATGGCTACTCATATGTATGATGAAGTCTACGACCGTAACGTGGAACTTCAGGACACAGTTGAGGAGTTGCAGGAGATAAGTAGTGAACAATGTAATCGCAATGACACACGTATGACGCACGATATCCGTGGATCGAGATGAACATCTAACTAATGTTGAAGAGAAACTGATGCAGACTGAAGGAGAGAAGGAACAACTGATCGAGAAGGTCATGGAACTGAAGAACAAGCTGAAGGAAGAAGCTACCAAGAGGGTGAGAGCTGAAGATGCATACGAGGAAGCTTATCAACGAACTGGAAGAGCAGTAAGGGACGCACAAGCAAAGAGGATGAAGATGGAAGACATGGATAAAGTATTCAATACCGTGATCAATCGAGCTTAAGATCGGGTCATGGGTTATCCATTTCAGTTCGAGACTCTGCCATCATACGTGTTAGATCACCGAACAATGTTCCGAGTTATGGTAGAAGAGCGTTGAAAGGCTACATAGTATCTTAATAGATCATCGTAGGAAATGTGCCTGTAATGCACGTAATAAGTATTAAATAATGTGTAAATCCCTAGTGTTAAGTAACCATGGGATATGATAATAATGATGTTGTCCTATAACTTTTATAGTTCAGGAAAGGAATGTAAATAGCAGTGATGCTATTGTTTTTATTTTTTTCGAAGTAATGATGAATAAATAAAAGTTATTATTTTATTCAAAGTGTTATGTGTTATGTGGTTATTTCTTTTATGGAAGCAAGTTAATTAGAAAATACTTAAAGAAGTTGAGTAATAGTCTAATAGATGTTTTATTTTAATAGAAAATGCCTCCCAGACGTGAACCACCCTAACAGATAACCAATGAGAGAACTAACAATAACGATGTTGAAGATAATCCCGTCCAACAACTGGTGACATTACTAACAGGAGTGTTACAGAATCAACCTCAAAACCAAGGCACAACGTTTAAGGAATTTAAGGCGGTTGGACAACCTAAATTCTATGGATCCATGAATCTGGTCGAGGCACAGACATGGATTATGGAAATAGAGAAAGTATTTGAAGTCACTAGGGTAGGGGACTACTTTTGCAACATTCAAGTTAAAAGCAGAAGCTAGTTATTGGTGGCAGGCCAATAAAACCCGGGAGGACCAGGAGTGATGACCTGGGATAGGTTCAAAGAGTTATTCTTTGAGATTTAAAACCTATTTCCTAGAGAGTTCGAAGAGCCAGTTAGAGGTTCAGTTTTTAGAACAGAAGCAGAGAATGATGACGGTATCTGAGTATACCGTGAAGTTCAACGAATTGGCGAGATTTGAGCCATATCAGGTCAGCACAGACGAGCGTAAGGCAAAGAGGTTCGAATATGGACTGAAGCCCTGGTTGTACAGTAGGGTTTCCCTGTTCCAGTTGAAGACGTTTGCAGTAGTGATGGAGAAGGCTGTACTCGCTGAAGGTGGAGACGAGGTAGTGACAAAATTCAATCAAGAACAGAAGAAGAAGAATAATGAGGTGGAAGTGAAGAATGGTAGCAGAGGCAATGGAAATGGCAATAACAACAACAACAACTTTAAGAGGAAGTGGAACGGAAATGGGACTACTGGAAACCAGCAGGGTAACTAGCAGTTTAGGAAGTTTGAACCATGTGCTATATGCGGGAGGTTTCATAAGGGTGTGTGCTTGATGGGGAAACGTGCATGTTTCAACTGTGGTCAGGAGGGTCACATCGCCTCAAATTGCACCCAACCTAAGAAGAATGTATGTTTCACGTGTGGATCTAAGGATCACTTTGCTCGTGAATGCCCTTAGAGGAAGGTGGAAGAAACATCAAGAAGTAAGGGAGGCAGCAGTGGAGGTACTTGGGCCATTGCTGGACCTACAACATCAAACAAACCCACAGCCAGAACTTTCAATATGACTGTGCAAGATGTTGTGCAATCAAAAGATGTGGTGTCAGGTATTATCCCAATCAACGATATTAATGCTTATGTATTATTTGATTCGGGTGCTACTTGCTCGTTTATATCTGATGAATTTGCTAAGAGGTTAAAATTGGGTAAAGAAGAACTGAATTTGCCTTTGAACATAGAAATTACGAATAGGGAGGTGATTCCTGTTAGGTTCGTATACAAGAACTGTAGGGTGAAGATAAAAGGGAATATAATGATGGTAGATTTAATTTCGATTAGACTCGGGGAATTTGATGTAATTTTGGGAATGGATTGGTTGTTCAAATATGGAGCAGTAATTGATTGTCACAAGAAGTGTGTAAACCTTATGACTCCGTCAAAGGTAGTTTTCCATGGTAGCAAATTGCCTAGACAAATGAAATGTCTGACGATTATGCAGGCCAAGAAGTTGTTGAGTCAAGGCTGTGTGGGTTATTTAGCTTACATAGTTGATACTCAAAAGAAGGGTGTGAAACTGGAAGAGATACCAATGGTTAGGGAATTAGTAGATGTATTTTCGGAAGATTTGCCAGGACTTCCACCTGACAAAGAGATTGAGTTCGTAATCAACTTAGTGCCAGGAACTGCACCAATATCAAAGGCCCCGTACAGAATGGCTCCCGTAGAAATGAAAGAACTGATGGTATAACTGCAAGAGCTGCTAGACAAGAAATATATTCAACCAAGCGTATCACCGTGGGGAGCGCCAGTTTTATTCGTTAAGAAGAAGGATGGATCAATGCGTCTTTGCATTGATTATAGAGAGCTAAACAAAGTTACTATTAAGAATAGGTATCCATTGGCTAGAATAGATGACTTGTTTGATCAGTTGAAGGGTGCTAAATATTTCTCGAAAATAGATTTGAGAAATGGGTAATACCAATTGAAGGTAAGAAAGGAGGATATTGTTAGGTTTGTAATATTCATGTGCGCAATCAAATTGCAAAATAATGCGAAAGCGTGTAAAAATCAGAGTTTAAAAATTTTACAAACCATATACCCGGATCACCCTTTATGCATAATTATTAATTAAACGAAAAGATAAAGAATAAAATCATACCCTTGAAGATCGAGCTTCCTCAGGTACAAGTTCACCTCCAAATCCTTTCGCATTCAACTTGAATCCACCGGGGTTTTGTTCCTTCCTTTGATCAACGTTAGCCACCCATATGTTTGGCCTCTAGAGGTGATCCACCAAGGAAGAAGAAAATTCAAGAAGAGGGTATTGGCTCAAACCCTAGTTTTTCTATCTCTATAGAAAGGGTGTACTCTCCCAACAATTGGAATTATATCGTATGTTGAAAAAGTCAACAACCCCCTCACCCATAATAAGACTCCTCTTATTTATATATGTGGGTAACCCATCTTAACAATTAAGGAATTGGGATTTATTTAATTAATTAAATTCTTTTAATTAATTAAGCTCCCTAATCTTATTAGGGATAATTAATTAAACTCCTTTAACTAATTTTCCTTCCTAATCCAATTAGGAATAAATGAGAGTACTTATATTAAATTAATTCCTAAACTCTTTTAGAAATTAAAATAATAATAATTGTAATAATATTAATAAGACTCCTCTTATTAATTTATATTTAATATTTCTAAAATATTAAATAATAATATTAAGCTATTTAATTTATTCTATCACCATAGATTAAATTAAATATACTTAATATATTATTACGATTATGCCATTAACTTCTTAAATAATTATTCTTCCTTTTATGGTGTGACCCTTTAGGTTCTCCATATTAAACCTAAGGTTGTGAATAAATCAATTAGAACAATTCTAATCTTATTTAAATAAATAAATTAAACAATTAATTTATTTAAATAATATTTATTCTACAATAGGATAAGCCTCCCAGCGATCAACGACTTTCTAAATAATATAGATTTCAACATTAATCATAAAAGAACCTTTGAGTAAATAGTTACCGTACAATTCAATCCTTCCACCATACAATGTCCCAATTAAATATAAGACATGGAATTATGTCAAGTCTTATTTTATTTAATTATATGTATTTCGACTCTTAAATGCATAACTCAAATAATGCAAATTAGAAACTCCTTTCTAATTTCATTCTCGCCGCCAAGGACTATCGGGTTGTCATTTATCAAATCACATAGACATTTCTCTTTTATTAGAAGTGGTAGATTCTTTATCGATCATACATTATCTCCATGTACAACTTATTATACCCAAGCATACCCTTTGATATACCCTAAGGGTCTTAAAGAATAAGTCAAAGTATAACTCATCATACACAAGATACTATGATGATCTCAAGTCCAAGGATCACTTCAGACTACTATCACTACAGAATTCCTATTGACAGCAAATAAAACTCCATTAGGTATTCCTTAGCGAGCCCACGCTCAAAGTTGAACTTATTCTCTAATAAGCACCTACATACTTGCTTTAGTGTCTCCACACAAATGATCATGAGATCAATCATCCTCATCCAATGAAAGTGTTAACGTATGTACTACCAATCTATCCGGATTCACTAATCCCCAATTTAGTAATCCAATGATTGGGAACTATTTTAGTTTTAAGCTTTCTAAGAATTTAGATCTCATTAGAATGATCATCATCATTATTCTAAAAGCATTGCTTAAAACTATGGGTTTATCACATATTATAAAACAAAGATCATGCAGATAATTAAAAGCCTTTAATAAATTAATACTTTTATTAATAAATGAATAAGATTGTTACAAAGTATATGCTTTATCATTAAACATGATTGGCTTGTGTGCATACTACTTTCAATCTCCCACTTGCACTAAAGCCAATCGTCATGGTATCTCATACTCTTCTTCTTTAAGTGACGATTATCCTGCTGTTGGATAAGCTTTAATTAATGGATATGTAATGTTGTTCATGAGAGTCCACTATCTCTATAGTGATTTCCCATCTTTCAATGATTCTAATAATCAAATGAAAGTACCACAACACATGTTTAGATCCAAGATGAGACTTAGGAACTATTCCTAGTTCTATAATGAACTTATCATCCAAACAATCAACTTGCAGCTTCATTTACAGCTATATACTTTGTCTTTATCACTAAACCAGCAACTCTTTGCTGTTTGGAACCTTTCCAATTCACTGCACCACTATTCAAGGTAACCCTTTACCTTAAAGTGGATTTTTCAGTCGTCTTGGTCTGTCTGAAAAACTCGAGTCTGTTAAGCCCTCTAGTTTTAATTTAGACCTACCATGAATATGATCACATCCTTAGTACCGGTTAAGCACTTTAAGATGTTTTTCACTGACTCATAGTGAACTTCTCCATAATATAACTGATCAACATCAGGTCTCGTACATTTCATTGCATACATGATAGTCACTCATGCGACCTCTCTTTTCAGGAGTCTGTGGGGACTATTATGAGAGATACACTCCATAGCTCATCGACATGAGACATCTCTTGGAGTTTGCCATGCTAAACAACTTTAACATCAAATGAATATACGTTCCTTGGGTTAAGTCGAACATCCTCTTGAATCTATCTATATAGATTTTATCCCCAATTAAGATACTCTTCCCAAACCATTCATGGAGTAATGTTTAGACAACTTTATCATTATCGATTGTAGCATTGGTATGTCATTCCTTATCCGTAGTATATCAACATATAATATTAGGAATGTCTGGCAGCTCCCAATCGTCCCTTTTTGTACACACTAGAAGTCTTACCTCATCGAATGTAACTCGGATCATCATCTTCTATGATGTGTACCTCATCATCATCATCTATGATGAATCCATACCTCCTAGGTATCTTCTAGACTATTCCGATTTACAATTGGCCATTGTAGTACAATAGGTCTATCTACTGAGTTCCTCTTATTTGACTTATAGTATTTTGTGGTTCTTGAACTCTTCAAGATCTATTATCCTCCCACTAGCCCCTTCAATGATAAACACCTTTATCTTAGAAGGCAGCTGTTTCGCAACAAACACCTTTTGCTAAGTAGGATTATAGAACACATACCCTAAACTTACTTTAGGCTGTCCCACAAATCAACACTTGTCAAATCTTGTCCCAAGCTTATCCTTTTGAAACCTTTTTCACATAAGTTGGAACCCCTTATCTTAACAAACTTAAGATTAGGAATCCTCCCGTCCATAACTTTTATGGAGTCTTGGGATTTGGATTTCGAGGTTACCTTTCCGTAGATATGCGGTACCATTTCTAGGACATGACCCTAGAAGGATACTGGAATGTTTCAGAAAATCATTATGGACCGCACTATGTCCAACAAGGTACGATTTTTCCTTTCGGATACATCAATCAATTATTGCGTATCAGGAGGCGTCCATTATGAAAAAACCATTTGAGATGATCTAGAAACTTATTGCACAAGTATTTATTCCTTGATCTAATCAAAGAATCTTAATACATTGCCAATTTATTTCACTTTCAATTCTTTGAACCTTTCAAATAATTCACACTTGTATTTTAGCAAATACACACATTCAACTCTTTGAATGATCATCTTCTTTTCTTATAATAATTTGTTCAATATGCAAAATTATTTTCATGTAAGTCAAGTATACTAAATCTATTAAGTAATATTCTAGTTCTACACAAAACATTATTATTATAAATAGAACAACAATTGTTCTTAAATATAATACCAAAGATTTTATTGTTCAACAATAAAATAGAAATAATGTTTTCAACGAGAATTGGAATACAATAACAACTTATCGATTTAATAGATTTGCTTCGTAGGCAAAGGCTAAACTATAAGTTTCTATGGTTAATGCAAGAACCTTTGCTTCATTTCCCACACATAGGATTACTTATCTATGTTCAAACTTTCTACTTCGCTTGGTCCCTTCATAAATCTATATTTATGATAACCAAAGTCAGATCCAATACCCAAGTAGAACCTCGACTTAAAGAAAAATTTATTTCAATCATGAACAAAATCGACAGAACCGAAACTTCACTAAGCTTCTTTGGTTAGCCTCGCAAGATGTTTCTCGCATTTTTTTCCAATTGTCCAAAGCTTATTACAAAGGAAGCAAACTCCTTTGCTATCCATATCGCTTTTGTTCTTATTATCCTTTGTTTATGCCTTTCTATTTACCTTCTTTGAATCGTTCTTTATTTCGGAAGATCCTTTGGCCCCTACCAAGAAGACTTGATCTTTCTTGGTTGGAAAGTGACTCTCAACATTTTTCAACATAGTTAAGCAAATCGCCAAAGTCGATATCTAGCTTGTTTCATATAAAAATTCACAACAATTGTGAAAGGAGTCCGGAGTGAGTGCAAGATCAAATCTTGGCTCAACTCTCCATCCATGACAAAACTCGTTGTCCTAATTGATCAATCAAATTGATAATGTTAAGGACTTTTATCTGCATTTATAGTGCCATTGGCCATTCTAGATCTAAGAGCTCCTTAGATATCTAATATCTATCAGCCCCACTTTCTTTACCATCAACTACTGATGTGCAGGAATATAGTAGGAGCATCCATAGTTTCATGTCGACACCAAGCTCGTTACTCATGGATACGAGCATGATGCATCGAGCCAATCTGCATCATCTTGCCACTTTCTAAAAGTAGCAATGTCTTCCTCAGAGGCAATGTCGCAACCATTGCGTAGGATAAGCGACATGACATAAGATAGCTTTTCAACTATGAGAACTATTCTCAAATTCCTTAACCAATCCCATTTAATTTGGCCCAAGTTAATTTAGCATCTAATATGCTTCAGCAGATGATAGTAATTTTAGACATTGTAAAATTATGTAAATGAATTTTGTAATTAACAACATTTTAACATACATTCTTTTATTAATTACCAAAATAAATTAGGTCTTGTTTTAAATTGGTATCTCCCACTATTTTCTTCAAACTATATTACCTCACTTATATAGTTCTAAGCAAAATCTAATTAAAGATTTGCTAGTGAGAATAAGGATCCCATTTCAAATGTATATAGCCTTGTGGTGACATAACAAACTATATATAAATAAATAGGTAGACAACTTTTGTCAATTACATCAACTATGCAACTCCTTGTCTTTTTGCCTCTTAGATTATTTTGATCAAGTGGTGGCACATCCGAATCAAAATTATCCAAGTTAAGTCCGACCTAGCACTCCATATATTCAAAAAGAAAAATATCATCCTTGTGGTGACACAACAAAATAATATTGTTCAATTTTCTTTTAAGCATCAAATGTGATAAATTAACATCTTAAATACTTAATACTTGCCTTGTGGTGACACAACAAACTCATATTAAATATTTAATACTCTATTAATTTTATCATGTTAGAAGGCTTACGCTCGATATTCCAAATATCTTTGAACGCTAGGACTTAATATAAAAATCGAGGGTTTGTTATTAATTTGTCTCATCTTGTTTAAGCATGCATTTATTATATATATATATAAAATACGCCATTATATTAATGAACATACAAGCATGTTTGCATAATATATAATATACATAGTATAAGCATGCACATATAGAATACTATATTCTACCCGGATTGATTATCGACTTTTATTCTAGTTTCGTTCACTAGAGCCACCAAGTGAACCAAAAGGTCAAAACCCTAGGGGTGCAAGAAATAATATTTAAATATAACTATTACATTTAAACTGGGCTCCATTACAAACGGGTCTTCAAGCGCTTTGCTTCTTTGATCTCCAATTTTTCAAAATTAATTCTAATTATTCCTATTACAAAACTATTTAAAATAAATAGAAACCTTGATCGCTAAATCAAGGGGAAGTACATAGAGAAAGATAGAATTTACATTAAGAAAAATTAGAGAAGACGAGGTAATATAAACCCCATTTAATAAAACCCATACATTCATGCATCCATCTAAAATAAATCCAATCATATCGTCAATAAATCCATAATCAATCCCATTTATTATCATACACATCAAGATACGCATCAATAAATAACATTCATCTTATGAATAATAAACATTTAATATATATATTGATATCATTTAATGGGCAAAATTAGTTAGTATAAAATCTATTTTTGAATCAAAATAAACTCCTTTATTTTAATCCAAATTTAAATCAAAATAAAACTATTTTATTTTAATTTATCCAATTTTGAATAAAATAAACTATTTTATTTTAATCAAAATTTTAATCAAAATAAACTCCTTTATTTTAATTAATTATGGAATCCAATTCCATATATATATATATATATATATATATATATATATAAATCTTTAATTAAAATAAACTCTTTTATTTTAATTAATTATGGAATCCAATTCCATGTAAAAAAAAAAATCTTTATTAAAGGAAACACGGATAATCTTTTCCTATTCACAAATAAACTCCTTTATTTTGAATAATATGAAATCTTATTTCATATTTAAATAAACTCCTTTATTTAAGAAAACATGGATTCTCTTTCCTATTCACAAATAAACTCTTTTATTTTGAATAATATGAAATCTTATTTCATATCTAAATAAACTCCTTTATTTAAGGAAATTAGGATTTCTTTCCTATTCACAAATAAACTCTTTTATTTTGAATAATATGAAATCATATTTCATATCTAAATAAACTCCTTTATTTAAGGAAATTAGGATTCTCTTCCTATTCACAAATAAACTCTTTTATTTTGACTAAATAAACTCCTTTATTTAAGGAAATTAGGATTCTCTTTCCTATTCACAAATAAACTCTTTTATTTTGAATAATATGAAATCATATTTCATATCTAAATAAACTCCTTTATTTAAGGAAATTAGGATTCTCTTTCCTATTCACAAATAAACTCTTTTATTTTGAATAATATGAAATCTTATTCCATATTTAAATAAACTCCTTTATTTAAGGAAACACGGATTTTCTTTCCTATTCACAAATAAACTCCTTTATTTTGAATAATATGAAATCTTATTTCATATCTAAACAAACTCCTTTATTTAAGGAAAGATGGATTTACTTCCCTATTCACAAATAAACTCCTTTATTTTAGGAAAAATAAAATCCAATTTCAACTCCAATTAGTTATCATGGAATCCAATTCCAACTCTAATTAGTTAGCATGAAATTCTAATTTTAAAATTAAAATAAACCTTTTATTTTAAAATTAAAATAAACTTTTATTTTAATTATAAAATAATTAATATATATATATATATTATATTAATCATATAATATATATATATATATATAATATCCGTATATAATTAAAATATATATATGTTATATTATATAAATATTATATATAATATATATATATATATATATATATATATATATATATATATATATATATAAGGCAACTTAATTTCCGTTGACTAAGAGGCATGATATCGTGGATGTTCCTTCATTAATTTTCAAATAATAAAGGTGGCCATCCTTTATTAATCGCCATATAAAGGTGCTTGATCTTAAAATAATAAAAAAACCGTATTCTGGTATGTTCTTTGGTGGTCAATTCATTTTTTTTTTTTAATTTTTCCTTGTTCTGTTAAACAAGTTGCCTAGAAAACCGTAATGAACTTAGTTAACAGGGAGAATCAAGTTTTTAAAAAAAAATATATTTTTTTTTTTTTTTTTTTTTTAAATTTTATACAATAAAATTATGCCCAATTAAATTGTTCTAAAGACATATCAATATAGATATTAAATTATAACAATTAATAATTCGCGATAAAGATTTGGCTCGATGCCAATCGTTAGGTTTGTAAAATTCACGTATGTAATCAAATTGCAAAATAATGCTAAGCGTTGTAAAAATCGTAGTTTAAAATTTTACAAACCATATACCCGGATCACCCTTTTACGATAATTATTAATTAAACGAAAAGATAAAGAATAAAATCATACCCTTGAAGATCGAGCTTCTCGTGTACAAGTTCACCTCCAAATCCTTTCGCTCAACTGAATCCACCGGTTTTGTTCCTTCCTTCGATCAACGTTAGTCACCCATATGTTTGGCCTCAGAGGTGATCCACCAAGGAAGAAGAAAATTCAAGAAGATGGTATCGCTCAAACCCTAGTTTTTCTATCTCTATAGTAAAGGTGTACTCTCCCAACAATTGGAATTATATCGTATGTTGAAAAAGTCAACAACCCCCTCACCCATAATAAGACTCCTCTTATTTATAGATGTGGGCAACCCATCTTAACAATTAAGGAATTGGGATTTATTTAATTAATTAAATTCTTTTAATTAATTAAGCTCCCTAATATTATTAGGGATAATTAATTAAACTCCTTTAACTAATTTTCCTTCCTAATCCAATTAGGAATAAATGAGAGTACTTATATTAAATTAATTCCTAAACTCTTTTAGAAATTAAAATAATAATAATTGTAATAATATTAATAAGACTCCTCTTATTAATTTATATTTAATATTTCTAAAATATTAAATAATAATATTAAGCTATTTAATTTATTCTATCACCATAGATTAAATTAAATATACTTAACATATTATTACGATTATGCCATTAACTTCTTAAATAATTATTCTTCCTTTTATGGTGTGACCCTTTAGGTTCTCCATATTAAACCTATTGTGAATAAATCAATTAGAACAATTCTAATCTTATTTAAATAAATAAATTAAATAATTAATTTATTTAAATAATATTTATTCTACAATAGGATAAGCCTCCCAATGATCAACGACTTTCTAGATAATATAGATTTCAACATTAATCATAAAAGAACCTTTGAGTAAATAGTTACCAGACAATTCAATCCTTCCACCATACAATGTCCCAATTAAATATAAGACATGGAATTACCGCCAAGTCTTATTTTATTTAATTATATGTATTTCGACTCTTAAACGCATTAACTCCAAATAATGCAAATTAGAAACTCCTTTCTAATTTCATTCTCGCCGCCAAGGACTCACTGGGTTGTCATTTATCGAATCACATAGACATTTCTTCTTTATTAGAAGTGGTAGATTCTTTATCGATCATACATTATCTCCATGTACAACTTATTATACCCAAGCATACCCTTTGATATACCCTAAGGGTCTTAAGGAATAAGTCAAAGTATAACTCATCATACACAAGATACTATGATGATCTCAAGTCCAAGGATCACTCAGACTACTATCACTACAGAATTCCTATCGACAGCAAATAAAACTCCATTAGGTATTCCTTAGCGAGCCACGCTCAAATGAACTTATTCTCTAATAAGCACCTACATACTTGCTTTTAGTGTTCCACACAAATGATCATGAGATCAATCATCCTCATCCAATGAGCAAGCAACGATGTATCTAATCTATCCGGATTCACTAATCCCCAATTTAGTAATCCAATGATTGGGAACTATTTTAGTTTTAAGCTTTCTAAGAATTTAGATCTCATTAGAATGATCATCATCATTATTCTAAAAGCATTGCTTAAAACTATGGGTTTATCACATATTATAAAACAGCATCATGCAGATAATTAAAAGCCTTTAATAAATTAATATTTTTTATTAATAAAGGAATAAGATTGTTACAAAGTATATGCTTTATCATCAAACATGATTGGCTTGTGTGCATACTACTTTCAGATATACCTAGAACGGCATTCAAAACTCGGTACGGACATTACGAGTTTCTGGTGATGTCTTTTGGTTTAGCAAATGCCCCTGCCGCTTTCATGGATTTGATGAACAGGGTGTTTAAACCCTTCTTAGACAAGTTCATAGTGGTATTTATCGACTACATTCTGGTGTATTCCAAAACTCAAGAAGAACACGTGGAACATTTACCTTCGACATTGGAGACACTGAGAAAGGAAAAGTTGTACGCGAAATTTTCTAAGTGCGAATTTTGGCTCGATCGTGTACAATTTTTGGGTCATGTGATTGACAAAGATGGGATTTTAGTGGATCCATCAAAAGTAGAAGCTGTAATCAATTGGGAACAACCAAGGACACCTTCGGAGGTGAGGAGTTTCTACGGGCTGGCCGGTTTTTATAGAAGATTCATTCAAGATTTTTACAAGATAGTCACTCCGTTAACAAATTTGACACGGAAAGCTGTGAAATTCGTTTGGACAGAGAAATGTGAAAAGAGCTTCCAAGATTTGAAGAAGAAGCTAAGTGTGGCACCTGTGTTAACCCTGCCGGATAATACAAGAAATTTTGTGGTGTATAGCGATGCCTCACACAAAGGATTGGGTTATGTTCTTATGTAAAACGGCAAAGTTATTGCCTATGCATCAAGACAACTGAAGGACTATGAGAAAGGTTATCCGACTCATGATTTGGAATTGGTCATAAGAGTATTTGCTCTCAAGATATGGAGACACTATCTTTATGGAGAGAAATGTGAGATCTATACAGACCACAAAAGTCTGAAGTATATTTTCACTAAGAAGGACCTGAACATGCGTTAGAGAAGATGGATGGAATTGATAAAGGATTACAATTGTGAGATCTTTTATCATCCAGGCAAAGCGAATGTGGTTGTAGATGCTTTAAGCAGGAAAGGTCGGGAGAAGTTGATGCTGATAACAACTCAAGAGGAGCTAATTTCAAAGAATGACAAAGTTAGAAGTGGAAATCAAATTTCCACAGAACTGATTTAACGACTATTTCGGTTATTAGAAGCGAGTCCAACTTTATCGGACAAGGTGAAGAACGCCGCCATAAGATGAAGAATGTGGGAAGATAAAAGAGAATATGGTTGATGGTAGCGATATAAAATACAAGGTCGATCATAGAAGGATTACTACTACAGACGAGGGAAAAATATGGGTTCCAGTACACCAGAGCTGAAAGACGAAATCTTGACCGAAGCTCATAGCTTAAGATATTCGATTCATCCAGGAAGTACGAAGATGTATCAAGATCTGCACCGACATTTTTGGTGGCCAAATATGAAAAGGGACGTTGTAGAATGCGTGGCGAAATGTTTGACATGTCAAAGAGTAAAAGCCGAACATCAAAGACTTAGCGGATTACTTCAACCGTTGGAAATACCGGAATGGAAGTGGGAACACATCACGATGGATTTTGTGGTGGGTCTTCCAACTACTCAGAGAGGATGTGATGCAATTTCGGTGATAGTGATGATGATCGATTTAAATCAACAAGACTTTTTACTAATAAAGATTAGGTTCAATCTTGATCAGTTAGCAAGATTGTACATTAAAGAAATCGTTCGAGACATGGAGTGCCATTGTCAATTGTGTCCGATAGAGACCCACGATTCATGTCAAACTTTTGGAAGAGACTACAAGAATGCATGGGAACTCAATTGCGAATGAGTACAGCTTATCATCCACAAAAGATGGCCAAAGCGAACTAACGATCCAGACACATGGAAGATATGCCGAGAGTACGCGTCATGGATTTCAAAGGAAACGGGAAGAACAATTACCATGGTGGAATTCGCCACAATAATAGTTATCACGCGCGAGCATCGATGCCGCTACCACGGTAAGTGTTATACTACAGAAAAGTGAGTAACTCCACTACTTTGGGATGAAGTCAGTGAACGCCAACTCGCTAGGGAGCGTAACTAGTGCAAAAAATCGCCGAGATTATCAAACTCATCAGGACAAGGTTGGTAGCAGCTCAAGACCGACAGAAAAAGTATGTTGATCAACACAGGCAAGATCGTGCATTTGACATAGGAAGCTACGTATTCCTAAAAGTTTCTCCTTAGAAGGGGAAAATTCGTTTCGGTAAAAAGGGAAAACTAAGCTAGAGGTTTATTGGACCCTTTAAAGTGCTGCGAAAAGTTGGAGAGGTAGCTTACGAGGAAACTCTACCTCCAGAATTGGAAAATATTCACAATGTTTTTCATATTTCGGTGTTACGACCATATAAACCCGATTACAATCATGTGATCGAGTACGAACCATTGCAGTTCGAGAAAGATTTGTCTTATTAAGAGATTCCTATCCAGATAGTCGACATGAAAGAATAAGTACTCAGGAATAAAGTGATACCTTCTGTGAAAGTGAAATGGAGGAACCACAATGCTGAAGAAGCTACGTGGGAACTCGAAGAGAAAATGATGAAAGATTACACTGAGTTATTTGTTTAATCTGTGTCTTCGATTCTGGGGACATAATCTTTATAAGTAGGGAAGAATGTAACGAATGTGTTGTTTGAGTTGTGATTCTGGGGACATAATCCTTATAAGAGGGGAATGATGTAAAATTCCAGTTTTTTTTATGTAAATTATAAATATTTATTGGATGTGTTTATTATTGTTCAATTTGATTAATTTGATTTAGTTAATTATTTATTTGTTAAATAATTATTGTGTTATGTGGATTGAGTTATGTGATTAAGTGATTTATTTAATAAATTGTTATTAAATAAAGTGTGACAAATAACTATGTGATAAAGACTTATTAAAATAAATTAAAGTAATTTAATTTAGTTTTACCCAAACAAAGCTTAATGATATAAATTATTTTATTTTAAAGGGTTCACAAACAAAGCCCTATGGCTTTTGTATTTTTGAAATTTAAATTGTTTATAAAATAAATAAATAATATATATATTTATAAGTGGTACGTTATATATTTTATAACCGATGTTATTATTGACAGCTTATTATGGCCATGTCTGCTTTTATATTACGCGTATTGGATATCAGTTGAGTTACGTTGTTAGTAGTCTAAATTATTACTGAGAAAAGAAAGAAGGGCTAGAGAGAGTTTTGAGAAAAAGAAAGAAGTTCAAAGTTTGAGAGAAAACGTGATTTTCAAAGCAAGTCTGTTAACAAAGATTCGTAAGCAAGCAAAAAGGTTGGTTTCTCTAACCTTAATATATGTATATATATATATATATATATATATATATATGGTTTCATGATGCCTAATGTCTCGTGTTCTTCAACTTTATGTGTATAAGATTTTTACAAAACCCTCTCAAAACTATGTTTGTATAATTGTTGTAGAGAAGCATGTGTATGTATAGTTACAATTGTTATCACTAAGATGTATATATATATATATATATATATATATATATATATATATATATATATATATATATATATATATATACGATCGTATACTAATTACATGATAAAGGAAGGAAAATTTGTTTTACAAAAAACATGTTTGAACGACGTTTTTGCAAAATAACAAAATTGGTATGTGATTATATAAATTGTGAAGTACTATGAAATTGAACTATACATGTTAATATGTGGGTATACTTGTATTTCAAAGGTATTAATTTGGTTATAAGCATGGAAATACGTTCACCGTAATTTAATAAATCAACAATGGAGTTTTTGTTTTAGAAATAGTATTTTCAAAGAATTAGTTTATGATATTGTTGATTAGTGGTTGGTAATGTGTATATAGATGATTGTTAACGTTCATGTGTAATTTATGTGAAGTTATACATGTTAATTGGGGTTAATTATTGTTGGAAATCAAGACAATGACTTTGGCTCGTTCTTCATTTTGTTTCGTGAGTTCCATGACCAAATATTAAAATTCACGCTCAACGTAAGTTTCAGTTTAACTAGCGCCAAAATTAGCGCTTCAAAAAATCCTCATGCTTAATACCAGCCAAGTCAAGCACCCCAAAATTTGGTATACATCACCCATCTTGAGTCGCCAAATACATGGTACAGAATTCAAATACAACTTAATAATACAACCGTCAGGTACAATATGACAAAACATAAATCGTGAGTTTGAATACAAATATTGTCTACTGAGAGTATACAAACTCAAAAGGAGTCCTTATTATAATTATTATCACACTATTTCACGTAATAGTGAGGACTACTAATGCACCATCTAGGACCATCACTGTTCCTCGACTAGTCCCCAGCCACGCTCTCATTTCCTCAAGAGAACAAAAGAAAAGAAAGGGTGAGCTTAACTAGCCCAAGAAGAAGAAATATTATGACTAAGATAATGCGTAATAATTTATCGTTAGCCTTCAACAAAGTTGTTAAACCGATAAAATATAATAACTATCAAGTTTAACTCGCAATGAACAAGCAATCCATTGTAAGAGTCAAGTAGAAAATAAAATCTACTATCTTCTATGATTTAAAATGTTTTTCATCACTTTTATCACTGGGACTCAAATTTTAATAAATAATCCACATCATCGAATCACCCCGCACTACGGGCTTAAGGATATTTTTTAGTATCACGACCAAGAATTATCCATGCACTACTACTTTAAAGATAATCATGTTTTCATCAACTATTCCCCGATCATGCCATAAAACAATTCATCTTCAGACTACTACCAATGAGAATCCATAGCCATAATCATACCAAAAATCATCCATCAATGCACTACTGTGCCAATGAGGACTTTTTCCACATCATTTATAGCATTACGGTTATGATTAATCAATAATCCTCGGTCATAATCATACCAAGTCCATCTATGCACTACAGGCCATAGATGACTTTCAACAAAATATAAACATTAGGATGATGACAATGATATAAGAATTCAATAAAATAAGTTCAAGAATTAATTTATCTAGGAACTGATAACGTCTAAATTGTCAACATGATACTGCTTTGTAGAGTAAAATTCAAGAATGCTCAGAAGAATATTTCCAAGAAAAGATACTAGATGAAACGCAAATATCAAGGTTATTCCACTAATTTCATGGAGTATAGAAGTCAAAGTTTTAACCAACTGAGTATAATAAAGAATGGAAAAACAAAAGAAATCACCATACATGCGATAGACCGCACATGCAAGTTATTCCAACAGAATAATAAATAACGGAACCAGTCCGCCAAAAACACACGTAGCATGTGATATTCCAACAGTAATAATAAATAACGGAACTGAAGTCCCACAGAAAACGCATGCATGTGATGATATTCTAAATGTAATAATAAATAATGGAACTAGGTCAGCGTAAATGCACGTATATGATATTCTCGATGTAATAATAAATAATGGAACCAGTTAAACAGTAAATGCATGCGCATGTGATATTCCGATGTAATAATAAATAATGAAATCACATAAGAATTTCACCAAGTATAGGGTAGCTCAGATATACAAAAGTTATTCCAATGTAATAATAAATAATGGAATAATGTAAGTTCTCTTCATGAATACAAAAGAAATAATACCCCTTACCGTAAAAGAAATTGAATATAAGAGTAGGGAAGTAGCAGAATACTTTTCTATAGTTTCTCTATAACTTTTCTCTCTAGAGTTTTAGTGAATTCGTAAGAAATAATGAAAGAATAAGCTTCTATTTATAGAAGAATGGACTGCATAGTAACTAACTTATGAACAATCCAGATTGATTTACTTTAAACGGACGATCCAGATTGGTTTACTATTAAAACTTAAAGCAATGGTCCATACTGATTTACTATTAAAACTTTAAACCAGCGATCCATATTGATTCACTATTATAACTTTCCACCAGCGGTACATATTGATTTACTATTATAACTTCAACCAACGGTCTGAAAAATTAGCACATCTCCTCATGGAATAATATTGTACCCAAAAATGATTTGGAATGAAAGGAAATATATTTTACGGGTGATCAATAGTACCCCGTGAATAGTAACTCGTGAATAGTAACTCGTGAACAGTACTCTGACATAAAAAGTGTCCTGAACACCCGATTGAACAATACTGAGTGACTTCTCACATAAGCATCAATAATCAATACCGTACTATCGTGAAACTATGCAGACATCGCATTACTTTTAACAATCGGTGTTTCAACAGCTAAACAGTAAAACTTCCGCTATTATTTTCATAAAGTATTTTTGTCGTTTTCTCAATCCGACAATAATTTCGTTGTGGGGTCCACCAATGATTGTACCGTCGTACGGATATTCCTCAACAAAAATAATATTCCTCGACCAATCGAATATTATATAACCACTTGCTTACTTTGCAAAATTTGTAACTATTACCCACAACTATAACATTACATCAAATCAACACCATAAAATTAAAAATTTATTTCGAGAAAATTAAATCTTTATTCATAAAATCTGGGGTCTCACAATCTCCCCTCCTTATGAAATTTCACCCTCGAAATTTACGTACGTACCTGGTATACCGAACAAGTGAGAATACCTTGACTTCACTTCAAATTCTAACTCTTGAGGTATAACCTTTGAGTGTCGAATATGATCCTTCTTATCCAAGATGTTAACACGTATCTCCTCAGACGTTAAATCTTCTGCTATATCGTTTAGTTCTAATTTAATAATATGGTTCGGGTAGTCCACATATTTACGTAACATCGATACGTTAAAAACGTTATGAACACGCGACATACTTGGCGGTAAAACGAGTCTATAAGCTACAGTTCCTACTTGATCGAGGATTTAAAATGGGTCAATTAAATTGAGGGTTGAGATTTCCTCTCTTCGTCGATTCTTGCTTCTAGAATAATGCCCTCTTGAACCTTCTTAATTCTTCACATTCATCAGCTCCGGGTGTGTAGTTTGAGCGGCTTTAACTTTATCGATTAAAGTCAATTCTACTCGTATATTCATTATATTCACGTGGGTTCGTATATTCGCAAGACTTCAGAATCGCGATACGATCTTCTCGCTCAACGTGTCGCCTATCACGCTCGCTTTTCCACGATGTTATGGTACGATCATAATCTTTAATACCGAGCCAACGTCTTTGGCGCATGTTACGTCGCTTTAGTTGAATAAATGTTTAAGGGTTTTAGAAATGGGTTTCAGATCGGGGTCAATACAAAATTCGATTTCACGCCTAGGGTAGGCTAAGATGTCTTCAAGAATACGTCCAGAAATTTATTAACAATAGAAATACCATTCAAAACTGTGACTCTCATGCAAGACTTGGATAGCACGTCACATTGATACCTATCAACTTGTCATCATCATTCACGATGTTGCCTACAGAAAGTCTGGCTTTGGTGCATTCCACACAAGAAAGTCAACAACGAAAGGATCGGGGCTCTTTATTTATGGCTTGATACGACAATGATTGACTTTAGTGGTTTGATTACTTTGAATTCGCATAACAGGTTGGTTATGAGTATTAAAGCTAACAACCTTACGAAAAGTATGATGAGTAGTTAACCAATTGTTTCCAAAAATCACATCAAAGGCAGGTATTTTCACAGAGATAAGATCGACAGGTAACCTGAAATTGTTGATTTGGACAAGATTTATAAATAGTGGAGGTAACAAAGGTTTCTCCCAACTGAGTTTAAACAGATATAACAAAGTCTAACTTCTCTAGAGTTAACTTTAATTATTGAACACAACTAGGTGCAATAAAAGAGTGAGTAGAACCCAGATTCAACACTCAGATAGACTTCGCAAGAGTTTATGACTAACATACCCATGATAATTTTATTCGTGTTCCTCGTCACGAAAAAAAAATGCTCTCTTAAACCATCGGCTTTGGGCTTGTCTCTGGGACATCCTTTGGTGCCTCCATCCTAGCTAAACTTGTCTTGGTGAACCACAAAATCAAGCTAATTGACCTTCTCTTCCACAATTATAACACGCTTTGACGGCATCATCGCGCATTTTGGATCGATGTGTCCCTCCCTCCGCATTTGAAGCATATGATAGGTGGTCGTTCTCCTTCCTTAACAACGGTCTTTGGTGTCGACGTCTTTCCATCATTGTTGAATCTCCTCTTCTTGAAATGTCCATTCTTATTGTTTTGACCATGATTACCACCAAGTGGTTACCATTTCTCGCATGTTGATTCCTCCATGCTTATTGTCACCGCTTCATGATCAAGTATCACCCAGATTATCATTTTTCCGGTCCGCTCACTTTTGGTTGCATTGACTCGTTATCGCGCTTCTACTAATCGAGCCCTATTCACAACATCCGAATATAAACAAAGTTTTGAGAAATGAGGTATTGACGATATATCGGGTTTCAAACCTCTTAGAAACATTCGCGCCATTCGCTTCCTCAAGATCAACCAAATGGGATGTAAATCGGAGAACTCGACAAACTTAGCCTCGTCATCGCGACACCTGGCCATATTGTTTTGTTCCAACTTGATAAACTCCACCTCCTTCATGTGATGAACTTAGCCTCAGTACTTGTCGTTGAACAGCTCTTGGAATTTCTCCCAAGACATCTTGAAAGGCCAGTCGGGTAACGCTTTTCTGATTCCCACCAATAATCCGCTTTTCACGCAACATAAAGGTGGCAAGGGAACCTTTTGCTCCTCTGAGCATCCCAAGTTATCAAATATCTTGGTGATCTCGCTTAACCACGCCTCCGCCTTTAAGTGGTTTCGCTTTCCCAAAACTCGTGGTCCCAACTCCTTGAATTGCTTAGCGGTGACCAACCGTGGGTTGCCATTGTTTCCACCGCCTTTTACGTAAACAGGAGTCTTTCTCACCGATGTTGCATGAATTTCATAAAGCCTCTAAACATCCCATCGTTCATCATTTCATCGGTGTTATTATTTACCTGAGGATTACTGTCTTCCTGTTGCACATTATCCTGGATATTGATCGTTGGTGACTCAACGGTCTCAGGTGCTTCATTGCTTATCCCAACATTTTTGGATGCCATTTTTAAATAATTCCACAAAACAAGGGTTAATTAATATATCACATATTATCCCTATACTCTGACCGACCAGTTAAATAACAAATAAACTTAGGTAGGTCATACTAGCGAAGGAATTCCTCGTGTCTCCCCTCCTAGTTCTATTCTCACATCTTAGCCAGGGATCATATCCCTAAGCTTTGATACCAACTGTGACGCCCCCAAAATTAGGTATACATCACCCATCTTCAGTCGCCAGATACATGGTACATAATTCAAATATAACTTAATAATACAACTGTCGTGTACAATACGACAAACATAAAGTGTGAGTTTGAATACAAATATTGTCTACTAGAGAGTATACAAACTCAAAAGGAGTCCTCATTACAATTATTATCACACTATTTCACGTAATAGTGAGGACTACTAATGCACCATTTAGACCATCACCTGTTCTCGACTAGTCCCAAATGCCACGCTCTCATTTCCTCAAGAGAATAAGAAAAGAAAGGATGAGCTCAACTAGCCCAAAGAAGAAATATTATGACTAAGATAATGCTAATAATTTAACGTTAGTTTTCAAAGAAGTTGTTAAACCGATAAAATATAATAACTATCAAGTTTAACTGCAATGAACAAGCAATCCATTAAGAGTCAAGTAGAGAATAAAATCTACTATCTTCTATGATTTAAAAGGTTTTTCATCACTTTTATCATTGGGACTCAAATTTTAATAAATAATCTACATCATCGAATCACCCTCGCACTACGCCAAGGATATTCTTTAAGATCACCACCATTTAATTATCCATACACTACTACTAAAGATAATCATGTTTTCATCAACTATCCCGATCATGCCATAAAATAATTCATTCTTTGCACTATGGCCAAAGAGAATCCATAGCCATAATCATACTCAAAACTCGTCCATCAATGTACTACGCGCCAACGATGACTTTTTCCACATCATTTGTAACATTACTAAGCATGATTATAATCAATAATCCTCGGTCATAATCATACCAAGTCCATCTATGCACCACAAAAGCCACAAATGACTTTCAACAAAATATAAACATGAGGATGATGACAATGATATAAGAATTCAATAAAACAAGTTCAAGAATTAATTTATCTAGAACCGATAACGCCCAAATTATCAACATGATACTTCTTTTCAGAGAGTAAAATTCAAGAATGCTCGTAAGAATATTTCCATGAAAAAGATATGGATGAAGCGCAAATATCAAGGATATTCCACTAATTTCATGGAGTATGTAAGTTAAAGTTTTAAGCAATCGAGTATAATAAAGAATGGAATAACAAAAGAAATCGCCACGCACGCGATAGATCAAATGTAATAAGACAAAGTAAAAGTTATTCTAATAGAATAATAAATAACGAAACTGTGTCCCGCCAGAAAAACGCATGTATGTGATATTCCAATAGAATAATAAATAATGGAACCAGTCCCACAGAACGCATGCATGTGATATTCTCGATGTAATAATAAATAATTAAATCACAGAAGAATTTCACCAAGTGTAGGGTAGCCCACATATACATGTTATTCTAACAGAATAATAAATAATGGAATAGCAGAAGTTCTCTTCATGAATACAAAAGAAATAATACCCCTTACCGTAAAAGAAACTGAATATAAGAGTAGGGAAGTAGCAGAATACTTTTCTATAGTTTCTCTATAACCTTTCTCTCTAGAGTTTCAGTGAATTCGTAAGAAATAATGAAGGAATGAGCTTCTATTTATAGAAGAATGGACTGCATAGTAACTAACTTATGAACGGTCCAGATTTATTTACTTTAAATGGACGATCCAGATTGGTTTACTATTAAAACTTAAAGCAACGGTCCATACTGATTTACTATTAAAACTTTAAACCAGCGATCCATATTGATTTACTATTATAACTTTCCACCAGCGGTGCATATTGATTTACTATTATAACTTCAACCAACGGTCTAAAAAATTAGCACATCTCCTCATGGAATAATATTGTACCCAAAAATGATATGGACCGAAAAGAAATATATTTTACGGGTGATCAATAGTACCCCGTGAGTAGTAACTCGTGAATAGTACTCTGACATGAAAAGTGTCCCGAATACCCGATTGAACAATACTGAGTGACTTCTCACATAAACATCAATAATCAATACCGTGTGCTACTGTGCAACTACGCGTATTTTTTAACACCGGGTGTTTCAACAGTTAACGGTAAAACTTCTGCCGTTATTTTCATAAAGTATTTTTGTCGTTTTCTCAATCCGACAATAATTCCGTTGCGGGGTCCACCAATGATTATACCATCATACGGATATTCCCAAACAAAAAGAATATTCCCCGACCAATCGAATATTATATAACCACTTGCTTACTTTGCAAAATTTGTAACTATTACCCACAACTATAACATTACATCAAATCAACACCATAATATTAAAAAATTATTTCGAGAAAATTAAATCTTTATTCTTAAAATCTGGGGTCTCACACCGAGTCCCTATATAAATCTCGCGCCGGAGCACCACATCAGCGCCGCAACGCGGCCCACAGTTCAAACTGTGGCACCGCGGCGCCACTTAGCAGAATGTTCTAAAATGACTTCTGTCTTGCACAGAAGTCTGAAATTTTTAATAGTAATACTATAAGACCAAATAATTCTGTTATTATAGTATTGTAATGTGTTGAACGAACATGGTGTTAATACCTAACGAGTTTATTATCGTTTAGGAATATAATTTGATTTCATGGTTAGACATTTAAACCATACCTGATGTAACGTTGATTATGACTAATCATGTCATGTTAACATATGTATATAGGATATTGTGATTTGGATATTAACGGTTTAATCTACGCGCAAGGCAAGTTCTCTAACTCCATACTCTCGTTGAATTATTTTGTTGTGTTTATGCAAGTTTTCTAATCCTAAAGCTTCGTTATGCAAAATTCATATTGAGTAAAGTTTTTCTTCCATTAAGCAATTTAATTGTATCTAGTTATTCATGAAGATACAAGCTTCCCATCTCTACATTTTTGTTGAGATAGTTATTATTATTATGCAAGTTTTTCTTAACTCTAAACTTGTTATATTAGCATGCAAGTACCTTTATTCTGTTGAACCAGTTTATCGTTCAAGTTATTATTTGTTGTGCATGCTTGATATTAAATTCTAAGATGTAACCTTAGCTTAATGTTATTCAAAGCAAGGTACGATGTGTTATTCAATGGTTATGCTATTAGATTATCCCTAAAGCATGAACTTAGAATGAAATGTTTATTCAGTCAGGATTATTCAATAACATAGTGTTATTATCTTTTATTTAACTAATTCTTAGTTGATGTCCGTTGAATATCAAATTACCTTGAAGTGTATCCAAACCAAACTATCTTTGGGGCGGACTTGTACTCAAAATACTGAGATGAACAACCCTATTTATAGGGGTTACGCTTAGTTTTGTACTTTGCGCTGAAATGTTTGTATACAATACATGTACGAAGGGTTGATCCCCCTAAGTACCCTGAAGTTGTGAGAACCCTGAATTTCACATAATTCAAAATTTTGGAATAAATTTTTTTTTTAGAAAAAGAATAAAGAAAGTACTTGAATCATATAAGTTTATATGATAATTAAGCTAGATAGTTAATTTATTAACTAAGAAGTATAGTTAATCATTCTCAAGGAAGAGTAATGAAAGTTATGTAAGAAATTAACATAGCTTGAATGTTAGCCTTGATTATTAAATTAAAAGGATTTACAATCCTTAAGTAATTGATGATTGATATGAGTATGTATGTGTTTATAACTTATTAAGTCAATTTGGGCTAATAAGTTAATAAACTAGGGGAAATATGTTAGGACATATGATGAGTGAGTTTTATACTCATAATTGAGTGCGTTTGAACATAATCTTTTGGATGTTTTTAAGTGTTTATGTCTATTCATGCATGTTTTATGTTGTTTTGTAGGAATTGGGACAAAAGTTACTTGGATCGACGTTTGGGGTGGCTAGATGCACGTTTTTGGCTTGCCATTTACACAGCAGTCACTTTAGATCCAATTTGAGTATTGTTCTGGACCTTATTTCAAAACACTTAAAGAATGAAAGTTATAGATCTACTTCTCCTCTTTCCGGATCATCTTGAATCATCAAAACCGGAGTTCGAAGGAAGAAGTTATGGCTATTTTCCCAAAGGACGTCGGAGCATAAAATGTCAGAACATGGGACCAGCGCCGGGGCGCCCAAAATAGGCCTATGCCTAGCGCCGGGGCGCTGGGGAGCAGTGGTTGAGCGTTAAGCCCAGTGCTGGGTCACTGGGGAAGGGCTTGGTGATGGTCTGGACGCGTTTTTGGGCGAGTTTTGACACCTTTTTGACTCTAAATTGGATTGGGTCTGTTCCTATGCTAAAAATTAGACTTGTAACCTATAAATACATGATGTAAGACATAAAATAAGAGGGAATACATAGCTTAGCTTAGATAAAACACTCCATTAGATTAGACATTAACCCTAGTTCTTAATTAGCCATTGGTGATTGAAGCAACTTGGAGAACACTGAAGATCAAGAGCAAAAGCAAGAGGGGAGCATTAGATTTGCTGACAACAGATTCTATTCTCTTCTCTTATCATACTTTTATCTTTTAACGTCTATTCAGTTGTCGATTCATGGTTTCCATTCATTAATTATGAACTAACTCTTTTATTAAGATTTCAATTGAACCTTTTATGTCTATAAATTAGTTATTTGATCTATTCCAATTATTTATGTCAAAGTGAATTGTTTATCTTGTCTTGTGCTTATTGATTAATTATCTGGCCAATAATTACCTTGTTACTCTAGAAGGAATTGAGAGAGGAATTCTAGGGTTAGAACTGGGCTTGATAACGTGTGACTTATTTATTTGCACAGTGAATAATTAGGTTTGTGAATTGAATGGAAATATCTGCTCACCGCATGTAAATACATAAGGAATTGGAATCAAGGAGTTTAATTCAATTTTTTTGCTCAGAATATAGCAAGATTAATCTGGATTAAATAGAAGTCAATTGATCACTTGGAAAAGGACTTTTGGCATTTGGGAATTCCTGTTAACAATTCAGTAGGCATAATAATTGGGATAATTGGATAATTGATTTATAGTTCATAATTGAGGATATTGAAGTCTTAACCTTTATTTATTTGAATTCAGTTATAAAGAAATTCAGTTTAATTAGCTAATTTAGTTTTCTTAATTAGAAAAATCACGATTTGAGATTGTTTAAATAAAATTGATTTGGTTAAGAGTTAGTACTTGGTAATTTTTATTAAATAATTCCTCGTGGGAACGATACTCTACTTTCACTTTATTACTTGTTGACCGTGTATACTTGCACGTATTCATTGATTGCAAAATCAATCAACAACATATGTGAGTTATGTACGTGATTGAGTAAATATGTATTATATAATGTGTATACATTTATTTTGTAAAGAGGTGAAGAATAAAGTTATGTAGCCTAATACATATATTAGGTATGATAATTAAATAACCTAATGTGTTATAATTTAAGAGAATGATAGTATTTAAAAATATATACTAATCCTAAGAGATTTATTTTATGCGTCTCAATTAATTAATCTTATAACCTAAAGAATAGCAAGTCTAATTGGGTTATGAAATTAAACATATATGAGTAAGAAATTAACTTGCTAATGTGTGTAATAGAACCCTAATTAAATAGTGGGGAATGGATAAATTATTAAGTATAGAACTATGTTGATTTGCAAGTCCATAGAATTAAAATTACTAGCCCAAAGAATTAAAAGAGTGGCCCAACCTTTAGCCTAAGTGGGAGGGGACATGTTCGACATTTATTAAGGTAATTAAAGCATAAAATGAAAACAATTTTAGACAATAGAAAGGCCACTTGGCTGAAATTTAGAGAGGAGAGAAAGGGGGGAAGAATGTAATGATTGCTTACTTTAATAGGTGGACAACTTCCAACAAGTGTCCAATTTTCATTTAACCAACACTTTATCTAAACTTGTAAGCAACCACTTGGTAATTGAGTGGGAGAGAGAAGAGTTAGATATGTTGGTAGATTAGGGATAGATATACCAAATATATCTATACTTACTTTTCCAAAAAACCAAAATCTAAGTCTTATCTTTTTCTTTTCATCTTATTATCTAGCAAAAGCTAAGAAAGAAAGAGAGAGACTAGAGAAGAGAGAGAGAAAGTCTAGGAGTTCGGCTATAGAGAGAGAGGGAGAGAGGTAGAGTTTTTGCAAGCCATCTTGCTCCATAATCAAAGTTTAGAAAGAAGGAAAAAGAAAATCAAGCAAAGGTATAACCAAATTTCTACTTATATAGTCTAATTTCCTTTTTAGTTTGATTTGATTTTTTTTTTATAATTTGAAGTTTTGATCTTGAGGTTTAAAACCTTAGATCTAGGTGTATATAAGTGTTTCATATTTAGATCTAACCTTTTTGAGGATCAAAAGTTAAATCTAAAGTATGAGATAGAAACTAGGTTTTTCAAAATGTAGAGAACCTAATTTTTATTAGCCTTGATGGTGTTTAATTTTGTGTTTGATGCTTGATTGATGAAATAGATCATGTATTATGGTAGATTCATGGGTATATGGAGTATGAGTAGGTAGTATGATGAGTTATGTTGGTTATTATGTGAGAACATAGAAGTTTTTTTAGAAACCACAAAGGGTGGAAAATCAGATTTTTGTAAAAACGAAACATGAAATTCAAATGACCATATCTCTTATTATATTTCGAATTTTTGAGTGTGGTCAAGTCCTAGAGTTAGATCTATGGGTTTTCTAATATATCCAAATGGAATCACTTAAAAAGGATTTACACATTTTCGTGTGGAATGATTTTAGTAAAGGATGAAAAATTTGGAAATGCTTAAAAAGCTGCTGTGAAGAAATTGGAAGGGCTGTTTTGGCCACTTATTTAATGAGATAAAATCCGGCCTTTTGAGCGATGAAAATATATGGGATAAAGTAGGTTGTGTACAAAAATGAGCTCATTCCGACTTAAAATGACCAATTCAATATTTGGGTTTTTTGGACAAAAATTGCTATAACCGGAGTTCTATAACTCCGATGGCCACGAAATTTAAACTGGAGGCTCATGTTAACACGTATAAGATTATATCATGCGATAGGAATTTTTGGAGTTAAGCACGAGGTAGCTAATTTCTTAAGGAATTAACTAAGAATGATTTTTAAAAAATACTAAAGGAAGTTGGAAAATTATCGAAAAATACTTTTTGTGTATGAAATATATGTATATATGTTTGGACAAAGGATAGAAAAATAATAAGCTGATTTGGTGTTTTCATGAAAAGGATATGGAATCCAAATTACCGGATTGAAAAATCGGATGAATCCAAACTATGTCAATTGAAAAGAAGTTTCTTGAATTGAAAATATGTTGAATCCAAATTATTTGGATTGCAATCTAGTTGTTGGATTTGGAATCCGATTTCTTTGGATGCGGTTTGATTGCCGGATATGAAATCCAAAGTTGTTGGATTAGTATTTGACTTATGAGATATTAAAGAAGAACTTATAATATATAAGATTAGAGTGTTAAAACATAATATATATGATATAGAGATTAAAGAATTAGCAAAGGATGATAATAATACTAATATTGTAAGGTGTTATCTAATATTTAATTATGTGTTTTAGTGTTAGATAATTGATTGATAAAATAATTGTACTACGATACAAAGTATGATATGCTGATTAAAAGACCAATCTTATTAATGATAGATATTACAAAAGAAGTTAACTTAAATTGCGTAGAAGTAGTCAACAAGTCAGGCAAGTTCCTAACTCAACTTGAGTTACTATTTTTCAAGCATGGTAGTGAATAATTATTGATAGTTATTGTAACAATCCAAAAATTTAAATTATAATTTTAAATATTTATTGAATTATATAAATATTTAATTGGTGCATTTATTGCTAAATAAATATTTGTTTAATTTGAATTGATTATTTATTTATGTTGTAAATAAACAATTAATGAGTTAAGAAAATTATTATTATATTGATATTTCAAGTTGATGGTTAATTATTTGTATTGAGTTATGTGATTAAATGAATTATTTAATTAATGGTTATTTGAATTAATTAAATTAAATATGAAAGCTTGATTAAATAAAGTGTGACAAATAACTATAGTATAAGGAGTTATTAAAAATAAATTAAAGTAGTTTTAATCTAGTTTTACCCAAACAATGCTTAAGGATATAAATTCTTTAAAATTTAAATGGTTTGCCAAACAAGCCTTATGGCTTTTGATATTTCTAATTTATAAAATAAATAAAATAAAATAAATAATAAATATAATGTATACGTTATTTTGGGTAACTGATGATGGCTATTAAGGCCATATCAGTTTTGTTTTTTTTTTATTACGCATACTAGTTGCTGGGTTTTGAGAGAGTTCAGAGAATAACAGAGAGAATTGAGAAAAGAGTTTGAGAGATTGAGGGAGATTGGTCTTCAACTAACAAAGATTGTATAAGCTAATTGAAGGTATGTTCTACCACTTTGATATTATTTACTAGTATTTTGGTGAAGTTTTGTTATACTCTGTGAATTCTATTTCTTCTACGCTCTGTGAGTTCTAGTTTTTCTTCCGAATTGTTGTTATGTAACTAAGTTATCGGGGTTATACATGTTTATAGTAATTAGATATGGTGTTTAAACAATAATCGCATGCAAATTTCGTCTATAGTAGGAAGAAAATTTGTCAGTATATGTATTCTTGGTATGTTTCCATATGTAATCATGTAAGTACCAATTTTAATGGCCAATTTGGTTGTGAAACTGTAAATTGAAGTTTATTTATGGTATTTCATTGAGATACGACCGGAACGTAGTTTGAATAGAGTATTTTGGTCTACTAATGAATTTACAGTGTTTACTGTGTTATCAACTATGGAGTTTTAGTTTTTTTTTAAAACCATGTTTTCAAAATTTAAATTTTTAAAATCTTGGTTTAGTCATTGTTAATTAGTACCTGAATAATTGGTTATGATTATGGGTAAATTATGTTAGTTGTTCATGTAAATTTAGATGTTAGCAGTATCATTTAGTACAAATTTAGTTGTAATGTTCTTCGTCGTTGGTTCTTCGAGTTTGGCGCGCTACCAAATACCAAATTTCGCTACCAAAGACGAAAGTTTGCGCTTCAAATACCAAAATGGGCCAGTTAGCTCTCGCCCTAGCACTAGAACTCGCGCCCCGGCGCCACTGATCCGCGCCCCGGAGTCAGAAAAGTTGTCTGAGTTGGGCAGTTTTGACCTCCTGTAGTAAAACAGCCATACCTTTCTCATACGAACTCCGATTGAGTTGATTCAAGATGATCCGGAACGAGGACAAATAGACCTACAACTTTCATGCTTTAAGGTGTTTAATTTGAGGTCTGTAACTGTAGTCAAAATGGCCATATTTAGGACTGTTGTGTATTTGGAGCCAATCGGAGGGCGTCAGGATGCACGAATGCAAGTGCAACCCTTTGTGTATTAGTATAACTTAATGATAACATGTTGGACATATAATAGAATGTTGTATCAAGTTGTTAATGTGCATGTGGTGCAATGACATGATCACTTAAGTAGTTGTAATAAAGCTAAAAAGTAATGTTCATGAAAAGATGTGATGTTGTTTAAACTTAAACTTAGTTAGTAGCTATACTAAGAGTAATAAAGTAACTCATAAAGGTAATGTTAGTGTAACTAATGTGTATTGTCAATACATATGGTATGTGTAGGACTTGGGGTGAATGTGAATAGTAATTGTTTAACCTACGCACGAGGCAAGTTCTCTAACTCTACTTTTATAATTGTTCAGCTATCTTTAAGCAAGTTTTCTAATATATTATCTTGTTAATTCAAGTACGGTTTTCAATTCGATTATAATATAATAATGTAAGTTAATCTGGAGCAATTTATTCTTGTATTTAACTTGTTGTTTAGCATGCACAACTATATATATATATATACTAATGTCGAACATTTCTATCATTCAAGTTACTATGCATGCTTAGTATTCAATTCTAATTAACCTTGGCTTAGTATTGTTCAAGAAAGGTATGCTATAGTTATTCAAATGGTATGCTATTAGATTATTCTAAAAAGGTGACTTTAGTTTACTATGATTGATTCAATCACGATTATTCTATAGTATAGTGTTATTGGTTTTATTCAACTACTCCTTAGTCGATGTTCGTTGAATTTCAAATTTCCTTGAAAGCTTATCCAAACCAAACTTACTAAAAGTGCGGACTTGTATTCTAAATAATTTGAGATGAACTACTCTTTTAATAGAGGTTTACGCTTAGCGTTGAAATGGTTGTGCACAATACATTCACGAAGGGTTGATCCCCAAGCACGTGGAGTCCTTATAGTCTTATGATTATTAAAGTTAAAGTTGAAAGATTACTTATAATCTGTGGATATGATTCGTGGTCATTAGACCCTCGTTGAATGTTATAATTTTCGTAAAGTTAATAGAATATATTGTTCATTTCTATTGAGCCTAATATTGGCAATTGATGTAAAAGTTTAAAGATTTACTTATTGTTATTTCAAGTGGGCCTTGTTTTTCACTCTTGCCGTCAGAAAATTTCTTACAAACTAAAGTTGAAACGTGGTGACGTACCTAGTACCAAAGAAGGGAAAAGGAAAGATGAATAAATATCAAGACTTATAATAGTTTTGATAGTTTACTTTCAGAATTTGATTTAAAGATTGTAATGAAGTTATTTAATTTTTCCGTATTTGAATGATTGTTGTTAAAGGTTAGATAACCTGGGAGATTTTTATTTAAGTTTAATCCTGTATGGACAGGTTTTCTTTTATTATTCAATTCTATTATGATTGGGTAGTTAGAAATGAATGTTTTGATTACGTGAACACCAAATCTTGAGATAATGAGTACCGGGATTTGGGGGTGTTACAGTTATTCACATCTATAATGATTGTTGTAATTTGCACGTAGTGTAATTGATTCTTGTTCTATTATTTGAACTATTTATAAATCATGTCTCAGCTAATTGTTTTGGCAAGACTAATATTTGTTAAAGCATGAAATGTTCTATTAATTATGAACTGAATTGTTATTGGAAGATCTATGTCATTGGTTTCGGCTAGATTAGTATTGTTATTAATTATTGAAATCATAGTATTTCTTTGAAAGTAATCCAAACCATATTGTTGTGGTGCGGACTCGTGATGTAAAACTGAGATGAACAAATTTTAATGTCGTAAATCGACTTATGCGCTATTATTGAGTATTATGCATAATATAGGGTACAAAGGAGTTGGCCGCTCCAGGTACTTGCAGAAGAGTATAGTTTAGTTTTTATAACTAATTTATATTCTTGTGGAAATTTAGTTTTATTAACTAAATGATTCCTCTATTAGTTCATGATCCTTTTGTGATCACTCAGCATGAAATCTGGGTATATCCCACTTTATTGAATATTGTTGCAGTATTGTTAATTCTTCTTATTCAATTGAATATTATTGAATCTTTGACCAAATTTTACTCTTTCATCTCTGATATGTTATTCAGTAGGAAATGGGAAAAAAGTTTTATTATTGAGATTGTATTATTATTCAGCTACTTTGAAATCTTTTGATTATTTTTGAAGTTCTATAGAAGCTAGACTCTTTTATTCATGATATATATCATTTATTGTATATTTTAACTTGTTGGGCAAACTCGTTGCTCACCCTTGCTTAAATAAAATATTTCAGCTAATGTCGTTGTAGCAGAAGGTTCTAACAGAGACAAAGGCAAAGGCAAGGCTCAGGAGTAGTTAGTGCCAACTTTTAATGGATATGTTTTATTATATAATTATGTATGTAAACCTTTTGGTTATATAAGGGTATGTAAGTTATGTCAAGGTTAGTTAACATGGGATATTGTTATAAGTTGTATTAAGGAATACTATGAATAATGTTTTTCATTAATGAATGAGTAGTTAGATGTGATATATATAATGGATTGTGAGCACCAAACCCGAGGTTAGGGAACCCGAATTTGGGGGCGTCACAGAAGTCATTAGTCGTATGACTGTAAAAGTTAAAGTTGAAAGATTACTTATAACTGTGGACAAGGTTCGTGGTCATTAGACCCTCAGTCAAATGTTTAAGATGTTAATAGAATTTATTGTCCAATTCTATTTAGCCCCTGAATGGGCAAGGAATCTTTCAGTTCTTTTAAGCCTCTGAATAGGCAACGAACGTATAAGAAATTAATATAACTTATTGTTCAATTCTATTGAGCCCCTGAATGGGCAAAGAATGTAAAAGTTTTATCCATTGATATTTCAAGTGAGCCTTGTTTGCTCACTCTTGCCTATAAAATCCTTACAGCTAAAGATGGAAAGGGTGACGTACCTAGCACCAGTAAAGGAAAGGGAAAGATGAACAAATACTGAAGACTTGTAATAGTTTGATAGTTTTATTATCAAACCTTGATTTAAAGATTGTAATGAAGTTTATTTTAAATTTTCCGCATGAATGATTGTTTGTAAAGGTTAGATAACCAGGGAGATTTTATTTTATGTAATTTCCTGTATGGGCAGGTTTATTATTCAATTTTATTTATGATTGGGTAGTTATAAATGAATGTTTTGATTACGTGAACACCAAATCTTGAGGTAATGAAGTACCGGGATTTGGGGGTGTCACAAGTTGGTATCAAAGCTTTAGGTTATGAACCTTAGGTGGGGGAAAAGCCTTAGGATAACCTTTGAAAAGATAGTGAAGAGAACTCTTATCGAGTTTTAAGGAAGAAGTAATAACACACTTATGTGCTTATGTGTTTATAACTTATGTGCTCGTGAGTGTCGAGTAGAATGATTAATAATTAAAACTTTAAAACTTTGTTATCAGGATGACTAATGTCGGAGAATCCAGTCAGGCTAGAGAGGAAGGACCTCAGATGCCTGTAGAGGAGGAGCCTCGTGACATTCAGGTTGTTTGGGAACAACTACTGCCACGGGAGTTAGCCCCGTTGGTCACAGTGGTTGAAGACGAGGATGATGATGTGGAGACGGATGAGGAGGATCCCGTGGATTTGCTACAGGAGGATGAGGATAACGAGGACGAGGATGAAGAGACTCCACTAACCTCGATGGTTGCTCGTATGTATGATGAAGTCTACGACCGTAACGTGGAACTTCAGGACACAGTTGAGGAGTTGCAGGAGATAGTAGCTGAACAACAGACTGCAATGACACAGAAGGACGACGATATCCAGGATCAAGATGAACGTCTAAATAATGTTGAAGAGAAACTGATGCAGACTGAAGGAGAGAAGGAACAACTGATCAAGATGGTCGTGGAACTGAAGAACAAGCTGAAGGAAGAAGCTACCAAGAGGGCGAGAGCTGAAGATGCATACGAGAAAGCTTATCAACAAACTAGAAGAGCAGTAAGGGACACACAAGCAAAGAGGATGAAGATGGAAGAGATGGATAAGGCTAAAGTGAAGATGCAAGTTGGAGTGAAGATTTTGAAGAACTTTCATATCGATTACAGATTAAGGCTAAAGTGAAGTGTGTTCTGCATTATTATTATTCTTTAGTTTTATATTTGTAATTGAAAGGATGTTATCTTTAATTTATTCAGTTATTATTTCATTTATGATGAACTAAATACTATTTAGGCTTAAGACGGATCTTTAAGTGGAACGATGATTATGTAACTTCGATTTTCAGTTTAATAAGCTATTATCTAGTTTATCTATATTAATTTGAGCTTGAATTTATGAATTGCCTGATCAACGATTCTTTGTGGACTTGTATGATTCGAGAGATGAAATATGAGTTTAGACTTAGTTAATATAGCATGTGTTCTTGATTTTTGTGAATGAACATAATCTTGATCAATGTTAGGGTAGAGATATACTTGACATCGCATGTAATAAAATAAAGGACTTGAAATTAAACCTTCTTTAATTGTAATTCACATGGAGATATAGTGAGTTAGTTGATTAAGGTGTTTAACTTGATTCTATTTAATTTTTGGATTTGAGTTAATACGGTATTAGTACATCGAGAGGTGGTTAGTTCTACATACGTGTTCTTGATTAATAAACTGGGATAGTGAGTTAAATTTGAATAAAGGTGTAATAATCAGAGTGATTCTATTTATTGTTTGGTGATTTTAATAGTTTTAATTCTTTTAGTTACAAACTAGAAATTGATTAGTTTAATAAAATTAGGATTAATAGGAAATTGGTAATTGTGAGGTTTAAATTCTTATTACAGTCTCTGAGGGAACGATACTCTACTTACAATTATATTATTTATTGACCACGTATACTTGCGTGATGTGCGTAATTAGATTTTACCCAACAAGTTTTTGGCGCCGTTGACGGGGACTTTAGTATAGATTTTAATATTTTGCAATATCAGTTTACTTAGTCCAGTTTTACTTAAACATTTTTATTTTTGTTTTGTTCGTCTTATTTCAGGTTTTTGAAGTTGGTTTATGCAAACTCGGTCCAAAAATCCAGACTTGCTTCCTTTTGAGGACGACATTGAGAGACGCTTTCAAAGGCTAAGTAAGTGGATTAAGGATACAAGGGACGACTTTGAAAATTCTGAAAAAGAAGAAGCAATGGCTGCCGAAGACCAGAAAGCGTTTAGGGACTTTGTTACACCCAAGGTGACTGAGCTGCAGTCGAGTATCACCAGGCTTGCTATAGCTGCGAAAACATTCAAGATTAAGCCTGGGACTATTCAGATGATCCAAAACTCAGTTCAGTTTGGGGGACTTGCAAATGATGATCCTAACGAGCATTTGATCAGCTTTATGGAAATATGCAACACATTCAAGTACCATGGGGTGTCAGATGAAGTAGTCAGACTTCGCTTGTTCCCATTCACTCTGCGGGACAAGGCGAAGAGTTGGTTACACTCTCTACCATCAGGTTCAATAACAACATGGGATGACCTGGCTGAGAAGTTTGTAGCTAAATTTTTCCTGCCAGCGAAGACTGCAAAGATAAGAAACGAGATTACCATTTTTGAATAGCAATATGGGGAGTCATTGTACGAGGCATAGGAGAGATATAAAGAATTGCTCAGAAAATGCCCACATCACGGATTGCCTAAGTGGTTACAGATGAACACGTTTTACAACGGACTACATGGGAATCTCAAGACTAGTATTGATGCAGCATCGGGGGGAGCTTTTATGGCAAAGAATTATGAGGAGGCATATCAGTTGATAGAGACAATGGCAGCTAACAACTACCAGTGGCCCACGACATGAATGACACAACCTACGATAGCTGGAGTGTTAGAGGTAGATGGAGTGACAACAATAATAGCGCAGATTTCAGCACTCTCTAAGAAGTTTGACGTTTGGTCAGGGGTAAAGACACATCAAGTTGCAATTATTTTTGAGTTGTGTGCAGGTGAACATCCTACGGATCAATATGCAATCAACCCAAAGTCAGTATAATTTATGGTAGCTACAACAGAATTCCACAGAATATGTACCAGAATACATACAATCCGGGGAATAGGAATCATCCTAATTTGTCGTGGAATAATAATCAGAATCAGAAATTTCCCTGACCGTCGTATCCCCCAGGATTTCAGAATCAAAAACAACCAGCTAAACGTCAAGAGAGGAAATCAGATTTAGAGGAGTTGTTATCAAAATTTATAACAAGCAACGAGGTAGCTATGAAAAACCAAGCAATGTCCATCAAGAATTTAGAAAATCAGATGGGACAGACAGTGTTTGCATTGAATAATAGGCCTCAAGGAATATTACCAAGTGATACAGAGAAAAATCTGAAAGGTAATCACGAGCAATGTCAGGCAATACTGTTGCGAAGTGGAAAATAGCTTGAAGGTCATAAAACAAAAAATTTGGCTACAAAGGAGGTTGAGATAAACAGTGAAAATAAAGTGGTTGAGGACAGACCGGAGGAAGAAAAACAAGTGGAAAAGAACAAACCAGTTAACGAACCGATTGTTTATCCTCCCCCACCTTTTCAGCAAAGAGTTCAAAAGTAGAAATTAGATAAGCAGTTTGCAAAATTTTTGGAAGTTTTTAAGAAACTTCAGATTAATATCCCTTTCACAGAAGCCTTAGAGCAGATGCCAAGTTATGTGAAATTCATGAAAGGAATTTTTTCCAGGAAAAAGAAATTGGAAGATTTCGAAACAGTGGCATTAACATAGGAGTGTAGTGCGGTTTTACAGCGAAAGTTGCCACCAAAGTTGAAAGATTCTGAGAGTTTCACCATTCCATGCACGATTGGGAACATGTCATTCAACAAGTGCTTATGTGATTTGGGGGCAAGTGTGAACCTTATGCCGTTATCAGTTTATATAGAATTGGGTTTACTCGCTCCAAAGCCTACGAACATCTCATTGCGGTTAAATGGATAGGTTTGGTCACGCATCAGAGAGGCATTATGGATGACATATTGGTAAAGGTTGACAGGTTTATATTCCCCGCAGATTTCAAAATTCTGGATTTTGAGGAAGATAAGAACATCCCAATTATCCTAGGGAGACCTTTCTTGGCTACGGGTAGGACATTCATCGACGTACAAAAAGGTGAACTAACGATGAGGGTCCAAGATCAAGAAGTAAAATTTAATGTTTTTAAAACCATGAAATTTCCTATGGATGAAGAAGATTGTTTTCGGATGGATATCATTGATCAGATAATCAACGAAGACATGGGCAAGAGTTTGGTTTACGATCCATTGGAAACAACATTATTGGGAGATGAAGAATTAGATGATCCAAAATTTATGGACTACTTCCAGATGCTAGACTCCCTGCCATGAGTTAGCAGATTTAGAGCACCCTTTAAACCATTGCACACGGATGAAAAAGCCACAACAAGGATAAAATCGTCATTGGATGAGCCACCTACTCTTGAACTTAAGCCACTTCCTAAACACCTCAGGTATGCATACTTAGGCCATTCTAATTCTTTACCTATTATTATTTCTGCTGCACTTAACGAATTGCAGGAAAAAAATTGTTGAGAGTGCTTAGAGATCACAAATTGGCCATAGGATGGACAATTGCGGATATCAAGGGAATCAACCCATCCTTTTGCATGCACAAAATTCTGAAGGAAGATGATGCAAGACCGATAGTGGAGCAACAGAGAAGACTCAACCCAATCATGAAAAAAGTAGTGAAGAAAGAAATCCTGAAATGGTTGGATGCGGGTATCATCTACCCAATTTCAGATAGTAAGTGGGTCAGTCCGGTGGAATGTGTGCCGAAAAGGGGAGGAATGACCGTGGTATAAAATGATGACAATGAGCTAATTCCGACAAGGACAATGACTTCTTGGAGGGTTTGTATGGACTACAGGAAGTTGAATAAGGCAACCCGCAAAGATCACTTTCCTTTGCCTTTTATCGATAAGATGTTGGACAGATTAGCAAAACATGAGTACTACTGCTTATTGGATGGATATTCGGGTTATAATCAGATCATCATCACTCCTGAAGATCAAGAGAATACTACGTTCACGTGCCCATATGACACATTCGCATTCAGGAGAATGTCGTTCGGCTTGTGTAATGCACCCGCTACCTTTCAGAGGTGTATGATGGCCATCTTCTCTGACATGGTGGAGAAAAATGTGGAAGTCTTCATGGACGACTTCTCTGTCTATGGGGATGATTTTGATGCGTGTCTGGAGAATTTTGTAATGGTTTTACAAAGATGCACATACACGAATTTGATCCTTAACTGAGAAAAGTGTCACTTCATGGTTGAAGAAGGCATAATTTTGGGGCACAAGGTCTCGGCTCAAGGATTAGAGGTTTATAAAGTGAAGCTAGAAACAATTGAAAAGCTTCCTCCACCGAGTTCAGTTAAGGGAATTAGAAGTTTTCTGGGACATGCTGGGTTCTACAGGAGATTTATAAAGGACTTCTCTAAGATCGCAAAGCCTTTATGCAGTCTTTTAGAGAAGGTTTCGATATTTAAGTTTGATGAGGAGTGTCAGTTGGCATTCAAGCTATTGAAGAAGAAATTAACTATAGCTCCCGTAATCGTCGCACCAGATTGGAATATGCCATTCGGGTTAATGTGTGATGCAAGCGACTATGCGGTTGGGGCTGTGTTGGGTCAACGCCGAGGGAAGGTATTTCATGCCATATATTATGCATGTAAGACACTCACGGAGACTCAAATGAACTACACAACTACGAAAAAAGAATTACTTGCAGTGGTGTATGCGTTCGATAAATTCCGGGCATACTTGATCGGGACATAGGTAGTAGTTTATACAGATCACTCAGCTATTCGATACTTAATTTTGAAAAAAGATGTTAAGCCATGCCTTATCTGATGGATCCTCCTTTTACAAGAATTTGATCTAGAAATAAAGGATAGAAAGGGTACGAAGAATCAAGTTGCCGATCATTTGTCAAGGTTGGAAAATCAGGGTAAAAAGGAAGAGGACGAGTGTGTAATCAATGAGTCATTCCCGAATGAGAAACTATTTGGGATAAATACAGAATTTCCATGGTACGCGGACTTCGTAAATTATCTAGTGAGCAACATTCTTCCCCCTGATCTTACACGACAACAGGAAAAAAATTTCTTCCTGACGTCAAGTGGTATATGTGGGATGAGCCATATTTATTCAAATAGTGAGCCGACAAGATGATTAGAAGGTGTGTGCCCCACAGTGTAGTGAAGAACATTCTACATGAATGCCACTCATCTGCATATGGGGGACACTATAGTAGTGAGAGAACAGCGGCAAAAGTGCTTCAAGCCGGGTTTTATTGACCTACACTATTTAAAGACGCCCACCAATTTGTTAAAATTTGTGATAGATGTCAAAGGGTGGGCAACATATCAAAAAGGAATGAGATGCCACTACAAACAATTTTAGAAGTTGAGATGTTCGATGTATGTGGCATAGATTTCATGGGGCCATTCCCTTCCTCATTTACCAATCAGTACATTTTGCTTGCGGTGGACTATGTATCAAAGTGGGTTGAAGCCGTAGCACTCCAAACTAACGATGCCAAAGTGTTTCTAAAATTCTTGCAGAAGAATATTTTCACGAGATTTGGCACGTCGAGAGCTATTATAAGTGATAAAGGTAGTCACTTCTGCAACAGATCGTTTACAGCTCTCATGGCAAAGTATGGGGTCAACCATAAGGTAGCTACAACATATCATCTCCAATCCAATGGGCAAGCTGAGGTTTCGAACAAGGAGGTGAAGAGAATCTTGGAAAAGGTGGTAAACCCGAATAGAAAGGATTGGTCTCTTAGGTTGGACGATGCACTATGGGCCTACCGAACTACGTATAAAACACCAATTGGTATGTCACCATATCAATTACTATACGGGAAAGCTTGTCACCTACCTGTCGAGTTACAACATAAAGCCTATTGGGCACTTTAGAAATTGAACTTCGATCAAGCAGCTGTAGGTGAAAAGAGACTACTTCAGCTAAATGAGTTGGGAACAACATGGATCAAGGGTCAGAAAGGAGGCACAATTTTTCACAGCAAGGATCTCAGCTGGTATGGTAAGATATGGTACGCCTTCTTATGTGCAAAATTGTTTCCATCCACGCACACCTCTGATGTGACCAAAGAGAAGGCACTACTTTTATATGCAATTGTGCAAGATTTCATCATCGACGTCGGGGCCATAATCAGTTTTTCAATTCGCCGATGCTTACGAAGGAATTTCTCGGGCGGCTTGCCTCACCCATCACTCATTTGTGGGTTGTGTCGCCAAGCGGGTGTTTGATGGTCTGATGATGAACCCACTCAGATGCCGCTGTAGCTACTAGATTGCAGAATGATCGTGCGGTATTCGGTTTGGTCCAGGGGTGATTCACATCCTAGAGGTTTAGGCTTTATTTTTCCATCAGCTTCGAAAGACGAAGTTAACGCTGAAGACACCTCAGAGGATGTGGATGCGACTATGGGAGAGAAAGGAGTAGAGGCAGAACCACCATCCGACGCCATATCTAGCCCTCAATTTCTTACTTTTCAACGCCAAATGGATGAGCATAAAAAGGAAGCACGACGGGAGATGCGATGAATCGCAGCTAGGCAGGATCACATGTTTGAAGCAATGAACATATCGTTCGCATCATTGAACATGACGCTCCAAAGCTTCAATCCTAATGCTCAATTTTTGTACCAGCATTCAGCCCCAATGCCACGATTTCCACCAAGTGACTCTAAAGAAGAAGAACACAACACACCACCACCCCAGGCTTAAAGTGATTACAGGGAAGTCCTCATATTTTTATTGCTATATCTATACAATGAGGGCATTGTAATTGTCAAGTTTGGGAGATTTATTTTCATGTTTGCATTTCATGTGTGCATATTTAAGTTCATTAAGCTAGGTTTGCATAGTAGTTTATTGTTTAGTTTAGGTTGATCAATTGTTGCATTCATGTAATCATATAATTGCATAGTAGCTTAGGAGAATAAATAGTTTTTATTTAGTTGCATTCATGTTATGTTTACCCTACACATATATATATAAAAAAATCATTAGTTAGAATTGTGTTGTTTTGGATATATCCAGCAGTCAGTATAGTTCATTTTTATTGTGGCCAATGATGAGATTGGGATTAAGTAAACAAATACAGTATGTGACAACCCCAAAATAGGTCCATTCCATCCAACCCATTCTGAGTCGCCAAATACATGGTACAGAAAACAACTACAACTTTATTACAACAATTGTAAATGCAAAAATACAACAACTCATATACTGTGAGTTTGGATACAAATATATACCAACTGTGACTCGTGTCCCAACCGTAATGTGATAAATGTCCCATCAGTGGACAACACCTCACAGTGATACCTGCATAAAGGTATATTCAAAAACTGTTTTAGAAATTAGAATCTTTGGGAAGTGCTCAAGGAAACCTTCGTACATGGGAGGCCATGCTACCAGGTTATGATTGATATCATATGTCCACAGAATTATCCGTAGTTGACCTAATAGACCCCAAAGAAAAACAAGAAGATTACTATCATATTCTTTCCAATGGTGAGTCTTCTCTTGACATATTATTATCTCCACTGTCTCTAATCGTGAATTATACTTCAAACAAACACAAAGATTATATAGGTAATGCTCGTAAATATACTCAGCAAGTGGATGTGCACAACCCTGTTTATAATGACACGAGGTTGTATGACATTAGATATCTTATATGATAGTGGCAAAACACCCTTCCAACGTTGGTTCGCCTCACCCTATTGGATTCATCAAATATAACTACTAAATGATGACCACCGTTCTATTCCCCTGTTATCCCCGCTCGACCCAGCTACACTCGTATTACCTGAAAGGAATTTTGAAACAGAAGAGTGAGCACAACTAGCTCAGTAAAGAATATCATGACTAAAGATAAATAAATTATCAATAGCCTTCAACAGTAATAAATCAGAGATTTAGAACATATGGTAGATGATAAAAATTTTCAACCATAGTTGCAGCGGAACGAGCAATCCATTAGAAGAGTCAAATAGACCATAAAGTCTATTATCTTCTCCACATTAAAAGTCAACCAACAATGTTTTATCCCTGTAACATTAATCAACAGTTCCTTTCCACAATTATATGAATAACTCATAATCATAATTGTAATTCTAAATTCCTCTTCGCATCTAGGACGAAGATAATTTTCATCACATGTCTTTACCTGAAACATCAAAGATCATGGTTATACCAAATCACAGTTCTTGTTTATAATCATACTAACAATTTCATCTTTGCTCTATGTCCAAAGATATTCATCAACAGACCATCTTTGCACTACAGGCCAAAGATATTCAACAACAGGTCATCTTTGCACTACGGGCCAAAGATATTCATCAACAATTCATCTTTGCACTTCATGCCAAAGATATTCATCAACAGATTCATATTCGCTCACAAGTGCCAAATATATTAATATCTCAAAGAAATATATAATCATTTCAAAATCTATATAAACCATAATTATAACCATGTTGATCATCAATTCACCTTTGCACTTAAGCTAAAAATATTCAATTGTAAATTCAATGGTCATGATCATACTAGTCACAATTCATCTTTGCACCATCTTGGCCAAAGTAAACCCATAGTCATGATGATCATACCAATAATCTACCCATCTTTACACTCAAGTCAAAGAGAAATTTCTTCACCAGATTATAAAAATGTTATATATGATAATAAAAACAATATCATCAAAACATGGATTTAATCTCAAGAGTAATATTCATAAATCAACTATAATTTGGTTAGAAAAAAGAAACCAATTTTGTCATGAATAGTAACTCGTGAATAGTAAACCATGAATAGTAACTTCGTGAATAGTAACTCATGAATAATAACTCGTGAATAGTAACTCATGAATAGTAAACCCGACACAAAAAGGTAGAACTTCCACAATAAAATCCATACCAATATTTCGGTATAATGATATTGAAAGAATAACATCATTACGAAAAAACATCCCTTACAATCCCCTAAAAATCCCTTACCTCAAAAGAGCAGCACTTCTGACTGGATATCAGATATGACGCTGAAGGAAACTTGCACTGATGAATAGCAACTCACCAAATATCTAAATACTCATAAAATACACTCGATAATCTAGAGAGAAAAAGAGTGAAAACTTATGAATTTTGGTGTGATTTTCAATTCTAACTTAGCCCTCTATTTATAGGAAAATGTTAGCACGCCGAAGTAAACTTGACCTGCTACCTGATGGCTTTACCTGCTACTATTCCACCGACCAAAAATCAGCCATCTTCCCCAATAACCAAAAGTGGGGCCAACCCATTTCTAGAATTTTCCACCAAAATCATTTATAAACCTAATTTCTAAATCAATCACCTCTTAAAATTCATAACAAATCATGCATTCATTTTTAACGGTTCAAAATTTGTGAACATATACTCAACATATATATGTATAACATATCCAAAAATCACAACGATCCAACGGTCAGATTAAAAATTATAACTCACACAATAAAGCTGTAAGAAGACTGATTTGATCTTTTAATACCTCCAATCCGACAAAATACTAATAACATACCTCAACATTAATTCCTTCATTTATAACCACATAAATAAATCCATCATTTATATCCACATCAAATAAATATTTCATTATCATATGAATCAATAATTAATTATTCACAAATAATATTACAGAATCACATTTATGACAACCGGTAGCTCCTAGAAAGAGGGGGCCTTCCGATAAGGATTTCTCCTTACTGGCGCGCAATTAGGTGACCAAACCTCTCCTTAACACAACTTTCTAGACATTGCCAATAATGTTATCTAATAATATTATTCAAATAATATGAATTATTGATCTGATAATGGGAAATATTGTGCAGTGACAATTATTGAAACAACAATAATATAAAATATCAACGCAGCAATTATTGAACCAATAAAATAAAATATTGAACAATAATTACTGTAACAATTATTGAGTAGTGCCTTCTTAGGTAAGAATCAATAATTCAAAATATCTTGCAAAAACCCAGGTAATACTCGGCATGCGACGCCAGACATCTTGTATATTTTAACCACTAGGGTATTCCAACAATGTTAACGGTAACAACTACGCCGTTATTTATAAAAACTCAAACTTGTCGTTTTCTTCATCCGACAGTTATTTTGTTATGGGGACCATAAATGGCTGCGCCGTCGTACGAATATTCTCCGACAACAAGAATATTCCACGACCAAACGAATATTTCCCGATAACAATAAGTATTTTATAGCCACTTGCTTATTTTGAAAAAATTTCAAATATCACCCTTAACTTTAACTTTTTATCAATTTAACCATTTACTAAATAGAAAAATTGAATACTTTTATTTCATAAAATTCGGGGTCTTACAATCTCCCTTCCTTATGAAATTTCGTCACCAAAATTTACGTACTTGGTATTTCAAGAGTTGAGAATACCTTGCTTTCATTTCAAATTCCATCTTCCCTGTCCTCATGATTTCTCCATTGCTCATCTCCTGTATTTCAGATATCATTCTAGAATACAGCTTTAAAACAAGGGTTAATTGAACAAATTAACATATCACATAATATCCCCATATTATGACTGACCAACAAATAAGCTTAGGTAGGACACACTAGCGAAGGATTTACTCACCTCTCCCCTCCTAGTTCTATTCCCCGATCTCCGCCAGAGACCATATCCCTAAGCTCTGATACCAAATGTGACAACCCTAAAATAGGTCTATTCCATCCAACCCATTCTGAGTCGCCAAATACATGGTACAGAAAACAACTACAACTTTATTACAACAATTGTCGTGCAAAATACAACAACTCATGTCTTTGTGAGTTTGGATACAAATATATACCAAGCTGTGACTCGTGTCCCAATAGTAATGTGACAAATGTCCCATCGGTGGACAAAGACCTCATGATGATACCTACATAAAGGTATAGTCAAAAACTGTTTTAGAAATTAGAATCTTTGGGAAGTGCTCAAGGAAACCTTTGTACATGGGAGGCCATGCTTCCAGGTTATGATAGATATCATATGTCCACAGAATTATCCTTGGTTGACCTAATAGACCCCAAAGAAAAAGAAGAAGATTACTATCATATTCTTTCCAATGGTGAGTCTTCTCTTGACATATCATTATCTCCAATGTCTCTAATCGGGAATTATACTTCAAACAAACACAAAGATTATATAGGTAGTGCTCGTAAATATACTCAGCAAGTGGATGTGCACAACCCTGTTTATAATGACACGAGGTTGTATGACATTAGACATCTTGTATGATAGTGGCAAAACACCCTTCCAACATTGGGTTCGCCTCACCCTATTGGATTCATCAAATATAACTACAAAATGATAACCACCGTTCTATTCCCCTGTTACCCCCGCTCAACCCAGCTACACTCGTATTACCTGAAAGGAATTTTGAAACAGAAGGGTGAGTACAACTAGCTCAGTAAAGAATATCATGACTAAAGATAAATAAATTATCAATAGCCTTCAACAGTAATAAATCAGAGATTTAGAACATATGGTAGATGATAAAAAATTTCAACCATAGTTGCAGCGAAACGAGGAATCCATTAGAAGAGTCAAATAGACCATAAAGTCTATTATCTTCTCCACATTAAAAGTCCACCAACAATGTTCTATCCCTGTAACATTAATCAACAGTTCCTTTCCACAATTATATGAATAACTCATAATCATAATTGTAATTCTAAATTCCTCTTCGCATCTAGGACGAAGATAATTTTCATCACATGTCTTTACCTGAAATATCAAAGATCATGGTTATACCAAATCACAGTTCCTATTTATAATCATACTAACAATTTCATATTTGCACTGTGGCCAAAGATATTCATCAACAGACCATCTTTGCACTACAGGCCAAAGATATTCAACAACAGGTCATCTTTGCACGGGCCAAAGATATTCATCAACAATTCATTTTTGCACTTCATGCCAAAGATATTCATCAACAGTTCATATTTGCACTACAGGCCAAATATATTAATATCTCAAAGAAATATATAATCATTTCAAAATCTATATAAACCATAATTATAACCATGTTGATCAATTCACCTTTGCACTTAAGCTAAAAATATTCAATTGTAAATTCAATGGTCATGATCATACTAGTCACAATTCATCTTTGCACCACTAGCCAAAGTAAACCCATAGTCATGATCATACCAATAATCTACCCATCTTTACACTCAAGTCAAAGAGAAATTTCTTCACCGGGATTATAAAAATGTTATATATGATAATAAAAACAATATCATCAAAACATGGATTTAATCTCAAGAGTAATATTCATAAATCAACTATAATTTGGTTAGAAAAAGAAACCAATTTTGTCATGAATAGTAACTCGTGAATAGTAAACCATGAATAGTAACTTCGTGAATAGTAACTCATGAATAGTAACTCGTGAATAGTAACTCATGAATAGTAAACCCGACACAAAAAGGTAGAACTTCCACAATAAAATTCATACCAATATTTCGGTATAAGGATATTGAAAGAATAACATCATTACGAAAAAACATCCCTTACAATCATTTAAAATCCCTTACTATCCCTTACCTCAAAAGAGCAGAACTTCTGACTGGATATCGTATATGACGCTGAAGGAAACTTACACTGATGAATAGCAACTCACCAAGTATCTAAATACTCACAAAATACACTCCATAATCTAGAGAGAAAAAGAAAGAAAACTTATGAATTCTGGTGTGATTTTCAATTCTAACTTAGCCCTCTATTTATAGGAAAATGTTAGCACGTAGCAAGGAAGAGACTTGACACTACATGATGGCTTTACCTGCTACTATTCCACCCACCAAAAATCATCCATCTTCCCCAACAACCAAAAGTGGGGCCCACCCATTTCTAGAATTTTTTCCAAAATCATTTATAAACCTAATTTCTGAATCAGTCACCTCTTAAAATTCATAACAAATCATGCGTTCATTTTTAACGGTTCAAAATTTGTGAACATATACTCAACTTATATATGTATAACATATCCAAAAATCACAACGATCCAACTACGATTAAAATTATAACTCACACAATAAAGTCGTAAGAACATCGATTTGATCTTTTAATACCTCCGATCAGGCAAAATCTTGATAAAATACCTCAACATTAATTCCTTCATTTATAACCACATAAATAAATCCATCATTTATATCCACATCAAATAAATATTTCATTATCATATGAATCAATAATTAATTATTCACAAATAATATTCTGTAATCACATTTATAACAACCGGTAGTTTTCTAAGAAAGGGGCTTTCAGATAAGGATTTCTCCTTCTTGGTGGTGCGCAATTAGGTGACCAAACCTCTCCTTGACAGAACTTTCTAGACATTGCTAATAATGTTATCTAATAATATTATTCAAATAATATGAATTATTGATCTGATAATGGGAAATACTGTGTAGTGACAATTATTGAAACAACAATAATATAAAATATCAACGCATCAATTATTGAACCAATAAAATAAAATATTAAACAGTAATTACTGTAACAATTATTGAGCGATTGCCTTCTTCACGTAAGAATCAATAATTCAAAATCATGCAAAACAAACAGTGCTACTATGTAACCACGCAGTACATCGTATATTTTAACCAGGGTATTCCAAAAATATTAATTCAGAATAACTACATGCGTTAATTATAAAAACTCAAACTTGTCATTTTCTTCATCTGACAGTTATTCTATTATGGGGACCACAAATGGCTGCGCCGTCGTACGAATATTCTCCGACAACAAGAATATTCCACGACCAAACGAATATTCCCCGATAACAATAAGTATTTTATAGACACTTGCTTATTTTGAAAAAAAAAATCATATATCACCCTTAACTTTAACTTTTTATCAATTTAACCATTTACTAAATAGGAAAATTGAATACTTTTATTTCTTAAAATTTGGGGTCTTACACAGTACCCAATATTAGAACTATGATGTAGTTTTGAATTATGACTCAGATCTTGTGCTTGTTTGAAACTAGTATAAAAAGGTTAGCACGTTAATAACATCTGTGTCGACTAGGTAGTTTAAATTGATACATAAATAGTTTCTAAAGGATAATGCTAATGTAAATAAGAGAATAACAAGAATAGGCAGTGAAGACGACGAATTAGACAAGAACCTAAGTTTAGGGGGGAAAGAGTAGGGTATATAAGCTTTAGAAAAAGAAAAAGAAAATAATATCTAGTTGAGTCTTGTGGTGGGTTGAGCAGAAATACTCCCCATAAACACAGGCATGAGATGGAGCGTAAAACACACTCACCAACCATCTATCTAAAAAAAGCATAAAAAAAATAAAGAGAAGACGAGAAAAAAGGGCAAAGAGCCTCCGAAAATGAAAAGGAAAGCATGAATACCCTATTTGGACCCCTAATCTTGGTAAACGTTTGATTTTAGTTGGAACTCGTTTGTTTTTGAAATTTTTAAGTTTATTATGTATGATTCCTGATAAGAAATTGGTTATGTGTTGAATTTGAATTTGAATCAGTCAGCATAGATGTTGCTCACACACACACTATATCAGTGATGATGGTCTAAGATTCGAGGATTGATAAGAAATTATTGAGTTGTTTTTATATGAAGTGTTTGCTTGATTTTTCTGAGGCCGGAGGAATAATTTTGATTCTGTGATTCTGTTGGATTCGTAGACATATAGTTAGATACATTACATATCATTGCATTGCATTACATTACATCACATGTTAGTCTATTTTGTGCTCGAGGACTAACACGTTTTAAGTTAGGGGGATTTTGATAAGTGGGGTTTATACCCGCGAATCTTATCCTAATTCAAGCTTAATCGATGTTAATTCCTTATATTTATGTTTGGTTTTACTTGTTTCGTGCTATTTCATTGTGTAGGTATGGTGGTGTTGCATTTGATCAAAAAGGATGGAGTGGCATTGCATTTTGGCAAGATTTGAGTAGGATTGGAGGTTCTAGAAAAGTCATCTAAAATACCCTACCCTGTTTCACGGATGTGTATATATTTAGTTTTTTACACCTCGCCAAAAGGGTGGGGTCTTCAAGTATGCATTACAGGAGCCAAGCCCGTCGGGGTGGGCGTTTCCCAAGCTAATACCCCCGTCGGGGCAGGGGGTGCCGAATCTGCACTGTCCTAACTTGTTTGAAACACAGCTAGAACATGGACTTTAGTGCTTGGAAGGCATTTGGACTCTAAATAACATGGGATTTCGAACAGAAGTAAGGTGTTGGATATATTGAGCAATGAACAACAAGATCATTATCATGCAAAGCAATTAAAAGAGATTAAGGACAGAAATTCATAGCGAGCGTTGGAGTGAAGATTTTGAAGAACTTTCATATCGATTACGGATTAAGGCTAAAGTGAAGGGTGTTCTGCATTATTATTCTTCTTTAGTTTTATATTTGTAATTGAAAGGATGTTATCTTTAATTTATTCAGTTATTATTTCATTTATGATGAACTAAATACTATTTAGGTTTAAGACGGATCTTTAAGTGGAACGATGATTATGTAACTTCGATTTTTAGTTTAATAAGCTATTATCTAGTTTATCTATATTAATTTGAGCTTGAATTTATGAATTGCCTGATCAACGATTCTTTGTGGACTTGTATGAATTCGAGAGATGAAATACGATTTTAGACTTAGTTAATATAGCATGTGTTCTTGATTTTTGTGAATGAACATAATCTTGATGAATGTTAGGGTAGAGATATGCTTGACATCGCATGTAATAAAATAAAGGACTTGAAATTAAACCTTCTTTAATTGTAATTCACATGGAGATATAGTGAGTTAGTTGATTAAGGTGTTTAACTTGATTCTATTTAATTTTTGGATTTGAGTTAATACGGTATTAGTACATCGAGAGGAGGCTAGTTCTACATACGTGTTCTTGATTAATAAACTGGGATATTGAGTTAAATTGGAATAAAGGTGTAATAATCAGAGTGATGCTTAGAGTGAAGTCGGAAGCCTAATTGTCTAATATTTGTTTAAAAATTTAGTGTTTAGAATTAATTGATTGTTTGGTGATTTTAATATTTTTAATACTTTTAGTTACAAACTGGAAATTGATTAGTTTAATAAAACTAGGATTAATAGGAAATTGGTAATTGTGAGGTTTAAATTCTTATTACTGTCTCTAAGGGAACGATACTCTACTTACTATTATATTATTTATTGACCACGTATACTTGTGTGCTGTGCGTAATTAGATTTTACCCAACACTACTGGTGGGAGAGTACTTCGGACATGGAAGCTACTGGTGGGAGTGTACTTCGGACATCGAGGTTACTAGTGGGAGAGTACTTCAGATGTGGAGGCTATTGGTGGTAGAGTACTTCGGATATGGAGGCTATTGGTGGGAGAGTACTTCGGATATGGAGGTTACTGGTGGGAGAGTACATCGGATATGGGAGCTACTAGTGGGAGAGTACTTCAGATATGAAGTTACTAGTGGGAGAGTACTTTAGATATGAGAGCTACTGGTGGGAGAGTACTTCAGATATGGAGGTTACTTGTGGGAGAGTACTTCGGATATGGAGGCTACTGGTGGAAGAGTACTTCAGATATGGAGGTTAATGGTGGGAGAGTACTTCGGATATGATGGTTACTAGTGGGAGAGTACTTCGGATATAGGAGCTACTAGTGGGAGAGTACTTCAGATATGGAGGTTATTGGTGGGAGAGTACTTTGGATATAAGAGCTACTGGTGGGAGAGTACTTCAGATATGGAGGTTATTGGTGGGAGAGTACTTCGGATATGGGAGCTACTAGTGGGAGAATACTTTGGATATGGAAGCTACTGATGGGAGAATACTTCGAATATAGAAGCTACTGGTGGGAGCATACTTCAGATATGGAGGCTACTGGTGGGAGAGTACTTTAGATATGGAGGTTATTGGTGGAAGAGTACTTCAGATATGGAGGTTACTGGTGGGAGAGTACTTCAGATGTGGAGGCTACTGGTGGGAAAGTACTTCTAGGATAGAGGCTACTAGTAGGAGAGTACTCCGGATATGGAGGTAGTGTTTGGAAATAGGTAGTGGGAGGATTTTTGGAATAACTTTTGTAGACACTTGAAATTTTGCATTCCTGTTACTGACCTTGCAGGAGGGCAGAATCGCCTTCTAAAGATAACCCTGGAGGTCAAATCAACTCAATCCTAGAGATAATCCCGTGATACTCCATTTTCCATCTTGGAGACAACCTCGAGATACTCAATTCTAGTCCTGGAAAAAACCCTGGGAGATTCAATTCGAACCTTGAAGATAACCCCGAGGGATACAGTTTTAGTTCCGGAGATAACCCCGAAAAAGTTCATTTTAATCCCCAAAAGTCAGCTTCAACCTCAGAGACAACCCCAGGGTGCTTAGTTCCAACCCCGATGATAACCCTGGGAGGTCAGACACACCTTAGAGACAACCCTAAGGACACTCAGTACCTACATCAGCCTAATCTCAAAGATAACCCTAAGCAACGAATGCTAAATCAACCAGAGCCAGAGATAACCCTGATGAGGGGAAAAATCATCATTTTGGTACCTCGATCCCATATTCACGTCGTCTTAGCATCATTTCATACCACATTCTACACAGAAGTGTCCTACAAGAACCATAGCTCAAATCCCGAGTGAATACTACGCAAGACAGTACACCGGATAGAATGTGAAGACTTGAAGATCTGGTTATGGACCCATCTTATCGGCTTCGTAAAACCTCTTATCCCATGCCATTGTGTAGATCTCGACAAAAGTATTCTAGAAAGGTATTATACACCTAAATCGGATGCGTACACGTACTTCGAGATGGCGGGGCCGACGAAGCCCGGGGCACCTTGGGTATCCACAGGTACACCTGCGGCTGCCGCAGGTAGACCTGCGGTTCCCCATCTATAAATAGAGGGCTTGGGGTGGCCATTTTAAGAAGAGAAAAAAGGTGAGGAAGCCTTGTCCATTTTGCTTTGTACACACTTTAAACTGAGTGTTTTCTTTTTCTAAACACATGTGAGCTTGTGTTTTGCTATATTTTATTGGTGGAAATCGAGTATTCATTCATTTAAAGCTATCTGAAATCTTCTTGGTAGTCCACTATAATACATCTCATATTTCTTTCAGCCTTTCTCCACTTCCATTCACACATACTTATTCACGTTGAGAGTCGTGTTGCGTGTGTATGCCCTGATCGTCGATCCGTATCTTTTATTGCTTATATATATATATATATATATATATATATATCCTTCTTCATCAAACTCTATATGATTCACATGATTTGCTATTAGGGGAATTGGTGCAAGATTGATAATACTTGCATGACTAAATTAAAAATGGAGGTATAGTTGAAGGTACTATACTGTAATTAGTTTTTTCACATGATTATATTATTGAGTCACATGAATGAACTATTAATTCACATGATTTACTATTAGGGGAGGTGGTGCAAGCTTGATAATACTTGCACGACTAAATTAAAAATGAAGAAAAATAGGAAGGTATTATACTGTAATATTTCGAGCCCCAAAACGTGCAATTATCAAAACTATATTTTCCTATAAATAGAAGCTCAGTATTCTTTCATTCTCACCAATTCACTAAGACTTACAAGAGCAATTATAGAGAGAGAAGCTATAAAGAGAGAGAAGAAGAGTAGTCTACTACTTCACTATTCCAGTATCCAATCTTCTTCTGAGGTAAGGGGTATTATTTATTTCATATTCTTAAGAGATATTATTTTTCGTATTCGTATGAATATTATTTTCATTCAATATTCATAAAGAATATTATCTTCGTTCAATATTAGTAGGAATATTATATTAGATTAAATATTCGTTGGAATATTATTTCATTCGAGGATGTTATTTTTGTTCAATATTAAGCTTGAAATAATATTTTCTTTCATATACTACGTAGTATGTAAGTAATATTATTTCGCTTTGATTTTGAATTTTAAATTCATTTTGTTGAAGTTTTGGCTTCTATACTCCATGAAATTAGTAGAATATCCTTAATATTTGCGCTTCATCCAGTATCTTTTTATGAAAATATTATTCTGAGCTTTATTGATAATTATTGATCTTTTCATTATGGAATACTTTTCATGAGTTAAAATTTACGGGTTACTATTCACCTGGTTACTATTCACTCAGATATTCGGAGCACTTTTCGTGCCAGAGTACTATTCACGAGTTACTATTCATGGGTTACTATTCACTTGGTTATTTTTCACCCGAATATTATTCACTCGGATATTTGGGATACTTTTCATGTCGGGGTACTATTCACTAGGTATTATTCCCGAAGTATTATTCACAGGTACAATTCACGGGGTACTATTCACCCGAAAAATATATTTCTTTTCTGTCCAAATCATTTTTGATACATGAATATTATTCTTGAATTTTACTCCACAAAGCAGTATCATGTTGACAATTTGGATATTTTTAAACTCTGGATAAATTTAAAGTCTTTAATATTTATCTTTTATTTTGTTTGATTAATGCTTATATCATTGTCATCATTCTCATGCTTATATTGTGATGAAAGTCATCTTTGGCTTACGTGCAAAGATGGACTGTCGATTATTAGTTTTAAAGTTGTATATCTTTGGCTTACGTGCAATGATGGACTATTGATTATTGGTTTTATAGTTGTATATCTTTGGCTTACGTGCATAGATAGACTGTTGATTGGTATGATTATGACCAGGGATCATTCGGTATAATCATGACCGTAATGTTGCAAATGATGTGATAAAAGTCCTCATTGGCCCGTTGTGCAAAGATGGACAGGTGTATGACATGATCATGACCACTGGTGATACTAACGAATATCCTTGGCCGTAGTGCATGGATAATTTGATGATAAGATTGGCAGGATCTTGACCATTAGTTAACAGTTGAATGTCTTTGGTTGTAGTGCACTGACAAACAATTGATTGGTATGATCATGACCATTGGTTTTATAGTTGAACATCTTTGGCCCATAGTGCAAAGATAAACAACTTATTGGTATGATCATTGTTATTACATTTGAATATCTTTAGCCTTTGGGGTAAGGATATTGAGTAAACGTTCTATTAAGCCTTCGCGGCAAAGAGAAACTGTTGATTTACATGATTATAAATATGAATTATGGATTTAACTATAATCGTTGGTGGTTCAGGTGGAGACAGGTGATGTGAATTCTTTTTGCCTTGGGTATAATAAAGAACTGTTGATAAGTATTGCAGGAATGAAATATTAACGATGGACTTTTAATCTAGAGGAAATAGTAGACATTATGTTCTACTTGACTTTTCTAATGGATTGCTTATTTTGCTGCAGTAGTTGATCTAAAATTTGTTATTCTGCATTATTTTAGTCATAATATTTCTTACTGGGCTAGTTGAGCTCACCCTTTTGCTTTCATTGTTCTCTTCAGGAAATGAGAACGAATTTGGGACTAATGGGGAATGGAGTGACGGTCCAGATGATAGCATTAGTAGTCCTCACTATTCTATGAAATAGTGTGATAATAAATGTATTGAGGACTCCATTTGAGTTGAATACTGTCTAGAAGACAATATTCGTTTTAAAACTCTCAGTTTATGTTTTGTTATATGTTACACGACAGTTGTGTATAATTAAGTTGTATTTGAATTTTGTACCATGTATTTGGCGACTCAAAATGGGTGATGTATACCTGTTTTGGGGGCGTCACACAGCCTATTATTTCATTGTATTAGTTTTGTTTGTTTCTGTTTAGTTCAATTCATTGAGTTAGCTACTTCAATTCGTTATTTCTTTACTCTTCTATTGGTTTCGTTAATTCTGTTGATTCAGATATATTCCATTCAGATCTTTGGAGATTATATTTTCGTCAGTATTTACACTTGAGGCTTTGTTTAGTATTTTGTCTCAGTTGTTTTCGTATATCATTTGTATATATTTTGTATATCTGTATCAATACTAGGCAATTGGCTCATGCTATTTTTTTTCTTCCGGTAGGTTTGCAGGGGTGATTCAGGGCTAGTGTGATGAGAGAGTTGTCTTTGACCATCTAGGTTGTTTTGATTTTTGGTTTTGGTTATTTTAACTCTGGTTGGAGAATTATATTTAGTACTTCATTGATGGATATCACTATTAATATTTTAAAGTTATTAGTGCTTTGTTTACTTATTTTGAGGTTTGTTGTATTTAGCACGTGACCTCCCTTTCCTTTCCGGGAAGGGGGTGTTACAGAGACAGTATCAAAGCTTAGGTTCTTTCTTGTAGAAAACCTATTTAGGTTTGACCTGTGAGTTGTGGGTAAATCACTGGGTAGACGTAGGAGTTTAATTCGATTTTGTTCACTGTTTGATTTATCTTGATTTTGTCCATGTTTTATTCTCTTTTCGAGTTGTAGTTGATTCGAGAAAGGCGAGATAATTTGTTAAGATTATTATTGTTATGCGTTGGAGCAATACTATTAGTTAAGGATTGTGATTGAATCATTAAGGATTGTGATTGGATCATTAAGAAGAATAATGCCATATTTTGTACATTTAAGAAATGATCATACAATTATGATATGAGTACTTATATCAGCGAGTATTTTATATTGGAGAATTATTTGTTAGGGTTATTTCAAGTATCAATTATTATGAGATCGTAGAATTTAGAATTTAATTTGATTTGGGTTATGCTTTAAATTTTGTTCAGTTTATGGATAATTTGAGGTATGTGTATAGGTGGGATAATATGATAAAGTGAAAGCTATTAAATACAGAGGATCTCTTATAATTTTGAGGAGTTGTAGAGGTTTGAGGTAATAAGATTAATCTTTTGGAGTAAATCAATTTTCCAGTTATTCTAGTAGGATATTGAAATTTTTTTATATGAAATTTCTTTGTGATGGTAAGATGAGATTTTGAAATTTGTTGAGTTAAGGTTTGCACTGAGAGAATGATTGATTTATTAAATGATTAGATAATAAGTAATGATTTATAAGAGATTTTGAAAAGTTATAGTTTGCATATGCAGATTGTAGAATATGTGACTTGGAGTTTGATAAAAGGATAAAAAGATCTTACTAATATATTCTCTGACGTAATGATATTTGATAACTAATTTGTGTGGACCGATGGACGTATCAGGCTTGATCGTTACAAGGGGTGATGTTACGTCTTAACTAAAGTTATGAATAATTATGCCATGTAAATAAAATAAAATAAAAAATAAAAAAATTTGTAGCTTATTTGAATTCCGAGGACGGAATTATTTTTAAGGGGAGAAAAATGTAATAACCCTTTTTTTTCTATAATTAAATATTAACTGATTTTATTTTATAAAAGTATAATTGAATTGGAAAAGGTAAAATCCCAGTTGTTAACGTTTTGTGGGGAAAAAAATCATTCGGTGAGCGAAGTTGCTTGGGAGGCGGAGTAGACTATTTGGCAAGAGTATCCTCACCTCTACGATGATAGGTAAATAATTGTTCATTCTTTTGATTCTGGGGATGGAATCCTTTTTAAGGAGGAGGTAATGTAATACCTGAGAAAAAAATTTATATTCTTAAAACATATTGTTTGGACTTTATCTTTTATTTGAGTCAAACTTGTTATTTAATTTATTTGCGCTAATAAGTATGTGGTTACATTAATTTGGGTATTTAAATTAATTGGGTCAAACTAATTTCTACGTATTTAAGTTTGGGCTTGTTAAAATATTTGAGCCCAAATTAAGGTGATGAGTTTAAAAACCAAATTGGAATAGGAGTAATATATTAGGTTAAATTCCTTCCTAATACATATACTGACATAGTCGACTAAAGAGGGTTTCTAACGTAGCGAGAAGCGAAGAGGAGGCGGAAGGAGAGAGATCAACAGAGACGAATTAAAGAACTGGGAACAAGATTATTAAAATTAAGCCATAACAATCTTATTTTCTGAAGGTAATTATTGGTTTTGTTTTGAATACAATATATATGTATATATATAGTCCAGTGCCGTTAATACGACACTGTAATTGTGAATGACTCTCTGTCGAAAACATGGGCTTCTGTAATGAATAAGGGCATGAATATGTTGACTTCTTTTATGAAGAAGGATATGCACACACGTGATATATATTTGTTGTTGTACTATACTTTGGACACATCACTTGTTTGCCCTCTTTATATGGAGTACATCATAACATGTCACTTAATTACACCCAATATTATTAGAGTATCTTTTTTTGAAAAAAAAATACAATTTTAAGTAATTGTTAATTCAACGAGTAATTAATTATTATAATCTAATATGGTTTTAATCCAAGCTATGTTGTTATTTAGAGATTCCATGATGGAAGTTATAATCAGTAGATTCACGATTGAATTAATAAAGACTTTGTATTATTGTATTTTAAATTATAAATAAATAAATTATATAAAAAATAATCTGCATATGTACATTTTATTAATTCGGTGATTAAACTTGAAATTTAATAGTATAATATCTATCATTCACATGTCACATTTGATGTTAAACTCTTCTACCAAATAAAAATGCCATGATCCTAGTGTTTTCATATTTTGTTTTGGGTGAGAAGTGTTGTTTCCTTGCAAAAAATTTACATTATCACCAAATCTTTTTAAACTTTTAGATTTAAAAAAAAATCAACAAATATTTAACCTTACAATTAGTAATGGTATCAACCTCTTTGATACTATTGATTTTATATGGAACTGGAAATTTGAATAGTGACTTTGCATTATTGTGCATGGGTTTTAAGAATCAGTAAAATTTCGTTTATATTATTATAGTATTAACTATATTAAATTAAAATGATATTTTTACATTACAGAATGTACTGAGCATTTTTTTAACTCTAGAGGGTATATGAACTAATATTCAAGTTGTTAGATTTATAAAAAGAAAAATATAAAAATTTATAATTTAGTAACCTAATTAATGATCTGGTATTGATTTGGTGCGTATATAGATCTTATTGAGGAGGTCTAGCGGCGTGATATTTTGGATTCAATGAATTGCTTATTATTTTATTTAGGTAAGGATTCCGTACTCTTTCAGCGACATTCTTGTTAAATTTGATTTATTCGTTTTGTCCTTTATTTCAAATTTCGTTATTCTTTCACATAATTATTTCTTGTGAAATTCATATAATAGTTTCATTTTGGAGTTGATATATATATGACTCGTATTTTTACTCTTTGAATTAGGATATCATGTTTAGTATTTATTTTTGATAATTGTAGAGCGGTACATGTTACTACCTTCTTTTTGAGACCTTGTGACTATAATTTGATTTGGTTCAACATGTACATATATAGAACACTTTTGTTGGTATTATATCGCATGTGTTGTGACTGTAACATTCCAGAATTTTTTAAATGAAATTTTAAATATTTATTGAGGTATATAAATATTTAATGGATGTGATTATCAGTAAATGAATATTTGTTTAATTGATTTAATATTATTTGGAGAATTATTTGTTAAATAAATAATTGATGAATTAAGGAAATGATTATTATATTGATATTTCAATTTAAATGATTAATTATTTGTATTGTGTCATTGATTAAAGAATTTATTTAATTAATTGTGATTTGCATGAATTAAAATAAATATGAAAGCTTGATTAAATATAGTGTGACAAATAACTATATTATAATGAGTTATTAAAATAAATTAAAGTAGTTTAATTTAGTTTTATCCAAACAATGTTTAATATATTAATTCTTTAAATTTAAATGATTTGTCAAACAAGCCTTATGGCTTTTGAGATTTCTAGATAAATAAAATAAATCAAATCAAATCAAATAATAAATATAATATATTTATGTTATATACGTTTATCCTAATAACTAATGTTACTTATTATGCGTATTAAGCCTATGGCAGTTTCTTTTGTTTATGCTTATTTGTCAGTTAGTTTTTGCACAGAACTTAGTTGCTAGCCTAGAGAGCTTCACAGAAAAATTGAGAGAGAGAATTTGATAGAAGCTTAGGATTTTCAAGCAATTCTAGTGGGTTAGCAAGAATTAGAAGCTAATTGAAGGTATGTTCTACAAACCTGGATATTATTTATGTTATGAGTATTACGGCAAAACTTTTACATAATTTGTGAAATTCAATTTATTGAATTGTTGCTTTACAATGGATTACTCGTGGTTATACATGTTCATGATGATAGAGATTATATATAAACAACAATTGTATGCTAAATTTCGGTTTGACGGTAGAAATTTTGACAGTATATGGAAAATTCATATGTTCATGAAAAGCATCAATTCTAGTGACTAAATTGTATGTCAAATTATAAATTGAAGCTTGTATATGTTAGTTTAATGAGATATGAGTATAACGTAGTTTGAATGAGGTGATTTGGACAAGAATTGAAATCACGATTGTTCAATTTTGTGAAGGAACTTCGAAAATGGAGTTTTTGTATTAAAACTTGAATTTTGAGAAATTAAAATAGTTTTAGTTAGTGTTAAATGGTGCTAGTTGGTTGTAAATGTGAGCAATCATGTTTAGGATAGTTATATATTTATTATACGTGTTAATATTACTGTCTATTGGGAGAAATTTGTGTTTGTTGGGCTAAAGTTGGCTACTGTTCATAGCCTTCTCTGCGTCTCAATGAACAAGCAGACAATTTCTTATTTGGTGCCAAAATAAAACGGCAAGCAATGGCCTTGGGTCCCCAAGCTTTTTGTATGCTATATTACGCCCATACCTACGGTTTGAGATTCTAATTTTCGCTATTTCAGCAGACTTGGGAAAATGTCACAACATAGTCTGAAATTGTGTTAGCATGTTAAATGTGTAATGTTAAGGTTTGAAAGTAGTATGCACACAAGCCAATCATGTTTGATGATAAAGCATATACTTTGTAACAATCTTATTCATTTATTAATAAAAGGTATTAATTTATTAAAGGCTTTAATTATCTACATGATCTTTGTTTTTTATAATATGTGATAAACCCATAGTTTTAAGCAATGCTTTTAGAATAATGATGATGATCATTCTAATGAGATCTAAATTCTTAGAAAGCTTAAAAAACTAAAATAGTTCCCAGTCATTGGATTACTAAATTGGGGATTAGTGAATCCGGATAGATTAGTACATACGTTGCTTGCTCATTGGATGAGGATGATTGATCTCATGATCATTTTGTGTGGAGACACTAAAAAGCAAGTATGTAGGTGCTTATTAGAGAATAAGTTCACTTTGAACGTGGCTCGCTAAGGAATACCTAATGGAGTTTTATTTGCTGTCAATAGGAATTCTGTAGTGATAGTAGTACAAGTGATCCTTGGACTTGAGATCATCATAGTATCTTGTGTATGATGAGTTATACTTTGACTTATTCCTTAAGACCCTTAGGGTATATCAAAGGGTATGCTTGGGTATAATAATTTGTATATGGAGATAATGTATGATCAATAAAGAATCTACCACTTCTAATAAAAAAAGAGAAATGTCCTATGTGATTCGATAAATGACAACCCGGTAGTCCTTGGTTAATGCGAATGAAATTAGAAAGGAGTTTCTAATTTGCATTATTTGGAGTTGTGCATTTAAGGATCGAAATACATATAATTAAATAAAATAAGACTTGTGAGTAATTCCATGTCTTATATTTAATTGGGACATTATATGGTGGAAGGATTGAATTGCATTGGTAACTATTTACTCAAGGGTTCTTTAATGATTAATGTTGAAATCTATATTATCCGGAAAGTCGTTGATCGCTGGGGGAGGCTTATCCCTATTGTAGAATAAATATTATTTATTTAAATAAATTAATTGTTTAATTTATTTATTTAAATAAGATTAGAATTATTCTAATTGATTTATTCACAATAGGTTTAATATGGAGAACCTAAAGGGTCACACCATAAAAGGAAGAATAATTATTTAAGAAGTTAATGGCATAATCGTAATAATATGTTAAGTATATTTAATTTAATCTATGGTGATAGAATAAATTAAATAGCTTAATATTTATTATTTAATATTTTAGAAATATTAAATATAAATTAATAAGAGAGTCTTATTAATATTATTACAATTATTATTATTTTAATTTCTAAAAGAGTTTAGGAATTAATTTAATATAAGTACTCTCATTTATTCCTAATAGGATTAGGAGGTTAAATTAATTAAAAGAGTTTAATTAATTATCCCTAATAAGATTAGGGAGCTTAATTAATTAAAAGAATTTAATTAATTAAATAAAACCCAATTCCTTAATTGTTAAGGTGGGTTGCCCACATCTATAAATATAAGGAGTCTTATTATGGGTGGGTGGTGGGGTTGTTGACTTTTTCAACATATCGTAATATTTCCAATAGTTGGGAGAGTACCCTTTTCTATAGAGATAGGAAAAACTAGGGTTTGAGCCATAAACACCCATCTTCTTGAATTCTATTCTTCCTTGGTGGATCACCCTCAGAGGCCAAACACTTGGGTGGTAGCGTTGATCAAAGGAAGGAACCAAACCCGGTGGATTCAAGATTTGAGCGAAAGGATTTGGAGGTGAACTTGTACCTGAGGAAGCTCGATCTTCAAGGGTATGATTTATTCTTTATCTTTTCGTTTAATTAATAATTGTGCATAAAGGGTGATCCGGGTATATGGTTTGTAAAATTTTAAACTCTGATTTTACACGCTTCCGCACTTTTTATGCAATTTGATTGCGTTATGAATATTACAAACCTAACAGTGGCATCAGAGCCAAACCTTTATGCAAATTATTAATTGTTTTAATTTAATATGTATATTGATATGTGTTTAGAACAATTTAATTGGGCATAATTTTATTGTATAAAATTTAATAAATAAATAAAAAAAAAAAAAAATCAAGTTGCTGCCACGTTTTATGGGAGACGGCAGGAAATTAAGTTTTTTTTTTATTTGCTGCTAAATTAACCAAAAACTTGCCATGCACGGAAATCGAGGGACCTTTTAATTCACCTAAGCAACAAAAAAAAAAAAAAAAAACGGTAATCCATTTTTTTTATTACCGAATACATGTAATGCTTGATTAATCGGCAGGTGCTATTTTTTTTTTTATGCAAAGGCTGGCTAAATAACCGGATTACATGCAACGAAAAAGTTAACAGGATATTGATTGCATGGAATTCAAGAAAAGGAACGGTTATATATATATATATATAATATATATTACGAATATATATATACATATATATATTCTTAATTATTATATAATTAAAATAAAAGTTTATTTTAATTTTAAAATAAAAGGTTTATTTTAATATTAAAATATAAAGTTTTGTTTTAATTTTAATAATTTTATAATTAAAATAAAAAGGTTTATTTTAATCTTAAAATAAAAGGTTTATTTTAATATTAAAATAAAAGATTTATTTTAATTAAAATTTCATGCTAACTAATTAGAGTTGGAATTGGATTCCATGCTAACTAATTGGAGTTGAAATTGGATTTTATTTTTTCTAAAATAAAGGAGTTTATTTGTGAATAGGGAAGTAAATCCATCTTTCCTTAAATAAAGGAGTTTGTTTAGATATGAAATAAGATTTCATATTATTCAAAATAAAAGAGTTTATTTGTGAATAGGAAAGAGAATCCTAATTTCCTTAAATAAAGGAGTTTATTTAAATATGGAATAAGATTTCATATTATTCAAAATAAAGGAGTTTATTTGTGAATAGGAAAGAATATCAAGTGTTTCCTTTAATATTTTTTTTTACATGGAATTGGATTCCATAATTAATTAAAATAAAAGAGTTTATTTTAATTAAAGATTTTTATTACATGGAATTGGATTCCATAATTAATTAAAATAAAGGAGTTTATTTTGATTAAAGATTTTGATTAAAATAAAATAGTTTATTTTATTCAAAATTAGATAAATTAAAATAAAATAGTTTTATTTTGATTTGGATTAAAATAAAGGAGTTTATTTTGATTCAAAATTAAATTTTATACTAACTAAATTTGCCCATTAAATGATATCAATATATATATTAAATGTTTATTATTCATGAGATGAATGTTATTTATTGATGCGTATGGTGATGTGTATGATAATAAATGGGATTGATTATGGACTATTGACCAATATGATTGGATTTTATTTTAGTTGGATGCATGAATGTATGGGTTTTTATTAAATGGAATTCTGTACCTCGTCTTCTCTAATTTTTCTTAATGTAAATTCTATCTCTCTCCTATGTACTTCCCTCGATCACGATCAAGGTTTCTATTTATTTTAAATAGTTTTGTAATAGGAATAGTTAGAATAATTTTGAAAAATTGGAGATCAAGGAGCAAGGAGGCGCTTGAAGACCCGTTTGTAATGGAGCCCGGGTTTAAATGTAATAGTTATATTTAAATATTATTTCTTGCACCCTAGGGTTTGACCTTTTGGTTCACTTGGTGGCTCTAGTGAACCAAACTAGAATAAAAGTCCATAATCAATCCGAGTAGAATATAGTATTCTATATGTGCATGCTTATACTATATATATTATATATTATGCAAACATGCTTCGTATGTTCATTAATATGATAGCATTATTTTATATATATATATGTGCATGCTTAAACAAGATGAGACAAATTAATAACAAACCCCTCAATTTTTATATTAAGTCCTAAGCGTTCAAAGATATTTGGAATATCGAACGTCGCCTTCTAGCATGATAAAATTAATAGAGTATTAAATATTTAATATGAGTTTGTTGTGTCACCACAAGGCAAGTATTAAGTATTTAAGATGTTAATTTATCACATTTGATGCTTATAAAGAAAATTGAACAATATTGTTTTGTTGTGTCACCACAAGGATGATATTTTTCTTTTTTGAATATATGGAGTGCTAGGTTGGACTTAACTTGGATAATTTTGATTCGGATGTGCCACCACTTGATCAAAATAATCTAAGAGGCAAAAATACAAGGAGTTGCATAGTTGATGTAATTGACAAAAGTTGTCTACCTATTTATTTATATATAGTTTGTTGTGTCACCACAAGGCTATATACATTTGAAATGGGATCCTTATTCTCACTAGCAAATCTTTAATTAGATTTTGCCGAACTATATAAGTGAGGGTAATATAGTTTGAAGAAAATAGTGGGAGATACCAATTTAAAACAAGACCTAAATTATTTTGGTAATTAATAAAAGAATGTATGTTAAAATGTTGTTAATTACATATTCATTTACAGATTTTACAAATGTCTAAAATTACTATCACTGCGAAGCATATTAGATGCTAAATTAACCAGACCAAATTAAACGGATTGGTTAAGGAATTTGAGAATAGTTCTCACGGCTAAAAAGCTATCTTATGTCCTTAATACGCCTATCCCTGCAATGGTTGTAGACAATGCCTCTGAGGAAGAGATTGCTACTTTTAGAAAGTGGCAAGATGATGCACAGTTGGCTCAATGCATCATGCTCGCATCCATGAGTAACGAGCTTCAGCGTCAGCATGAAACTATGGATGCTCCTACTTTATTCCTGCACATCAAGTAGTTGATGGTGAGGAAAGTAGGACTGATAGATATCAGATATCTAAGGAGCTCTTCCGATCTAGAATGGCCAATGGCACTATAAATGCAGACAAAAGATCTTAACATAATCAATTTGATTGATCAATTAGGACAACGGTTTTTTGTCATGGATGGAGAGTTGAGCCAAGATTTTATCTTGCCTCACTCCCGGACTCCTTTCACAATTGTTGTGAATTTTTCATATGAACAAGCTAGATATCACCTCATTGATTTGCTTAACATGTTGAAAAATGTTGAGAGTCACTTTCAACCAAGAAAGATCAAGTCTTCTTGGTAGGGGCCAAAGGATCTTACGAAAAGAAGAGCGATTCAAAGAAGGTAAATAGAAAGGCATAAACAAAGGATAATAAAAACAAAAGCGATACGGATAGCAAAGGAGTTTGCTTCCACCGCAATAAGCCTCGGACACTAGAAAGAAAGCTGCGAGAAGCATCTTGCAGAGGCTAACCAAAGAAGCTTAGTGAAGTTTCGATTTATAATACGATTTTTGTTCATGATTGAAATAAATTTTCTTTAAGTCAAGGTTCAACTTGGGTATTGGATACCGACTTTGGTTATCATAAATATAGATTTATGAAAGGACCAAACAGAAGTAGAAAGCTAAACAAATATAAGTAATCCTATGTGTGGAAAATGAAGCAAAGGTTGCAACATTAGCCATAGAAACTTATAGTTTAGCAATGCCTACGAGCAAATTTATTAAGTCAATAAGTTGTTATTGTATTCCGATTCTTGTTAAAAATATTATTTCCATTTTATTGTTGGACAATAAAAATTTTGGTATTATAATTAAGAACAATTGTTGTTCTATTTATAATAATAATGTTTTGTATAGATCTGGAATATTACTTAATAAATTTTGTATACTTGACTTACATGAAAAATAATTTTGCATATTGAACAAATTAGTATAAGAAAAGGAGATGATCATTCAAAGAGTTGAATGTGTGTATTTGCTGAAATACAAGTATGAATTATTTGAAAGGTTCAAAGAATTCAGAAGTGAAACAAATTGACAAAGTATTAAGATTCATTGATTAGATCAAGGAATAAATACTTGTGCAATAAATTTCTAGATCATCTCAAATGGTTTTCTCATAATGGACACATCTTGATACGCAATAATTGATTGATGTATCTGAATGAAAAATCATACCTTGTTGGACATGGTGCGATCCATAATGATTTTACCGACATTCCAGTATCCTTTTGGGATAATGTCCTAGAAATGGCTGCATATCTACGAAAATGGTAACCTCAAAATCCGGCCCCAAGACTCCATAAAAGTTATGGACATGGAGGATTCCTAATCTTAAGTATGTTAAGATAAGGGGTTGTCCAACTTATGTGAAAAGGTTTCAAATGATAAACTTGGGACAAAATTTGACATGTACAGATTTGTGGGACATCCTAAAGTAAGTTTAGGGCATATGTTCTATAATCCTACATAGCAAAAGGTGTTTATTGCGAAACACGCCGCCTAAGATAAAGGTGTTTATCATTAAAAGGGGCTAGTGGGAGGATAATAGATCTTGAAGAGTTCAAGAACCACAAAACACTATAAGTCAAATAAGAGGAACCTATAGATAGACCTATTGTACCACAAATCAATAAATAAAATCTGGAATAGTACCAAGATACAGGAGGTATGGATTCATCATAGATGATGATGATGATGAGGTACATCATCAGAAGATGATGATCCGAGTTACATATGATGAGGTAAGAGTTCTAGAAGTGTGTACAAAAGGGTCGATTGGGAGCGTCGTGAAATTTCTAGTATTATATGTTGATATACTACGGATAAGGAATGACATACCAATGCTACAATCAAGAAAGATAAAGTTGTCTAAACAATCCTCCATGAATGATTTGGGAAGAGTATCATTATTGGGGATGCAAATCTATATAGATAGATTTAAAAAGATGCTCGACTTAACCGAGGAACGTATATTCATTTGATGCTAAAGTTGTTTAGCATGGCAACTCTCAAGAGATGTCTCATGTCGATGAGCTATGGAGTGTATCTCTCTTAATAGTCCCCATAGACTCCAAAGAAGAGAGATTGCATGAGTGACAATCAAGTATGCAATGAAATGTACGAGAGACGATGTTGATCGATCATATGCGGAGAAGATCACCGTGAAGGCGGTGAAAAACATCTTAAAGTGCTTAACCAGCACTAAGGATGTGATCATATTCATGGTGGGTCTTAATTAAAACTAGAGAGGGCTTAACAGACTCAAGTTTTCGAGATGCACCAAGATGATGAAAATCCACCTTAAGGTAAAAGCGTTATCTTGAGCGGTAGTGCGGTGAATTGGAAAGGTTCCAAACAAAGAAAGAGTTCTTTGGTTTAGTGATAAAGACAAAGTATATAGCTATAAATGAGTCGCAAGTTGATTGTTTGGATTAAAAGTTCATGATGAGAAATTTTGATAAATATATGGAAAATTCATATGTTCATGAAAAGCATCAATTCTAGTGACTAAATTGTATGTCAAATTATAAATGAAGCTTGTATATGTTAGTTTAATGAGATATGAGTATAACGTAGTTTGAATGAGGTGATTTGGACAAGAATTGAAATCACAAAGTGTTCAATTTTGTGAAGGAACTCGAAAATGGAGTTTTGTATTAAAACTTGAATTTTGAGAAATTAAAATAATTTTAGTTAGTGTTAAATGGTGCTAGTTGGTTGTAAATGTGAGCAATCATGTTTAGGATAGTTGTATATTTATTAACGTGTTAATATTCTTTATCATTGGGAGAAATTTGTGTTTGTTGGGCTAAAGCTCTTATCTGTCTCAACAAACAAGACAATTGCTTATTTGTGCTAGAAGGTAAAAAATGGTATAATGCCACGGTCCTAAGCTTCTCTTTGTATGCGCATTACCATACATACCCTGGTTTGAGATTCTAATTTCTGCTATTTCAGCAGACTTGGGAAAATGTCACAACATAGTCTGAAATTGTGTTAGCATGTTAAATGTGTAATGTTAAGGTTTGAAAGTAGTATGCACACAAGCCAATCATGTTTGATGATAAAGCATATACTTTGTAACAATCTTATTCATTTATTAATAAAAGGTATTAATTTATTAAAGGCTTTGAATTATCTACATGATGCTGTTTTATAATATGTGATAAACCCATAGTTTTAAGCAATGCTTTTAGAATAATGATGATGATCATTCTAATGAGATCTAAATTCTTAGAAAGCTTAAAAACTAAAATAGTTCCCAATCATTGGATTACTAAATTGGGGATTAGTGAATCCGGATAGATTGGTACATACGTTGCTTGCTCATTGGATGAGGATGATTGATCTCATGATCATTTGTGTGGAGACACTAAAGCAAGTATGTAGGTGCTTATTAGAGAATAAGTTCATCGAAGCGTGGCTCGCTAAGGAATACCTAATGGAGTTTTATTTGCTGTCAATAGGAATTCCTGTAGTGATAGTAGTACAAGTGATCCTTGGACTTGAGATCATCATAGTATCTTGTGTATGATGAGTTATACTTTGACTTATTCCTTAAGACCCTTAGGGTATATCAAAGGGTATGCTTGGGTATAATAATTTGTACATGGAGATAATGTATGATCGATAAAGAATCTACCACTTCTAATAAAAGAAGAGAAATGTCCTATGTGATTCGATAAATGACAACCCAGTGAGTCCTTGGCAAGGCGAGAATGAAATTAGAAAGGAGTTTCTAATTTGCATTATTTGAGTTGTGCATTTAAGGATCGAAATACATATAATTAAATAAAATAAGACTTGTGATAATTCCATGTCTTATATTTAATTGGGACATTATATGGTGGAAGGATTGAATTATACGGTAACTATTTACTCAAAGGGTTCTTTAATGATTAATGTTGAAATCTATATTATACGGAAAGTCGTTGATATTTGGGAGAGGCTTATCCATTATTGTAGAATAAATATTATTTATTTAAATAAATTAATTGTTTAATTTATTTATTTAAATAAGATTAGAATTGTTCTAATTGATTTATTCACAATAGGTTTAATATGGAGAACCTAAAGGGTCACACCATAAAAGGAAGAATAATTATTTAAGAAGTTAATGGCATAATCGTAATAATATGTTAAGTATATTTAATTTAATCTATGGTGATAGAATAAATTAAATAGCTTAATATTTATTATTTAATATTTTAGAAATATTAAATATAAATTAATAAGAGGAGTCTTATTAATATTATTACAATTATTATTATTTTAATTTCTAAAAGAGTTTAGGAATTAATTTAATATAAGTACTCTCATTTATTCCTAATAGGATTAGGAGGTTAAATTAATTAAAAGAGTTTAATTAATTATCCCTAATAAGATTAGGGAGCTTAATTAATTAAAAGAATTTAATTAATTAAATAAAACCCAATTCCTTAATTGTTAAGGTGGGTTGCCCACATCTATAAATAAGAGGAGTCTTATTATGGGTGGTGGGGGTTGTTGACTTTTTCAACATACGTAATATTTCCAATAGTTGGGAGAGTACCCTTTTTCTATAGAGATAGGAAAAACTAGGGTTTGAGCCATAAACACCCATCTTCTTGAATTCTTCTTCTTCTTTGGTGGATCACCTCTAGAGGCCAAACACTTGGGTGGTCGACGTTGATCAAAGGAAGGAACCAAACCCGGTGGATTCAAGATTGACGCGAAAAGGATTTGGAGGTGAACTTGTACACGAGGAAGCTCGATCTTCAAGGGTATGATTTATTCTTTATCTTTTCGTTTAATTAATAATTGTGCATAAAGGGTGATCAAGGGTATATGGTTTGTAAAATTTTAAACTCGATTTTTTTTACACGCTTAGCACTTTTTATGCAATTTGATTGCGTTATGAATATTACAAACCTAAACGGTGGCATCGAGCCAAACCTTTATGCAAATTATTAATTGTTTTAATTTAATATGTATATTGATATGTGTTTAGAACAATTTAATTGGGCATAATTTTATTGTATAAAATTTAATAAATAAAAAAAAAAAAAAAAAAAAAAAATTCTTTGCCACGTTTTATGGAGAGGCAAGGAAATCAAGTTTTTTTTTTTTTTCGCTAAATTAAAAAAAAAACTTGCCATGCACGGAAATCGAGGGACCTTTTAATTCACCTAAGCTAACACAAAAAAAAAAAAACGGTAATCCATTTTTTTTATTAAGAATACATGTAATGCTTGAATAATCCATAGTATTTATTTTTTTTTTTATAAAAGGTGGCTAAATAACCGGATTACATGCAACGAAAAAGTTAACAGGATATTGATTGCATGGAATTCAAGAAAAGGAACGGTTATATATATATATATATAATATATATATATATATATATATATACATATATATATTCTTAATTATTATATAATTAAAATAAAAGTTTATTTTAATTTTAAAATAAAAGGTTTATTTTAATATTAAAATATAAAGTTTTATTTTAATTTTAATAATTTTATAATTAAAATAAAAGGTTTATTTTAATCTTAAAATAAAAGGTTTATTTTAATATTAAAATAAAAGATTTATTTTAATTAAAATTTCATGCTAACTAATTAGAGTTGGAATTGGATTCCATGCTAACTAATTGGAGTTGAAATTGGATTTTATTTTTCTAAAATAAAGGAGTTTATTTGTGAATAGGAAGTAAATCCATCTTTCCTTAAATAAAGGAGTTTGTTTAGATATGAAATAAGATTTCATATTATTCAAAATAAAAGAGTTTATTTGTGAATAGGAAAGAGAATCCTAATTTCCTTAAATAAAGGAGTTTATTTAAATATGGAATAAGATTTCATATTATTCAAAATAAAGGAGTTTATTTGTGAATAGGAAAGAATATCCGTGTTTCCTTTAATAATTTTTTTTTTTACATGGAATTGGATTCCATAATTAATTAAAATAAAAGAGTTTATTTTAATTAAAGATTTTTTATTACATGGAATTGGATTCCATAATTAATTAAAATAAAGGAGTTTATTTTGATTAAAGATTTTGATTAAAATAAAATAGTTTATTTTATTCAAAATTAGATAAATTAAAATAAAATAGTTTTATTTTTTGATTTGGATTAAAATAAAGGAGTTTATTTTGATTCAAAATTAAATTTTATACTAACTAAATTTGCCCATTAAATGATATCAATATATATATTAAATGTTTATTATTCATGAGATGAATGTTATTTATTGATGCATATGGTGATGTGTATGATAATAAATGGGATTGATTATGGACTATTGACCAATATGATTGGATTTTATTTTAGTTGGATGCATGCGAATGTATGGGTTTTATTAAATGGGGTCTCAGTACCTCGTCTTCTCTAATTTTTCTTAATGTAAATTCTATCTCTCTCTATGTACTTCCCTTCCTCTCGATCGATCAAGGTTTCTATTTATTTTAAATAGTTTTGTAATAGGAATAGTTAGAATAATTTTGAAAAATTGGAGATCAAGGAGCAAGGAGCGCTTGAAGACCCGTTTGTAATGGAGCCCGGGTTTAAATGTAATAGTTATATTTAAATATTATTTCTTGCACCCCTAGGGTTTGACCTTTTGGTTCACTTGGTGGCTCTAGTGAACCAAACTAGAATAAAAGTCCATAATCAATCAAAGTAGAATATAGTATTCTATATGTGCATGCTTATACTATATATATTATATATTATGCAAACATGCTTCGTATGTTCATTAATATGACGCGTATTTTATATATATATGTGCATGCGCGCTAAACAAGATGAGACAAATTAATAACAAACCCCTCAATTTTTATATTAAGTCCTAAGCGTTCAAAGATATTTGGAATATCGAACGTCGCCTTCTAGCATGATAAAATTAATAGAGTATTAAATATTTAATATGAGTTTGTTGTGTCACCACAAGGCAAGTATTAAGTATTTAAGATGTTAATTTATCACATTTGATGCTTATAAAGAAAATTGAACAATATTGTTTTGTTGTGTCACCACAAGGATGATATTTTTTTTTTGAATATATGGAGTGCTAGGTTGGACTTAACTTGGATAATTTTGATTCGGATGTGCCACCACTTGATCAAAATAATCTAAGAGGCAAAATACAAGGAGTTGCATAGTTGATGTAATTGACAAAAGTTGTCTACCTATTTATTTATATATAGTTTGTTGTGTCACCACAAGGCTATATACATTTGAAATGGGATCCTTATTCTCACTAGCAAATCTTTAATTAGATTTTGCCGAACTATATAAGTGAGGGTAATATAGTTTGAAGAAAATAGTGGGAGATACCAATTTAAAACAAGACCTAAATTATTTTGGTAATTAATAAAAGAATGTATGTGAAAATGTTGTTAATTACATATTCATTTACAGATTTTTACAAATGTCTAAAATTACTATCACTGCGAAGCATATTAGATGCTAAATTAACCAGACCAAATTAAACGGATTGGTTAAGGAATTTGAGAATAGTTCTCACGGCTAAAAAGCTATCTTATGTCCTTAATACGCCTATCCCTGCAATGGTTGCAGACAATGCCTCTGAGGAAGAGATTGCTACTTTTAGAAAGTGGCAAGATGATGCACAGTTGGCTCAATGCATCATGCTCGCATCCATGAGTAACGAGCTTCAGCGTCAGCATGAAACTATGGATGCTCCTACTTTATTCCTGCACATCAAGTAGTTGATGGTGAGGAAAGTAGGGACCGATAGATATCGAGATATCTAAGGAGCTCTTCCGATCTAGAATGGCCAATGGCACTATAGTATGCATAAAAAGATCTTAACATAATCAATTTGATTGATCAATTAGGACAACAGGTTTTGTCATGGATGGAGAGTTGAGCCAAGATTTTATCTTGCCCTCACCCCGGACTCCTTTCACAATTGTTGTGAATTTTCATATGAACAAGCTAGATATCGGCCCTGTTGATTTGCTTAACATGTTGAAAAATGTTGAGAGTCACTTTCCAACCAAGAAAGATCAAGTCTTCTTGGTAGGGGCCAAAGGATCTTCGAAAAAAGAAACGATTCAAAGAAGGTAAATAGAAAGGCATAAACAAAGGATAATAAAAACAAAAGCGATACGGATAGCAAAGGAGTTTGCTTCCTTTCGCAATAAGCCGGACACTAGAAAGAAAGCTGCGAGAAGCATCTTGCGAGAGGCTAACCAAAGAAGCTTAGTGAAGTTTGATTACATAATACGCTTTTGTTCATGATTGAAATAAATTTTTCTTTAAGTCAAGGTTCAACTTGGGTATTGGATACCGACTTTGGTTATCATAAATATAGATTTATGAAAGGACCAAACAGAAGTAGAAAGCTAAACAAATATAAGTAATCCTATGTGTGGAAAATGAAGCAAAGGTTGCAACATTAGCCATAGAAACTTATAGTTTAGCAATGCCTACGGGCAAATTTATTAAGTCAATAAGTTGTTATTGTATTCCAGTTCTTGTTAAAAATATTATTTCCATTTTATTGTTGAACAATAAAATTTTTGGTATTATAATTAAGAACAATTGTTGTTCTATTTATAATAATAATGTTTTGTATAGATCCGAATATTACTTAATAAATTTTGTATACTGACTTACATGAAAAATAATTTTGCATATTGAACAAATTAGTATAAGAAAAGGAGATGATCATTCAAAGAGTTGAATGTGTGTATTTCTTTGAAATACAAGTATGAATTATTTGAAAGGTTCAAAGAATTGAAGTGAAACAAATTGACAAAGTATTAAGATTCATTGATTAGATCAAGGAATAAATACTTGTGCAATAAATTTCTAGATCATCTCAAATGGTTTTCTCATAATGGACACATCTTGATACGTAATAATTGATTGATGTATCTGAATGAAAAATCATACCTTGTTGGACATGGTGCGATCCATAATGATTTTACCGACATTCCAGTATCCTTTTGGGATAATGTCCTAGAAATGGCTACATATCTACGAAAATGGTAACCTCAAAATCCGGCCCCAAGACTCCATAAAAGTTATGGACATGGAGGATTCCTAATCTTAAGTATGTTAAGATAAGGGGTTGTCCAACTTATGTGAAAAGGTTTCAAATGATAAACTTGGGACAAAATTTGACATGTACTGATTTGTGGGACATCCTAAAGTAAGTTTAGGGCATATGTTCTATAATCCTACATAGCAAAAAGGTGTTTATTAAACGAAACACCGCCTTCTAAGATAAAGGTGTTTATCATTAAAGGGGCTAGTGGGAGGATAATAGATCTTGAAGAGTTCAAGAACCACAAAACACTATAAGTCAAATAAGAGGAACCTATAGATAGACCTATTGTACCCAACCGAATCGTAAAACGGAATAGTCACAGAAGATACCAGGAGGTATGGATTCATCATAGATGATGATGATGAGGTACGCATCATAGAAGATGATGATCCGAGTTACATATGATGAGGTAAGAGTTCTAGTGTGTACAAAAGGGTCGATTGGGAGCGTCGTGAAATTTCTAGTATTATATGTTGATATACTACGGATAAGGAATGACATACCAATGCTACAATCGGTAAAGATAAAGTTGTTCTAAACAATCCTCCATGAATGATTTGGGAAGAGTATCATTATTGGGGATGCAAATCTATCTGAGATAGATTTAAAAAGATGCTCGACTTAACCCAAGGAACGTATATTCATTTGATGCTAAAGTTGTTTAGCATGGCAAACTCCAAGAGATGTCTCATGTCGATGAGCTATGGAGTGTATCTCTCTTAATAGTCCCCATAGACTCCAAAGAAGAGAGATTGCATGAGTGACAATCAAGTATGCAATGAAATGTACGAGACCTGATGTTGATCAGTCATATTCTGGAGAAGATCACTGTAAGACAGTGAAAAACATCTTAAAGTGCTTAACCGGCACTAAGGATGTGATCATATTCATGGTGGGTCTTAATTAAAACTAGAGGGCTTAACAGACTCAAGTTTTTCAGATGCACCAAGATGATGTAAAATCCACCTTAAGGTAAAGCGTTATCTTGAACAGTGGTGCAGTGAATTGGAAAGGTTCCAAACAGCAAAGAGTTGCTGGTTTAGTGATAAAGACAAAGTATATAGCTATAAATGAAGCTGCAAGTTGATTGTTTGGATTAAAAGTTGACAGTAGAAATTTTGACAGTATATGGAAAATTCATATGTTCATGAAAAGCATCAATTCTAGTGACTAAATTGTATGTCAAATTATAAATTGAAGCTTGTATATGTTAGTTTAATGAGATATGAGTATAACGTAGTTTGAATGAGGTGATTTGGACAAGAATTGAAATCACAGTGTTCAATTTTGTGAAGGAACTCGAAAATGGAGTTTTTGTATTAAAACTTGAATTTTGAGAAATTAAAATAATTTTAGTTAGTGTTAAATGGTGCTAGTTGGTTGTAAATGTGAGCAATCATGTTTAGGATAGTTGTATATTTATTATACGTGTTAATATTACTGTCTATTGGGAGAAATTTGTGTTTGTTGGGCTAAAGTTGGCTACTGTTCATAGCCTTCTCTGCGTCTCACGAACAACACTTAAATTGCTTATTTGGTGCCAAAGGAAAAAAAAAATGGTAGCTAATGGCCACTTAGGTCCCAAACCTTTGTATGGCGATCACGCATACATACCACGGTTTGAGATTCTAATTTCGCTATTTAAAGCAGACTTGGGAAAATGTCACAACATAGTCTGAAATTGTGTTAGCATGTTAAATGTGTAATGTTAAGGTTTGAAAGTAGTATGCACACAAGCCAATCATGTTTGATGATAAAGCATATACTTTGTAACAATCTTATTCATTTATTAATAAAAGGTATTAATTTATTAAAGGCTTTGAATTATCTACATGATGCTGTTTTATAATATGTGATAAACCCATAGTTTTAAGCAATGCTTTTAGAATAATGATGATGATCATTCTAATGAGATCTAAATTCTTAGAAAGCTTAAAAACTAAAATAGTTCCCAATCATTGGATTACTAAATTGGGGATTAGTGAATCCGGATAGATTGGTACATACGTTGCTTGCTCATTGGATGAGGATGATTGATCTCATGATCATTTGTGTGGAGACACTAAAGCAAGTATGTAGGTGCTTATTAGAGAATAAGTTCTTCGAACGTGGCTCGCTAAGGAATACCTAATGGAGTTTTATTTGCCTGTCAATAGGAATTCCTGTAGTGATAGTAGTACAAGTGATCCTTGGACTTGAGATCATCATAGTATCTTGTGTATGATGAGTTATACTTTGACTTATTCCTTAAGACCCTTAGGGTATATCAAAGGGTATGCTTGGGTATAATAATTTGTACATGGAGATAATGTATGATCAATAAAGAATCTACCACTTCTAATAAAAGAAGAGAAATGTCCTATGTGATTCGATAAATGACAACCCAGTAGTCCTTGGCCAAGGCAGAATGAAATTAGAAAGGAGTTTCTAATTTGCATTATTTGAGTTGTGCATTTAAGGATCGAAATACATATAATTAAATAAAATAAGACTTGTGAAGAATTCCATGTCTTATATTTAATTGGGACATTGTATGGTGGAAGGATTAAATTGTCACGGTAACTATTTACTCAAGGGTTCTTTAATGATTAATGTTGAAATCTATATTATACGGAAAGTCGTTGATCGCTAGGGAGGCTTATCCCTATTGTAGAATAAATATTATTTATTTAAATAAATTAATTGTTTAATTTATTTATTTAAATAAGATTAGAATTGTTCTAATTGATTTATTCACAACCTAGGTTTAATATGGAGAACCTAAAGGGGTCACACCATAAAAGGAAGAATAATTATTTAAGAAGTTAATGGCATAATCGTAATAATATGTTAAGTATATTTAATTTAATCTATGGTGATAGAATAAATTAAATAGCTTAATATTTATTATTTAATATTTTAGAAATATTAAATATAAATTAATAAGAGGAGTCTTATTAATATTATTACAATTATTATTATTTTAATTTCTAAAAGAGTTTAGGAATTAATTTAATATAAGTACTCTCATTTATTCCTAATAGGATTAGGAGGTTAAATTAATTAAAAGAGTTTAATTAATTATCCCTAATAAGATTAGGGAGCTTAATTAATTAAAAGAATTTAATTAATTAAATAAAACCCAATTCCTTAATTGTTAAGGTGGGTTGCCCACATCTATAAATAAGAGGAGTCTTATTATGGGTGGTGGGGGTTGTTGACTTTTTCAACATACGTAATATTTCCAATAGTTGGGAGAGTACCCTTTTTCTATAGAGATAGAAAAAACTAGGGTTTGAGCCATAAACACCCATCTTCTTGAATTCCTATTCTTCCTTGGTGGATCACCTCTAGAGGCCAAACACTTGGGTGGCTGACGTTGATCAAAGGAAGGAACCAAACCCGGTGGATTCAAGATTGAACGCGAAAGGATTTGGAGGTGAACTTGTACCTGAGGAAGCTCGATCTTCAAGGGTATGATTTATTCTTTATCTTTTCGTTTAATTAATAATTGTGCATAAAGGGTGATCCGGGTATATGGTTTGTAAAATTTTAAACTCTGATTTTACACGCTTCCGCACTTTTTATGCAATTTGATTGCATTATGAATATTACAAACCTAACAAGGTTAACATAACATAGTGAGTTGTGGCTAGTACGATCAAAGTTGCAAAAGTGATTATTAAATCGAAAACGCGTTATGCGATAACATAGTTTATACACTGAACGATAGTTAAGTGTTAAGATGATTAACACTTGGGAATTCTGAAATGTAAAGCGTAGCATAAGACTTGTGTTAAAATAACAAGTTTAACAAGTAATGCGTTTTATATTGAAACATGAATATTAGTATGTCTAATAGATGTTATGGGTTTTTAATACTGTGTTTAGGCGAACGTGAGTTTAATATTTTAGCTTACGCTCGAGGCAAGTCTTCTAACTCCATACTTTCATTGAGTTAGTTTGTTATGTTTATGCAAGTTTTCTAACTCTACACTTTCGTTGAGCTAGTTCTATTATTATAAATGCATGCTTTTAATTGAGCAAGTTTTTATCTCAACTATTATTGAATAAGTAAATTGTTCCTAAAATCCATTTGAGCAAACTCAAATTCTAATGTTATTAGAAATTCTCCATTTGTTGATTCATTCCAACTTGTTTACAGTTAAGCAAGTTTCTTAATGTTCAGGAATTCATTTATAAATATTATAAAAATTGAACCTAGCTTATTTTACTGTTCAAGCAAAGGTTAACCATTTTATTCATTCTATTGAATAATTATGCTCTATAGTTATTTCAAGCATGAGTTAGATGTATAGAATCAGTTCATTTATGATTCTCAAATGTTCTAAGTTATGTTGTTAGTAAACAACTGTTGTATTATCAAACATTGTGGATTCAACTAGTTCCCTAGTTGATGATCATTAAACTTCAATTACCCTTGAAAGCTTATCCAAACCAAACTTTCTTTAGTGCGGACTTGTACTCTAAATCTTTGAGATGAACAACCCTATGTTTAGGGGTTTACGCTTAGCGTTGAAATGGTTGTGCACAATACATTGTATGAAGGATTGATCCCCTAAGCACGTGGAGTCCTTATAGTCATACGATTTGTTAAAGTTAAAGTTGAAAGATTACTTATAACTGTAGACATGGTTCATGGTCATTTGACCCTCAGTAGTTTATTTAAGAATGTTAATAGAACAAATCATTCAGTTCTATTGAGCCTATGAGTTGGCAAATGTTGAAATGTTAATAGAACATATCATTCAGTTCTATTGAGCCTATGAGTTGGCAAGTATTGAAATGTTAATAGAACATATTATTCAGTTCTATTGAGCCTATTATTTGGCAAATGTTGTAAAGATATTTATTCTTATCTCAAGTGAGCTTTGTTTGCTCACTCTTGCATATTTATACATTTATTGCATCTATGAATGAGAAGGTAGATAAACCTACAACTAGCAAAGAAAAGGGAAAAATATACAAGTGATGAAGACTTGAAATTTTGGTTTTATCATTGATGATAGACTTTTAATAATGATGTGATGTAATAATTTTATTTCCGCACTTGAATGATTGTATTAAAGGTTAGAGAACCTGGGAGATAATGTTTTTATTTAAGAAATCCTGTATAGGAAGGTTTTTATTATTCAATTTATTATAATTGGGTAGCTAGATATGAATGTTTTGATTACGTGAACACCAAATCCTGAGGTAATGAAGTACCGGGATTTGGGGGTGTCACAAGTTGGTATCAAAGCTTTAGGTTATGAACCTTAGGTGGGGAAAAGCCTTAGGAAATAACCTTTGAAAAGATAATGGTGATTAACTCTTATCGAGTTTTAAGGAAGAAATAATAAAATACTTATGTGATTATGTGTTTATACTTATGTGCTCGTGAGTGTCGAGTAGTAATGATTAATGATTAAAACTTAAAATTTTGTTGTCAGGATGAATAATGTCGGAGAATCCAGTCAGGCTAGGGAGGATAGACCTCAGATGCCTATAGAGGAGGAGCCTTGAGACATTCATCTTAGTTGGGAGCAACTACTGCCATGGGAGTTAGCCCCGTTGGTCACAGTGGTTGAAGATGTGGATGATGATGTGGAGACGGATGAGGAGGATCCCGTGGAGTTGCCACATGAAGATGAGGATGATGAGGACAAGGAGGAGGAGACTCCACTAACCTCGATAGCTGCTCGAATGTACGATGAAGTCTACGACCATAACGTGGAACTTTAGGATACAGTAGAGGAATTGCAAGATATATTAGCAGAACAACAGACTGCAATGACGCAGAAAGACGATGAGATCCTAGATCGTGAGGAACGACTGACTAATGTCGACGAAAAGCTAGAACAGACTGAAGGAGAGAAAGACCAACTAATCGAGGAGGTCGCCGAACTGAAGAATAAGCTAATGGAAGAAGCTATGAAGAGGACAAGAGCCGAGGATGCATATGAAGTAATGTTTCAACGAGCCAGGATAGCAGTAAAAGACGCACAGGCAAAGAGAATCAAGATGGAAGAGATGAATAGAGTATTCAACACCATGGTTAATCGAGCTCAGGATCGGGTCATGGGATATCCTATTCAGTTCGAGATGCTGCCATCGTACGTATTAGATCGCAGAACAATGTTCCGAGTTATGGAGGAAGAACATAGTAAGGCTAAGCAGTATCTTAGTAGAACATCGTAGTTGTTATACGATGAATAAAATGGTAAATAAATTATAAATCCCAAGTGTTATGAAACCTATGGGATATGAAGTTGATGTTGTCCTGAAACTATTGTAGTTCAGGAAAGTAATGTAAATAGCAGTAATGCTATTGTTTTATGTTTTCAAAGAGGTTATGAATAAATAAAAGTTGTTATTTTATTCAAAGTGTTATGTGATTTGTGGTTATTTCTTTTGTGGAAGCAAGTTAATTAGAAATTACTTAAAAGAGTTGACTAATAATCTAATGGGTGTATTTTTAAACAGAAAATGCCTCCCAGACGTCAACCACCATGACAGAGAACAACCGAAGGAACCAACAATAACGACAATGTTGATGCTAACCCAGTTCAACAATTAGTGACGTTACTGACAGGAGCGTTGCAGAATCAACCACAGAACCAAGGAACAACGTTTAAGGAGTTCAAGGCGGTTGGACCACCTGAATTTCGTGGGTCAGTGAATCTAGTCGAGGCACAGACTTGGATTATGGAAATAGAGAAGGTGTTCGATGTAGCTAGGGTAGGAGATAATCAGAAGACTGCTTTCGCAACATTCATGTTAAAAGCAGAAGCTAGTTATTGGTGGCAGGCCAATAAAACTCGAGAAGGACTAGGGATGATGACCTGGGATAGGTTTAAGGAGATATTCTTCGAGACCTATTTTCCCGAGAGTTCGAAGGGTCAGCTGGAAGTACAATTTATGGAACTGAGGTAGGGAACGATGACGGTATCTGAGTATGTCGCTAAATTCAACGAGTTGGCGAGGTTTGCACCTTATCAAGTCAGCACGGACGAACGCAAGGAGAAGAGGTTTGAATAGGGACTGAAGCCCTGGTTGTACAGTAGGGTTTCCCTATTTTAGTTGAAGACTTTCGCAACAGTAATGGATAAAGCAATACTCACTGAAGGTGGAAGCGAGGCAGTGACAAAGTTCAATCAAGAACAGAAGAAGAAGAAAGAGGTGGAAATCAAGAATGGAGGTGGTAGTGGTGGAAAGAACAACAACAACAATAACAACAACAACTTAAAGAGGATGTGGAATGGAAATGTGGGTGCTAGAAACCAGCAGGGTAACCAACAGATCAAGAAGTTTGAAGCATGTGCTACATGCGGTAAGTTTCACAAGGGTGTGTGCTTGATGGGGAAACGAGTATGCTTCAACTGTGGCCAGGAGGGTCGCATCACCCCAAATTTCACTCAACCTAAGAAGAACGTGTGCTTCACGTGCGGATCCAAGGTTCACTTTGCTCATGAATTTCCTAAGAAGAAGGATGGAGTGACAACCAGAAGCAATAGAGGTAACAACGGAGGTACAACATCAAACAAACCCACAGCTAGAACCTTCAACATGACTGTGTAAGATGTTGTGCAATCAAAGGATGTTGTGTCAGGTATTATCCCAATCAATGATATTGATGCTTATGTATTATTTGATTCGGGTGCTACTTGCTCGTTTATCTTTGATGAATTTTCTAAGAAGTTAGAATTGCCTAGAGAAGAACTGAATTTCCCTTTGAACATAGAGATTGCGAATAAAGAGATAATCCCTGTTAGATTCGTACACAAGAACTGTAGGGTGAACATTAAGGAGAATATCTTAATAGTAGATTTGATTTCGATTAGATTGGAAGAGTTTGATGTTATTTTGGGAATGGATTGGCTGTTCAAAAATAGAGCGATAATTGATTGCCAAAAGAAGTGTGTAAGCCTTATGACTCCGTCAAAGGTAGTATTCTATGGTAGCAAATCGCCTATACAAATGAAATGTCTGATGATTATGTAGGCCAAGAAATTGTTGAGTTAAGGCTGTGTGGGCTATTTAGCTTTAATAGTCGATACTCAGAAAAAGAATGTGAAACTGGAAGAGATACCAGTGGTGAGGGAATTTGAGGATGTGTTTTCAGAGGATTTGCCAGGACTTCCGCCTGACAGAGAGATTGAATTCGTGATCGACTTAGTCTTTGGGGACAAAGACCGATATTCAAGGCCCCGCATGTAATGGCTCCAAAGAGAAATGAAGAAACTGATGGTACAGTTGCAAGAATTGTTAGACAAAAAGTATATTCAACCAAGCATATCACCGTGGTAAGCGCCAGTGTTATTCGTGAAGAAGAAGGATGGGTCAATGTGTCTTAGCATTGATTATAGAGAATTAAACAAAGTCACTATTAAAAACAAATATCCATTACCAAGAATATATGACTTGTTTGACCAGTTGAAGGGTGCTAAATACTTTTCAAAAATAGATTTGAGAAGTGGGTATCACCAATTGAAAGTGGGGAAAGAGGATATACCACGAACGGCATTTAGAACTCGGTATGGATATTACAAGTTTCTGGTGATGTCTTTTGGTTTAACCAATGTACCTGCTGCATTCATGGATTTGATGAATAGGGTGTTTAAACCATTCTTAGACAAGTTTGTAGTGGTATTCATTGATGACATTCTAGTGTATTCCTAAACTCAAGAAGAACACGTGGAACACTTACGTTTGATATTGGGAACACTAAGAAAGGAAAAGTTGTACACGAAATTCTCTACGTGCGAATTTTGGCTAGATCGTGTGCTATTTCTTGGGCAAGTGATTGATAAAGATGGGATTTTCGTGGATCCATCAAAAGTGGAAGCTGTAATAAATTGGGAACAACCAAGAACACTGTGAAACCCCAGATTTTATGAATAAAGATTTAAATTTATCGAAATATTTTTTTTAAATATTATGGTGTGGATTTGATATAATGTTATAGTTGTGGGTAGTATTTATAAATTTTTCAAAGTATGCAAGTTGTTATAAAATATTTGATTGGTGGGGAATATTCTTTTTTGTGCGGGAATATTCGATACGACGACGACACAATCATTAAGTGGACCCCATAACGGAAGTATTGTCATAGTTAGAAAATAGCGTAATTATCTTTTATAAAATAATAGCGGCGGAAGTGTTACCGTTAAAACTGTTGAACTACTTGGTAGTAAAAGTACAGTAAAACGCGTGGTTGCATAGTAGCACACGATATTGATTATTGATGCTTACGTGAGAAGTTACTCAGATATACTCAATTATTGCTACAGTAATTGCTGCATCATATCTATCATATTATTGATTCAATTATTGTCACAGTATCATCTGCATAAAATGATTTTTATTAAATCAATACTTGAGACGACAAAGTTATTCATATTATAAATTGCAATATTTACAATGTCTAGAAGTTCTGTCAATGAGAGGTTTGGTCACCTAATTACGCGCCAATAGGGAGAAATCCTTATTGGAAAGCCCCTTCTTTCTTGGGAACGACCTAGTTGATAAACATTGTGAGTTATAATATTAATGATGAATGTTGTTCGGAGTTGAATTTGGAGACGCGGACATGATATTTGAGTCCAGAATGACGAAATTATTAAAAATAGTCTATAAACACAAAATTTTCTGGGATTCACTATTTGGTCAAAAAGTCAACAGTTGACTTTTTTGAGAAAAGTCAAACTTTGAAATTTCAAAATTTATATTTTTGATAAAAATAGTTTCATTATGCTGGAATTATTTGTGTTAGTGAAAATAGACATTTATTCCGATGATAATTGATGTCTAGGGGTTATATCGATAAATCGGGTAATTTATCGGATAAATGAGCAATAAATTGCTACTAATTCACATGCTTATATAACTATTTGTTCACATATGTATACTATTGATTCACATTATTTACTATTAGGGGAGTTGGTGCAAGATTGATAATACTTGCATGACTAAGTTAAAAATGGAGGTATAGACGGAGGTACTATACTGTAATTCGTATTTTTCACATGATTATACTATTGATTCACATGATTGAACTATTGATTCACATTATTTACTATTATGGGAGTTGGTGCAAGATTGATAATACTTGCAGGACTAAATTATAAATGAAATAAAAGTTGGAGGTATTGTATTGTAATTTTCGAGCCCCAAAACGTGCAATTATCGAAACTATATTTTCCTATAAATAGAAGCTCATTCTTCCTTCATTTCTCACCAATTCACAAAAGCTTTAGAGCAATTATTATAGAGAGAAATTATAGAAAGAAGAAGAGAAGTCTGCTACCTCACTATTCCAGTATCCATTTTTTCTAAAGGTAGGGAATATTATTTGTTGTACTCGTAGTGAGTATTATTTCTTTCTTATCTATGAAGAGAACTTTTGTTATTCCATTCTTTATTATTCTATTGGAATAACCTGTATACGCGGGCTACCCTATACTTGGTGAAATTCTTCTGTTGTTCCATTCTTTATCATTCTGTTGGAACATCCTGTTTGTGCGTTCTACGCCGGACCTGGTTCCATCTCTATTATTCTATTGGAATATCTTGTCTATACGTTCTACGTCGGACCTGATTCTGTCTTTATTATTCTGTTGGAATATCTTGTCTGTACCTGATTCCGTCTTTATTATTCTGTTGGAATATCTTGTCTATGCGTTTTACGCTGGACCTAATTCCATCTTTATTATTCTGTTGGAATATCCTGTCTGTGCGTTTTACGCCGGACCTTATTCTCGTTATTTATTATTCATTGGAATAACTTTTGCTGTCATGGTCTATCGCATGCCGGTGATTTCTTTTGTTATTCCATTCCTTATTATACTCAAATTGGTTAAAGTTTTAACTTCATACTCCATGAAATTAGTGGAATATCCTTGATATTTGTGCTTCATCCAAGATCTTTTCATGGAAATATTCTTCCGAGCATTCTTGAATTTTACTCTACAAAGCAAAGATCATGTTGACAATTTGGACGTTATTAGTTCCCGGATAAAATAATTCTTGAACTTGTTTTATTGAATTCTTATATCATTGTCATCATCCTCATGTTTATATTTTGTTGAAAGTCATCCGTGGTTTATAGTGCATAGATGGACTTGGTATGATTATGACTGAGGATTATTGATTGTAATCATGACCATAATGTTACAAATGATGTGGTAAAAGTCCTCATTGGTCCGTAGTGCATTGATGCACAGCTTGTTGGCATGATCATGACCATTAGTGAATACACAAATATTCTCGCCCGCAAAGTGCATGGATAATTGTGGTCGTGATACTAAAGAACATCCTTGGTCAGTAGTGCGAGGGGTGATTCGATGATGTGGATTATTTATTATTGTGAGTCCCAATGATAAAAGTGATGAAAACCTTCTAAATCATAAAAGATAGTAGATTTTATTCTCTACTTTACTCTTTTAATGGATTGCTTGTTCCGCTGTAGTTAAACATGATGGTTGTTATATTGTATCAGTTTAACACTGTTGAAGGCTAACGATAATATATTGTGCATTATCTTAGTCATAATATTTCCTACTGGGCTAGTTGAGCTCACCCTTTTACTTTTATTGTTCTCTTCAGAAATGAGAACGTAGCGAGGGGACTAGTCTGGGGAGCGGAGTGACGGACCGGATGATAGCATTAGTAGTCCTCACTATTACTGCGTGAAATAATGTGATAATAATTGTAATGAGGACTCCTTTTGAGTTTGTATAATCTCTAGTATACAATATTTGTATTCAAACTCACGACTTATGTTTTGTCGTATTGTACTTACGGTTGTATTATTAAGTTGTATTTGAATTCTGTACCATGTATTTGACGACTCAGAATAGGTGATGTATACCTATTTTGGGGGCGTCACAAACACCGTCGGAAGTGAGGAGTTTCTTGGGACTGGCCGGTTATTACAGATGATTTATTCAAGATTTTTCTAAGATAGTTACTCCATTAACAAATTTGACCAGAAAGCCGTGAAATTTGTTTGGACGAGAAATGTGAAGAAAGTTTCCGTGGATTTGAAGAAGAAATTAAGAATGGCACTGTGTTGTCATTACGGATAATCATGTAACTTTGTGGTGTATAATGATGCCTCACATAAAGGGTTGGGATGTGTTCTTATGCAGAACGGCAAAGTTATTGCATATGCATCAAGACAATGAAGGATTATGAGAAAGGTTATCCGACTCATGATTTGGAATTCAGTCGCGATGAGTGTTTGCTCTCAAGATATGGAGACACTATCTCTATGGAGAGAAATGTGAAATCTCACATGATCATAAAAGTCTCAAGTATACTTTCGCCACGAAGGACCTGAATATGCGACAAAGGAGATGGATGGAATTGATAAAAGATTATGATTGTGAGATCTTTTATCACCCAAGCAAAGCGAATATGGTTGCAGATGCTTTAAGCAGGAAAGGTCGGGAGAAGTTGATGCTGATAACTACTCAGGAGGAGCTTATTTCAGCAATGACGAAGCTAGAGTTGGAAATCAAATTTCCAAAGGAATCTGATGAACGACTATTCTAGATAGATACCAGTCCAACTTTGGTGGACAAAGTGAAGAGTGCTCAACTACAAGATAAAGAATACGAAACGATCAAAGAGAAAGTGGTTGAGGGTAGTGATGTAAAATACAAGATCGACACCGAAGGACTACTATGATTCGAGGAAAGAATTTGGGTTCCAGCAGTACCAGAGCTTAAAGAAGAAATTTTGACCGAAGCATACAACACAAGATATTTGATTCATCCAGGAAGTACAAAGATGTATCAAGATTTGCGGTGACATTTTTGGTGGCCGAATATGAAAAGAGACGTTGCAGAATGCGTTGCAAAATGTTTGACGTGTCAAAAAGTGAAAGCTGAACATCAATGACCAAGCGGGTTACTTCAACCATTGGAAATACCAGAATAGAAATGGAAGCATATCACAATGGATTTTGTGGTAGGACTTCCAACGACTCAGAAAAAATACGATGAGATATGGGTGATAGTGGATAGATTGACAAAATCTGCACACTTTTTGCCAATAAAGATTAGATTTAATCTTGATCAGCTAGCAAAACTATACGTTAAAGAGATCGTGTCAAGACATGGAGTTCCAGTGTCAATTGTGTCAGATAGAGATCCAAGGTTCACATCAAACTTCTGGAAGAGACTACAAGAATGTATGGGAACACAGTTGCGAATGAGTACAGCATACCACCCGCAAACCGACCGGTAAAGCGAATGAACAATCCAAACGTTGGAAGATATGCTGAGAGCATGCATCATGGATTTCAAAGGAAGCTGGGATGAACATTTACCGTTGGTAGAATTTGCACAACAACAATTACCACGCGAGCATCGGCATGCCACCTTACGAGGCATTGTACGGAAGAAAGTGCAGAACTCCACTGTGTTGGGATGAAGTCGGTGAACGCCAACTGTTAGGACCAGAACTGGTACAACAAACTGCTGAAGTTGTCAAACTCATCAGGACAAGATTGGTAGCAGCTGAAGACCGACAGAAAAAGTATTCCAATCAACATAGATAGAATCGCGAATTTAAAGTAGGAAATTTCGTTTTCCTAAAAGTTTCTCCTTGGAAGGGGAAAATTCATTTTGGCAAGAAAGGAAAGCTCAGCCCAAGATTTATTGGACCGTTTGAGATACTACGAAGAGTGGGGGAAGTTGCTTATGAGGTAGCTCTACCTCCAGAATTGGAAAACATTCATAATGTTTTTCACATTTTGATGTTTTGACCGTATAAACCCGATTACAAACACGTGATCGAGTACGAACCATTGCAATTCGATAAAGATTTGTCTTATAAAGAAGTTCCTATCTAGATAGTCGACAGGAAAGAACAAGTGCTCAGAAATAAAGTGATACCTTCTGTAAAGGTGATATGGAGAAACCACAATAACGAAGAGGCAATGTAGGAACTGGAAACTGATATGATGAAAAGTTACCCTGGGTTATATGTTTAATCTGTGTCTTCGATTCTGGGGACAAAATCTTTGTAAGTAGGGAAGAATGTGACGATTTGGTTGTTTGAATTGTGATTCTGAGGACATAATCCTTTTAAGGAGGGAATGATATGTAACATTCCAGAATTTTTAAATGTAATTTTAAATATTTATTGAGGTATATAAATATTTAATGGATGTGATTATCGGTAAATGAATATTTGTTTAATTTATTTAATATTATTTGGAGAATTATTTGTTAAATAAATAATTGATGAATTAAGGAAATAATTATTATATTGATATTTTAATTTAAATGATTAATTATTTGTATTGTGTTATGTGATTAAAGGATTTATTTGATTAATTGTGATTTGCATTAATTAAAATAAATATAAAAGCTTGATTAAATATAGTGTGACAAATAACTATTTTATAAGGAGTTATTAAAATAAATTAAAGTAGTTTAATTTAGTTTTATCCAAACAAGGCATAATATATTAATTCTTTAAATTTAAATGATTTGCCAAACAAGCTTTATGGCTTTTGAGATTTCTAGATAAATAAAATAATAAATATAATATATTTATGTTATATACATTTATCCTAATAACTAATGTTACTTATTATGCGTATTAAGCCTATGGTAGTTTCTTTTGTTTACACTTATTAGTCAGTTAGTTTTTGCACAGAACTTAGTTGATAGCCTAGAGAGCTTCACAGAAAAATTAAGAGAAGGGTTGAGAGAGAATTTGAGAGAAGCTTAGGATTTTCAAGCAATTCTAGTGGGTTAGCAAGAATTAGAAGCTAATTGAAGGTATTTTCTACAAACTTGGATATTATTTATGTTATGAGTATTACGGAAAAACTTTTACATAATTTGTGAAATTCCATTTATTGAATTGTTGCTTTACAATGGATTACTTGTGGTTATACATGTTCATGATGATAGAGATTATATTTAAACAACAATTGTATGCTAAATTTCGGTTTGACAGTAGGAATTTTGACAGTATATGGAAAATTCATATGTTCATGAAAAGCATCAATTCTAGTGACTAAATTGTATGTTAAATTATAAATTGAAGCTTGTATATGTTAGTTTAATGAGATATGAGTATAACGTAGTTTGAATGAGGTGATTTGGACAAGAATTGAAATCACAGTGTTCAATTTTGTGAAGGAACTCGAAAATGGAGTTTTTGTATTAAAACTTGAATTTTGAGAAATTAAAATAGTTTTAGTTAGTGTTAAATGGTGCTAGTTGGTTGTAAATGTGAGCAATCATGTTTAGGATAGTTGTATATTTATTATACGTGTTAATATTCTCGCCTCATTGGGAGAAATTTGTGTTTGTTGGGCTAAAGTTGGCTCTTTGCTCATAGCCTTCTCTCGCTCTCTGTTCGAACATCTACAGCAATTGCTACTTGGTTATATAAAAAAAAGCAATGGCATTGCTTTAGGTTCAAGCCTTTGTATGGCTCAAATTACCATACCCTGGTTTGAGATTCTAACTTCTGCTATTTCAGCAGACTTGGAAAAGTGTCATAACATAGTCTGAAATTGTGTTAGCATGTTAAATGTGTAATGTTAAGGTTAACATAACATAGTGAGTTGTGGCTAGTACGATCAAAGTTGCAAAAGTGATTATTAAATCGAAAATTCGTTATGCGATAACATAGTTTATACACTGAATAGTAGCACACGGTATTGATTATTGATGCTTATGTGAGAAGTCACTCAGTATTGTTCAATCGGGTATTCGGGACACTTTTTGTGTCAAAGTACTATTCACGAGTACTATTCACGGGTTACTATTCACCTAAATTACTATTCACCCGAATAATATTCACTCGGGTATTTGGGGTATTTTTCGTGTCGGAGTACTATTCACGAGTTATTATTCACGGGTTACTATTCACCCGATTACTCACTCTAGTATTGTTCACTCAAAGATTGGGGACACTTTTTGTGTCTGGGTACTATTCATGTGGTACTATTCTCGAATTACTATTCACATGGTATACTATTCAATTAGAAAAAAATATTTCTTTTCGGTCAAATCATTTTAAGTACAATATTATTCCATGAAGAGATGTGCTAATTTTTCAGAATTGTTGGTTGAAATTATAATAAAGGTGATAAGTTTTGTTTTATTGGTATTATTAATGTAATAAAACAGTAAAAGCTTTTTTTATATAAAATGTAATACTTTTATAAAGTTATTCTATAAATATAATATATTATATTCTATTATGCATAGTGTTTTGCATAGTAATATCTTTTATATAAAATGTAATACTTTTATAAAGTTATTTGTTTTATTATACAATAATTAGAATATATTATATTTTAATTTGCATAGTGTTTGCATAGTAAAATCTTTTATAAAGTTATTCGTTTTATTAGATTATAAATAGAATATATTATATTTTATTTAAAAGATTTTGCTTTAAATATGGATCGTCAGATTAAAGTAAATCAATCTGGACCGTTCATGAGTTAGTTACTATGTAGTCCATTTTTCTATAAATAGAAGCTCATTTCTTCATTATTTCTTACGAATTCACTGAAACTCTAGAGAGAAAAACTATAGAGAGAGTTCTTCTTCTATAATCTTGAGCGTATTTCTTTAGAGTTTAAAAAAGCTTTGAGCGTAGTGCAAGTTTTCTTCGAGTATATCCTCGACCTACTAGTCGGAGTACTCTTCTTTCAAAGGTAGGGAATATTATTTGTTGTGCAATTCGTAAGGGTATTATTTTTTTGTATTCATGAAGAGAACTTCGTTATTCCATTATTTATTATTCTCATTGGAATAACTTTGTATACGCTGAGCTACCCTATACATGGTGACATTATTCTAATATTCCATTCTTTATTATTCGTCGTAGAATATCCATGCATGCGTTCTGTAGAACCCAGTTCCATCCTTTATTAATCTATTGAATATATACGTATGCATGCGTTTTCTGCCGGACTGGTTCTGTTATTTATTATTCATTGGAATAACTTTTGCTGTGCGGTCTATCGCATATCCGGTGATTTCTTTTGTTATTCCATTCTTTATTATACTCGGTTGGTTAAAACTTTGACTTCTATACTCCATGAAATTAGTGGAATATCCTTGATATTTGCGCTTCATCCAAAGATATCTTTTCATGGAAATATTCTTCCGAGCATTCTTGAATTTTACTCTACAAAGCAAAGATCATGTTGACAATTTGAACGTTATCAGTTCCTGGATAAATTAATTCTTCAACTTGTTTTATTGAATTCTTATATCATTGTCATCATCCTCATGTTTATATTTTGTTGAAATTCATCTATGGCCTGTAGTGCATAGATGGACTTGGTATGATTATGACCAGGGATTATTCGGTGTAATCATGACCTTAATGTTACAAATGATGTGAAAAAAGTCCTCATTGGCCCGTAGTGCATTGATGGACAACTTTTTGGTATGATTATGGCTATGGATTCTCTTTGGCCGTAGTGCAATTAAAGATGAATTGTTTTATGGCATGATCAGGACCGTTGATGAAAATATGATTATCTTTAGCCGTAGTGCATGGATAATTCGTGGTCGTGATACTAAAGATTATCCTTTGCCGTAGTGCAGGGGTGATTCGATGATGTGGATTATTTATTAAGCTGAGTCCTGGCGATAAAAGTCATGAAAAACCTTTTAAATCATATAAGATAGTAGATTTTATTCCCTACTTGACTCTTCTAATGGATTGCTTGTTCCACTGCAGTTAAACTTGATAGTTATTATATTTTATCAGTTTAACACTATTGAAGGCTAACGATAAATTATTCTCGCATTATCTTAGTCAAAATATTTTTCATCGGGCTAGTTGAGCTCACCTTTTCTTTCACCGTTCTCTGTGAAATGAGAACGTAGTCGGGACTAGTCGAGGGAGCAGTGATGATCCTAGATGTTGCATTAGTAGTCCTCACTATTCTGTGAGATAGTGTGATAATAATTGTAATGAGGACTCCTTTTGAGTTTGGATAATCTCTAGTAGACAATATTTGTATTCAAACTCACAGCCTATGTTTTGTCGTATTGTACATGACAGTTGTATTATCAAGTTGTATTTGGATTTCTGTACCATGTAAGTGGCGACCCAAGATGGGTGACGTATACCTAATTTTGGGGGCGTCACAGCCCCACTGCTATTTATATTATTTATCCCGAAATAATAAAATTCTAGGATTACTTCATCACGTCCCACTATTTAATTCAAAAGTTAGGATTTACATTTTATTAATTTTCATCGTGATTTATAAAATCTTAATGTTTTTCCTTGCAATCTACAAGAACATTCCACATTGTACAACCTCATTGCGCTCTTGCTCCATGATACGAATCATTGACGGCCCATCACATACCAAAGATAAATCTCAACCTAAATAGAAAATTGAATACTAATTTCTAATTTCTATCATTCGCTTGGCCTTCTTCAACTTGTCTTCAACACGATCTATGTGTTTAGAAGCCTCCACCCATGCGTCTTCAGCTCTCGCGCGCTTTCCCAATAACAACCATACTCAGACTATACGAACTTCTCAGGCTCCCAATCCTTATCATCGTTCATCAATCATTCTGACAATAAAGTTTTTTAATAACTGCTACAACTTGATATGTATAATACTCGCTACTCCTAAGTACTCACGAGCACATAAGCCATTAACACATAAGCACATACAGTCTTTTATCATTTTATCTTCAATGAATTTCCTTAATTCATTCCTTAGATCTCGATGAGAGTTTATCACCTCTATATTCTCGATCTCCTAGAAGGTTATAGCCTAAGGTTTCCCCACCTAAGGTTCATAACCAAAAGCTTTGATACCAACTTGTGATACCCCCAAATTCGGGCAATTCAATCCCATATATTTGATGTTCACTGTCCAATTAAATCATAACTAACTACCCATATCCAAAGGATAAAATTAAACTCAAAAGTATAAACAGTCAATCTCCCATTAAAGGGTTACATAATCTAAAATAAATCCCAGGTCATCTAACCTTTATTACAATCATCAGCGGAAAATTAAAACATGATCATAATTAAATCTATTACATAAGATTCATAAATAAAAGGTAAATTAAACGTTGTCGTCTAATCAAGCACTTTGTCCTTGCCCTTGCTTGTAGAAAGCTCTTCAAACTTCTTAACTTCATCTACATTGTTTTTGGGCAAGAGTAAGCAAACAATTTCCCACAAAAAGGATAATATACAATAACGTTTTATGAATGACAATTAACTGAGCTTTCAATGGTAAAGTATTTTTACTGGAATAATAAACTTTAATTCAACAGCTATGAGTTCAAAGGAATAATGAACGTTTAAGTTAACAATAGATCTCAACATCAAAGAATACACTGAGGGTCACAAGACCACGAACTATACTCTAGGTTTTTAAGTATTTCTACTTTAACCTTTAACAATCTAAAAGACTATAATCATCATCAATGTCCTAGGTTGACAGGTGTTTCTACTGTAACCTTTAATAGTCTAAACGACTATATGGACCATCATTCCGTACTCCAGGTGATCAGCCCTTTGTACTATGTATTGCGCAAACATTATAACGCTATTACGTAGCTCTAAAATAATCCTCTGATATAGGGTTGTTCATCTCAGCCTAGATGATCAGGTTTCGAACCAAAGGAGGTTTGGTTGGGAATTAACTTCAACGGAATTCTAGATCTTTAGAATGCTCATCAACCAAGTACTGGTTGAATCAAACAGAGACCAATATGTATTCAAGAGTTTGATTATAATATTTTCATGAACAAGGTATATCGATGAATCAATAAGAGCTAGAGTATTAACAGTTTCTAAATTGAACAAATGTTATCATCGACAACATGCTTTCAAAATTGTGTGAGTACATAAGTAAACCAAAGGAAGTTTGTTTTGGGTTGACTTCAAGGTAATTTAGAATTTAGAACAATAATGTAAGATAGTGCAATGACATTGGAGAACGAAGATCAAACAACAGTTATTAGTAGCTGAATAAACACAATTCTTACAACAACATTACAGATTTTGAATAACCAAAGTAATCTCGTTTGAAATTAAAAAATAAAGATTAATTAACTTGCTCAACAGTAAATGAGGGTTAAAGAACTTGCATAATAATAAATTGCTCAACAAGAGATTAGAAATAGAGAACTTGCAAAAGTATATCATGACAGTGAAAAGTAACCTTGTTGAATAATAAAGTAGCAAAGGTTAGGTAACTTGCCTCTTGCATAAGCTATACAATTACAACTCACGTACTCCAATATCCTACACATACCATTAGGATAATCACATCAATTAGCTACATACACATTAACCTCATAGATTTAATTCTCATCTTAGTTAAGTTATAACCTTTAGTTTAAGGTCTAACCATATTAATAAACCACATAACACGAATCTGAAAACTCACTAACACATACATAAGACTTTTAGCAAATCACATTTTCAACTCTTATTAATCAATACTACATTTCTCCTTAATCAAACTTGAAGTTCAATCAAGTGTTTAAGTCTTCCTAGGACTACTTATTGATTTTATATTAACCACATTCCATATCTTATAATGTTCATTTCAGAAATCACAAGTGTTAACATCACAAGACTTATTCACTATTCATTGTATACAATAAGTCATAATGCGTTCATAACTTACTAATCCTTTACAAGTTTGAAATTATCAATGACATGACACGGTTCTGTTTTAACCTCCATGTTCCATGTTTATTAGATTAAAACATCATTAAACAAAGTTACATTGATATCCCAAGTTTGCAGCAGTAGCAGAAGCCACTGTCCCAAATTAGGGTATGGCGCAGCTGCGCCATACACAAGCTTTAGGACCGGCAAGTAGTGTGCCATTTTGGCCTTGCATCTTGCATAGCATTAAATTGCGCTAGTCTTGTGATGAGAGAACCGAAAAGGTCGCAAATAGTAGCCGACTTTAGCCCAACTAACACGAATTTCACCCACCAAACAGTAATATTAACACATACAATTGATATAGAACTATTACAAACATATTTCCTCACATATTTATCAACATAGAACAATTTAACAACAACTTTTACTAACTTAATTCCTCAAATTCCATGTTTTCATACAAGAACACCATTTTTAACATCCTTTACAAAAATCATCACTGTAATCTCAGTTCTACACCAAATTACTTCGTTCAAACTACGTTATCTTCGTTTCTTACCGAACTAACACATACAAGACTCAATTCACAGATTATCATACAAATTGACCAACGAATTTTGTACTTTCATAAGCCATATGAAAAATATTCACTATAACACTTTCTTCCTTTTTAACCGTAATTAGCATATCAAATTCTTATCTAATGCAAACTCTAACTTCATTAACATGTATAATCACAATTACCAATTATATATATCAACAATTCGAAAAGATGAAATTCACAGAACATAGAATTTTATGTCGTAAACTCATATATACATATACCTATATATATAATATGGAGATTATAGAAAATTACCTTCAATTAGCTTGCACAACCTTGCTAAACATAGGAATTTGCTTTGGAAAACTCAAGAATTCTCTCTCAACTCTCCCTCTCCAGTTCTCTATATTTCTTCTCTTACTCGGTATCACGTAAAGCCAACTAACTCTCCAGCGCCAACATAATAAACTGATAGGCGTATACTTATTATAACATCAGTTACAAATATAACGCTTAGGGTATAATTATATTTTATTTATTAATTAATTAATTTTATTTATTCTATTTATATTATAATTAAAATTAAAATTTAAAATTTAAAAATCCAAAAGCCATAAGGCTTTGTTTGGCAAAAGTCTTTAAAATTTAAAGACTTAATATCCTTAAGCCTTTTTTTGGCAAAACTAATTTAAACTCCTTTAAATTATTTTAATAAACAATTTAGTTTATAATTTATAATCACACATTATTTATTTGGATTTACATATCCACATTAATCAAATAAATTAATTATGCATACTATATTTTAAATAAATATTCCAATTAAACAAATATTACAAAATTATAATCTCACTATAATTTAGTTTAATAATTTAACATACCATTTTAAATTATTAAATTAAAACAACAATATAACATCTCATGTTATATTATAACTCTCTAAATTATAAATTTAGAATATTATCTAATAAATTTAATTCATAAATATTTACTAATAATAACCACATCAATAGAATACTTATTTAATTTAAGAAATACTTTTAATTACAAGACAACAACTTCATCAATAAAATATTTATTTAATTTAATAAATATTTTAAATTACATAAAATCTTGAATTGTTACAAAACTTGAGTTGAATAAGTTAATAAGGTATTGAGAAAATTCAGTACCGAAAGATTTAAAAGATGGAAATTAACCTTAAATAAATTAAATGTGATTTGTGTTTATATTATTGTGTATTATGTACTAATCAACATGTTATGTGTTATTGTAGATGTCGATCGATAGCTTGAATTATAGAGATATACACGTGGTGAATGAAGAGTTTGTGAATAGAGTAGAGCCTGTACATATGCCTATAGCAGAAGTACCATTAGTGATTCTAGAAGAATAGGAACCGAGGAGTATTTTTCTGAGGAGGACTATTCCGAGGGAGTTATGGAATTGGCATCATACCTTGATATAATGATCGATATGGAGGAAGATATGTAGGTAACATCGGTTAATACGGTGGTACCTGCATTAGAGCCAACACCTTCAGATACAATGAGGGAATTGTATCTAGCGGTGTTTGACCGTAATGTGCAACTGCGCATTATTGTACAGAACCAGAATGAAGAGATTAATGCTCTTTATGAAGCGAAGGAGTCTGCGGAAGCTGATTGTGAGTCAGAGCACGATGAAAAGGTGCTTATGACAAATAAGGTTAGGGAATATAAGAATGAGGCTGTAAAGCTTTGTAAGAAACTGGTTGAGAAAGATCAGAAGATATCAGGTATGTCCTACATCCATAACAGTGCTCATGAGGATTTCAAGCTGAAAATTGCTTGTTATTCCATTGAGTCGGGGCAGACTCGATGTAAGACCCCAACTTTTATGAATACAGAATAATTTTCTCGAAATATATTTTGAATATTATGGTGTGGATTTGATATAATGTTATAATTGTGGGTAATATTTACAAATTTTGCAAAGTAAGCAAGTGGTTATATAATATTCGATTGGTCGTGGAATATTCGTTTTAACAAAGAATATTTGTACGACGGCACAATCATTGGTGGAACCCACAATGAAAGTATTGTCGTAGTTAGAAAATGACAGAATTATCTTTTTAAAAAAAATAACGGCGAAAGTGTTACCGTTAAAACTGTTGAACTACCCGGTAGTAAAAGTACAGTAATACGCGTGGTTGTATAGTAGCATACGGTATTGATTATTGATGCTTACATGTGAAGTCACTCAGTTATACTCAATTACTTCTACAGTAATTGCTGCATCATATCTCTCATATTATTGATTCAATTATTGTCACAATATCATCTATATAATATTTATTATTATTAAATCAATAATTGAGACGATAAAGTTATTCATATTATTATTTGCAATATTGACAATGTCTAGAAGTTCTGTCAAGGAGAGGTTTGGTCACCTAATTACGCGCCAATAAGGAGAAATCCTTATCGGAAAGCCCCTTCTTTCCTGGGAACGACCTGGTTGTTAAATATTGTGAGTTATAATATTAATGATGAATAAGTTATGTTGATTAAAGATGAAATTGATAGTTCCATTGTGTTGGGATTATTAGTGTTAGTGGAAATCGATATTTATTTCGATAATAATTGATGTCTTGAGGTTATATTGACCAATCGGGTAATTAATCGGATAAATGAGCAATTAATTATTATTATTTCACATGCGTATAACTATTTGTTCACATGTGTGTACTATTGATTCACATTCATGTACTATTAGGGGAGGTGGTGCAAGATTGATAATACTTGCATGACTAAATTAAAAATGGAGGTATAGTTGAAGGTACTATACTGTAATTAGTTTTTTCACATGATTATACTATTGAGTCACATGAATGAACTATTAATTCACATTATTTATTATTAGGGGAGGTGGTGCAAGTTTGATAATACTTGTAGGACTAAATTAAAAATGAAGAAAAAGAGGAAGGTATTATACTGTAATATTTTGAGCCCCAAAACGTGCAATTATCGAAACTATATTTTCCTATAAATTGAAGCTCATTCTTCCTTCATTTCTCACCAATTAACAAAAGCTTTAGAGCAATTATTATAGAGAGAAAGAAGAAGAAGAGAAGTCTACTACCTCACTATTCCAGTATCCATTTTTTCTAAGGTAAGGGGTATTATTTCTTTCGTATTCATGAAGAGAGTTATTTTCTTTCAATACTCATAAGGGTTGTTATTCCATTCTTTATTATTCTGTTGGAATAACATGTATGTGCGATCTATCGCATGCCTGGTGAATTCTGTTGTTATTCCATTCTTTATTATTCTGTTTGAATATCCTGTCTGTGCGGATTACGCATGACCTGGTTCCATTCTTTATTATTATGTTGGAATATCCTGTCTGTGCGGGTTACGCATGACCTGGTTTCATTCTTTATCATTCTGTTAGAATAACCTGTCTGTGCGGATTACGCACGCCTGCTGAATTCTTCTGATAGTCCATTCTTTATTATTCTATTGGAATAACTTGTCTATATGGATTATCGCATGCATGGTGAATGATCCTTCGTATTCATTTTGTTAGGTTTGTAATATTCATAACGCAATCAAATTGCATAAAATTAGCGGAAGCGTGTAAAAATCAGAGTTTAAAATTTACAAACCATATACCCGGATCATCCTTTATGCACAATTATTAATTAAACGAAAAGATAAAGAATAAATCATACCCTTGAAGATCGAGCTTCCTCAGGTACAAGTTCACCTCCAAATCCTTTCGCGTTCAATCTTGAATCCACCGGGTTTGGTTCCTTCCTTTGATCAACGTTAGCCACCCAAATGTTTGGCCTCTAGAGGTGATCCACCAAGGAAGAATAAAATTCAAGAAGAAGGGTGTTTATGGCTCAAACCCTAGTTTTTCCTATCTCTATAGAAAAAGGGTACTCTCCAACAAATTGGAATTATTACGTTGTAAAAGTCAACAACCCATACCACCCATAATAAGACTCCTCTTATTTATAGATGTGGGCAACCCATCTTAATAATTAAGGAATTGGGTTTTATTTAATTAATTAAATTCTTTTAATTAATTAAGCTCCCTAATCTTATTAGGGATAATTAATTAAACTCCTTTAACTAATTTTCCTTCCTAATCCAATTAGGAATAAATGAGAGTACTTATATTAAATTAATTCCTAAACTCTTTTAGAAATTAAAATAATAATAATTATAATAATATTAATAAGACTCCTCTTATTAATTTATATTTAATATTTCTAAAATATTAAATAATAAATATTAAGCTATTTAATTTATTCTATCACCATAGATTAAATTAAATATACTTAACATATATTATTACGATTATGCCATTAACTTCTTAAATATTTATTCTTCCTTTTATGGTGTGACCCTTTAGGTTCTCCATATTAAACCGAGTTGTGAATAAATCAATTAGAACAATTCTAATCTTATTTAAATAAATAAATTAAATAATTAATTTATTTAAATAAATAATATTTATTCTACAATAGGGATAAGCCTCCCTAGCGATCAACGACTTTCCAGATAATATAGATTTCAACATTAATCATTAAAGAACCTTTGAGTAAATAGTTACCGTACAATTCAATCCTTCCACCATACAATGTCCCAATTAAATATAAGACATGGAATTACTGTCAAGTCTTATTTTATTTAATTATATGTATTTCGACTCTTAAATGCACAACTCCAAATAATGCAAATTAGAAACTCCTTTCTAATTTCATTCTGCCTTGGCCAAGGACTACTGGGTTGTCATTTATCGAATCACATAGGACATTTCTCTTCTTTTATTAGAAGTGGTAGATTCTTTATTGATCATACATTATCTCCATGTACAACTTATTATACCCAAGCATACCCTTTGATATACCCTAAGGGTCTTAAGGAATAAGTCAAAGTATAACTCATCATACACAAGATACTATGATGATCTCAAGTTCAAGGATTACTTGTCTTACTATCACTACAGAATTCCTATTGACAGCAAATAAAACTCCATTAGGTATTCCTTAGCGAGCCACGCTCAAATGAACTTATTCTCTAATAAGCACCTACATACTTGCTTTAGTGTCTCCACACAAATGATCATGAGATCAATCATCCTCATCCAATGAGCAAGCAACGTATGTACCAATCTATCCGGATTCACTAATCCCCAATTTAGTAATCTAATGATTGGGAACTATTTTAGTTTTAAGCATTCTAAGAATTTAGATCTCATTAGAATGATCATCATCATTATTCTAAAAGCATTGCTTAAAACTATGGGTTTATCACATATTATAAAACAAACATCATGTAGATAATTAAAAGCCTTTAATAAATTAATACTTTTATTAATAAATGAATAAGATTGTTACAAAGTATATGCTTTATCATCAAACATGATTGGCTTGTGTGCATATTACTTTCAATCTCCCACTTGCACTAAAGCCAATCGTCATGGTATCTAATACTCTTCTTCTCTAAGTGACGATTATCCTGCTGTTGGATAAGCTTTAGTTAATGGATATGTAATGTTGTTCATGAGAGTCCACTATCTCTATAGTGATTTCCCATCTTTCAATGATTCTAATAATCAAATGAAAGTGCCACAACACATGTTTAGATCCAAGATGAGACTTAGGAACTATTCCTAGTTACGTAATGAACTTTTAATCCAAACAATCAACTTGCGACTTCATTTATAGCTATATACTTTGTCTTTATTACTAAACCAAAGAACTCTTTCTTTGTTTGGAACCTTTCCAATTCATCGCACCTTTCGTTCAAGATAACGCTTTACCTTAAAGTGGATTTTTACGTCGTCTTAGTGCGTGCGAAAAACTTGAGTCTGTTAAGCCCTCTCGTTTTAATTCGGCACTCCACCATGTATGCTCACATCTTTAGTGCGGTTAAGAACTTTAAGATGTTTTCACCGACTCATAGTGAACTTCTCCGAATATGGTGATCAACATCGGTCTCGTATATTTCATTGCAGATACATGATTGTCACTCATGTGACCTCTCTTTCGAGAGTCTGTGGGGACTATTAAGAGATATACTCCATAGCTCATCAACATGAGACATCTCTTGGAGTTTGCCATGCTAAACGACTTTAGCATCAAATGAATATACGTTCCTTGGGTTAAGTCGAGCATCCTCTTGAATCTATCTATATAGATTTTATCCCTAATTAAGATACTCTTCCCAAACCATTCATGGAGGAATGTTTAGACAACTTTATCTTTACTGATTATAGCATTGGTATGTTATTCCTCATCTGTAGTATATCAACATATAATACTAGAAATTTCACGACGCTCCCACTGACCCTTTTGTACACATTAGAACTCTTACCTCATCGTATGTAACTCTGGATCATCATCTTCTATGATGCGTACCTCATCATCATCATCTATGATGAATCCATACCTCCTAGGTATCTTCGGTACTATTCCAGACTTACGATTCGGTTGTGGTACACAATAGGTCTATCTACTGTGTTCCTCTTATTTGACTTATAGTGTTTTGTGGTTCTTGAACTTTTCAAGATCTATTATCCTCCCACTAGCCCTTCAATGATAAACACCTTTATCTTTAGAAAGCGTGTTTCGTAACAAACACCTTTTGCTAAGTAGAATTATAGAACATATACCCTAAACTTACTTTAGGATGTCCCACAAATCGACACTTGTCAAATCTTGTCCCAAGCTTATCCTTTTGAAACCTTTTCACATAAGTTGGAACCCTTATCTTAACATACTTAAGATTAGGAATCCTCCACATCCATAACTTTTATGGAGTCTTGAAATTTGGATTTTGAGGTTACCATTTTTCGTAGATATGTCTGACCATTTCTAGGACATGATCCTGAAGGATCTTTGGAATGTCGGTAAAATCATTATGGACCGTACCATGTCCAACAAGGTATGATTTTTCCTTTCAGATACACCAATCAATTATTGTGTATCAAGAGGCGTCCATTATGAGAAAACAATTTGAGATGATCTAGAAACTTATTGCACAAATATTTATTCCTTGATCTAATCAATAAATCTTAATACTTTGCCAATTTGTTTCACTTCTGAATTCTTTGAACCTTTCAAATAATTCATATTTGTATTTCAGAAAATACACACATTCAACTTTTTGAATGATCATCTCATTTTCTTATACTAGTTTGTTCAATTTGCAAAATATATATTTTCACGTAAATCAAGTATACAAAATCCATTAAGTAATATTTCGATTCTATACAAAACATTATTATTATAAATAGAACAACAATTGTTCTTAATTATAATACCAAAGATTTCATTGTCCAACAATAAAAGCGAAATAATGTTTCTAACAAGAATTGGAATACAATAACAACTTATTGACTTAATTGATTTTCCCAGAAAAGGCTAAACTATAAGTTTCTATAGCTAATGCAACAACCTTTGCTTCATTTTCCGCATACGTAGGATTACTTATATTTGTTTAGCTTTCTACTTCTGCTTGGTCCCTTCATAAATCTATATTTATGATAACCAAAGCCGGTATTCAATACCCAAGTAGAACCTTGACTTAAAGAAAATTTTATTTTAAATCATGAACAAATTTGTATTATGTAATCAAACTTCACTAAGCTTCTTTGGTTAACCTCGCAAGATGCTTCTCGCAGATTTCTTTCCGTTGTCGGGCTTATTGCGGTGGAAGCAAACTCCTTTGCTATCCGTGATCGGTTTTGTTCTTATTATCCTTTGTTTATGCCTTTCTATTTACCTTCTTTTGAATCGTTCTTCCTTTTGAAGATCCTTTGGCCCCTACCAAGAAGACTTGATCTTTCTTGGTTGGAAAGTGACTCTCAACATTTTTCAATATGTTAAGCAAATCAATGAGGTCGATATCTAGCTTGTTCATATATAAAAATTCACAACAATTATGAAAGGAGTCCGGAGTGAGTGCAAGATCAAATCTTGTCTCAACTCTCCATCCATGACAAAACCGGTTGTCCTAATTGATCAATCAAATTGATTATGTTAAGAACTTTTATGCATCTTATAGTGCCATTGGCCATTCTAGATCGGAAGGGCTCCTTAGATATCCGATATCTATCGGTCCTACTTTCATCACCATCAACTACTTGATGTGCGGGAATATAGTAGGAGTATCCATAGTTTCAGTCGACGTGAAGCTTGTTACTCATGGATATGAGCATGATGCATTGAAATAATCAGTACATCATCTTGCCACTTTCTAAAAGTAGCAATCTCTTCCTCGAGAGGCATTATGCGCAACCATTCGCGGGGATAAGCGTATAAGGACATAAGATAGCTTTTCAACTATGAGAACTATTCTCAAATTCCTTAACCAACATTTAATTCGGTTTGGTTAATTTAGCATTTAATATGCTTCGCAAAGTGATAGTAATTTTAGACATTGTAAAATTACGTAAATGAATTTGTAATTAACAACATTTTAACATACATTCTATTATTAATTACCAAAATAATTTAGGTCTTGTTTTAAATTGGTATCTCCCACTATTTTTCTTCAAACTATATAACCCTCACTTATATAGTTCGGCAAAATCTAATTAAAGATTTGCTAGTGAGAATAAGGATCCCATTTCAAATGTATATAGCCTTGTGGTGACACAACAAACTATATATAAATAAATAGGTAGACAACTTTTGTCAATTACATCAACTATGCAACTCCTTGTATTTTGCCTCTTAGATTATTTTGATCAAGTGGTGGCACATCCGAATCAAAATTATCCAAGTTAAGTCCGACCTAGCACTCCATATATTCAAAAAAGAAAAATATCATCCTTGTGGTGACACAACAAAACAATATTGTTCAATTTTCTTTATAAGCATCAAATGTGATAAATTAACATCTTAAATACTTAATACTTTCCTTGTGGTGACACAACAAACTCATATTAAATATTTAATACTCTATTAATTTTATCAAGCTAGAAGGCGACGATCGATATTCCAAATATCTTTGAACGCTTAGGACTTAATATAAAAATTGAGGGGTTTATTATTAATTTGTCTCATCTTGTTTAGCGCGCATGCACATATATATATAAAATACGCGTCATATTAATAAACATGCGAAGCATGTTTGCATAATATATAATATATATATAATAAGCATGCATATATAGAATACTATATTCTACCCGGATTGATTATGGACTTTTATTCTAGTTTGGTTCACTAGAGCCATCAAGTGAACCAAAAGGTCAAACCTAGGGGTGCAAGAAATAATATTTAAATATAACAATTACATTTAAACCCGGGCTCCATTACAAACGGGTCTTCAAGCGCTCCTTGATCCTTGATCTCCAATTCTTCAAAATTAATTCTAACTATTCCTATTACAAAACTATTTAAAATAAATAGAAACCTTGATCGTGATCGAGGGAAGTACATAGGAGGAGATAGAATTTACATTAAGAAAAATTAGAGAAGGCGAGGCTTGCAGACCCCATTTAATAAAACCCATACATTCGTGCATCCAACTAAAATAAAATCCAATCATATTGGTCAATAGTCCATAATCAATCCCATTTATTATCATACACATCATCATACGCATCAATAAATAACATTCATCTCATGAATAATAAACATTTAATATATATATTGATATCATTTAATGGGCAAATTTAGTTAGTATAAAATCTATTTTTGAATCAAAATAAACTCTTTTATTTTAATCCAAATTTAAATCAAGATAAAACTATTTTATTTTAATTTATCCTATTTTGAATAAAATAAACTATTTTATTTTAATCAAAATCTTTAATCAAAATAAACTCCTTTATTTTAATTAATTATGGAATCCAATTCCATGTAATAAAAAAATCTTTAATTAAAAGAAACACGGATTTTCTTTTCTATTCACAAATAAACTCCTTTTATTTTGAATAATATGAAATCTTATTTCATATCTAAACAAACTCCTTTATTTAAGGAAAGATGGATTTACTTTCCTATTCACAAATAAACTCCTTTATTTTAGGAAAAATAAAATCCAATTTCAACTCCAATTAGTTATTATGGAATCCAATTCCAACTCTAATTAGTTAGCATGAAATTCTAATTTTAAAATTAAAATAAACCTTTTTATTTTAAGATTAAAATAAACTTTTATTTTAATTATAAAATAATTAAGAATAATATATATATATATATATATATATATATATATATAGTATATATATATATAACTATTATATATATATATAATATAATAATCAATATATATATATATTATATAAAACGTGCACTGCATGTCTTTCCGTGCCTTATTGAATTTCCCTTGTAAAACCGTTGGCCTCATGTTCCTGTTAACCTTGCATGCCTTGATTGCAGTGCATAACCAAAATTTTTTTTTTGCTGCCATTTTTTAATTATTCCGGCCCCTTTATTTCCGTGCATCTCACTTTAGACCAACTCAGCCTTTTAAATCCTTGCTAGATTAAGCCATACCGAAATCAAAAAAAAAGTTCCTGCCATGCCTTTCTTTTTGCTACATTTTTAACAGAAACCTGAATTCATTGAAATCCGTGCGATGCTTACAAAAAATAAACGGCAGCTACTTTTTTTTTTTTTTTGTTTGATTACCGACTTCCGTGCCACCTTGGGCCACGTGCCTGTAATTGTGGGGATATGTATTGAACATGTTTGAGCCTATGAAACAGCAGCTTGGTTTTAAAAATTGCAATACTGCAATTTCGTGTTTTTTTTTTTTTATACAATAAAATTATGCCCAATTAAATTATTCTAAACACATATCAATATACATATTAAATCTGAACAATTAATAATTCGCATAAAGGTTTGGCTCTGATACCACTGTTAGGTTTGTAATATTCATAACGCAATCAAATTGCATAAAATTAGCGGAAGCGTGTAAAAATCAGAGTTTAAAATTTACAAACCATATACCCGGATCATCCTTTATGCACAATTATTAATTAAACGAAAAGATAAAGAATAAATCATACCCTTGAAGATCGAGCTTCCTCGAGTGTACAAGTTCACCTCCAAATCCTTTCGCGTTCAATCTTGAATCCACCGGGTTTGGTTCCTTCCTTCGATCAACGTTAGCCACCCAAATGTTTGGCCTCAGAGGTGATCCACCAAGGAAGAATAAAATTCAAGAAGAAGGGTGTTTATGGCTCAAACCCTAGTTTTTTTCCTATCTCTATAGAAAAAGGGTACTCTCCAACAAATTGGAATTATTACGTTGTAAAAAGTCAACAACCCATACCACCCATAATAAGACTCCTCTTATTTATAGATGTGGGCAACCCATCTTAATAATTAAGGAATTGGGTTTTATTTAATTAATTAAATTCTTTTAATTAATTAAGCTCCCTAATCTTATTAGGGATAATTAATTAAACTCCTTTAACTAATTTTTATTCCTAATCCAATTAGGAATAAATGAGAAATACTTATATTAAATTAATTCCTAAACTCTTTTAGAAATTAAAATAATAATAATTGTAATAATATTAATAAGACTCCTCTTATTAATTTATATTTAATATTTCTAAAATATTAAATAATAAATATTAAGCTATTTAATTTATTCTATCACCATAGATTAAATTAAATATACTTAATATATTATTACGATTATGCCATTAACTTCTTAAATATTTATTCTTCCTTTTATGGTGTGACCCTTTAGGTTCTCCATATTAAACCTAGGTTGTGAATAAATCAATTAGAACAATTCTAATCTTATTTAAATAAATAAATTAAATAATTAATTTATTTAAATAAATAATATTTATTCTACAAAGGGATAAGCCTCCCTAGCGATCAACGACTTTCCGGATAATATAGATTTCAACATTAATCATTAAAGAACCTTTGAGTAAATAGTTACCGTACAATTCAATCCTTCCACCATACAATGTCCCAATTAAATATAAGACATGGAATTCTTTGTCAAGTCTTATTTTATTTAATTATATGTATTTCGACTCTTAAATGCACAACTCAAATAATGCAAATTAGAAACTCCTTTCTAATTTCATTACGCTTTGCCAAGGACTCTTTGGGTTGTCATTTATCGAATCACATAGACATTCCTCTTCTTTATTAGAAGTGGTAGATTCTTTATTGATCATACATTATCTCCATATACAACTTATTATACCCAAGCATACCCTTTGATATACCCTAAGGGTCTTAAGGAATAAGTCAAAGTATAACTCATCATACACAAGATACTATGATGATCTCAAGTTCAAGGATTACTTCAGACTACTATCACTCTGAGAATTCCTATTGACAGCAAATAAAACTCCATTAGGTATTCCTTAGCGAGCCACGTTCAAATGAACTTATTCTCTAATAAGCACCTACATACTTGCTTTAGTGTCTCCACACAAATGATCGTGAGATCAATCATCCTCATCCAATGAGCAAGCAAGAACGTATGTACCAATCTATCCGGATTCACTAATCCCCAATTTAGTAATCCAATGATTGGGAACTATTTTAGTTTTAAGCATTCTAAGAATTTAGATCTCATTAGAATGATCATCATCATTATTCTAAAAGCATTGCTTAAAACTATGGGTTTATCACATATTATAAAACAGCATCATGTAGATAATTAAAAGCCTTTAATAAATTAATACTTTTTATTAATAAATGAATAAGATTGTTACAAAGTATATGCTTTATCATCAAACATGATTGGCTTGTGTGCATATTACTTTCACATTTCTTATTAAATTGTGGAAATAATCTGTCTACGTGGATTACCGCATGGCGTGCAAAAAAATCCTTTTGCAGTTTTATATATTCTATTATACTCAGTTGGTTAAAGTATTGACTTCTATACTCCATGAAATTAGTATAATATCATGGATATTTGCGCTTCATCCAGTATCTTTTCATGAAAATATTCTTTTGAGCATTCTTGAATTTTACTCCACAAAACAGTATCATGTTGACAATTTGGACATTATTGATTTCTAGATAAATTAAATTAGAAATCTTTAAAAATTTATCCTTGAACTTATTTTATTGGATTCTTATATCATTGTCATCATCCTCATGTTTATAATATGTTGAAAGTCATCTGTGGCTTGTAGTGCATAGATGGACTTGGTGTGATTATGATCAGGGATTATTCGGTGTAATCATAACCGTAATGTTACAAATGATGTGGAAAAAGTCCTCATTGGCCCGTAGTGCATTGATGGACAGTTGTTGGCATGATCATGACCATTGATGAATACACGAATATCCTTGGCCTGTAGTGCATGGATAATTTATGGTCGTGATACTAATGAATATCCTTGGCCGTAGTGCAGGGATGATGTGGTTTATTTATTAAGCTGAGTGTCAGCGATAAAAAGTGATGAAACCCCTTTTAAATCATAGAAGATAGTAGATTTTATTCTCTACTTGACTCTTCTAATGGATTGTTTGTTCCGCTGCAGTTAAACTTGATGTTTGTTATATTTTATCAGTTTAACACTGTTGAAGGCTAACGATAAATTATTCTGCATTATCGTAGTCATAATATTTCTTACTGGGCTAGTTGAGCTCACCCTTTCTTTCACTATTCTCTTCAGGAAATGAGAACGTAGCCGGGACTAGTCGGGGAACACAGTGACTGTCCAAATGATAGCATTAGTAGTCCTCACTATTCTGTTAAATAGTGGGATAATAAATGTAATGAGGACTCCATTGAGTGTGGATATTATCTAGATGACAATATTCTTATTAAAACTCTTAGATTATGTTTTGTCATATTTTACACGATTGTGTGTATAATTAAGTTGTATTTGAATTTTGTTCCATGTATTTGGCGACTCAAGATGGGTGATGTATACCTATTTTGGGGGCGTCACGGTTAATATCAAAGCTTAGGATATGATCCTGGGCGAGAGATGTGAGACAAGAACTAGGAGGGGAGAGACGGGGTATTTCTTCGCTAGTATGACCTACCTAAGTTTATTTGGTATTTATTTGGTCGGTCAGGGTATAGGGATAATATGTGACATGTCAATTAACCCTTGTTTTGTGGCAGTATTAGAAAATGACATTCGAGAATGTTGAGAATAGCAATGGAGCACAGGAGATCGTTGAGTCTCCACATATAAATAATCAGGATAATGTGCATCAGGAAGGCGACAATCCTCATGCAAACAACAACACTGACCAAATGATGAACGATGGAATGTTCAGAGGCTTTATCCAATTTATGCAACATCAGGCGAGAGCGGCTCCTGTCCAAAATGTAGGTGGAAACACTGGAAACTCTCGAATGGTCACCGCTAAACAGTTCAAGGAGCTGGGACCACCGAAGTTTATTGGAGAGCCAAAACCACTTAAGGCGGAAGCGTGGATAAAGCAGATCACCAAGATATTTGATGTCTTGGGATGCTCCGAGGAGTAAAAGGTTCCATTTGCCACCTTTATGTTGCGAGGAGAGGCGATTCATTGGTGGGAATCGATAAAAGCGTACTCAACCCGCCGCCTTGAAGATGTCTTGGGAGAAGTTCAAGAACTATTCAACGACAAGTACTTTCCCGAAAGTATTCATCATATGAAAGAGGTTGAGTTCATTAAGTTGGAGCAGAACAATATGACCGTGTCATAGTACGAAGCTAAGTTTGCCGAGTTGTCCTGGTTTGCGTCTCACTTGGTTGATAATGAGGAGAGAATGACGCGAATGTTTCTAAGAGATTTGAAACCCGAGATACGTCAATACTTAATTTCTCACAAACTGTGTTTGTATTTAGATATTGTTAATAGGGCTCAGTTATTGGAGCGCGATAACGAGTCAACTCAACCAAGAGAAAGCAGCCGGAAAAATAATAATACCAGTGGTAGCAGTCATCGAAGCGGTGACAACAAACGTGGAGGGAATCAACATGCCAGAAATGGTAACCACTTCGGTGGTAATCATGGCCAAGACAGTAAAAATGGACATTTCAAGAAAATGAGATTCAACAATGATGGAAAGACGTCAGCACCAGCACCCGTTGTTAAGCAAGGAGAACGACCACCTATCATATGCTTCAAATGCGGAGGGGAGGGACATATCAGTCCAAACTGCGCGATGCAGTCCAAAGCGTGTTATAATTGTGAGAGAGAAGGTCACCTAGCCCAATTTTGTCGTACACCAAAGACAAGTCCAGCTGGGATGGAGGAACCAAAGGCCGTCCCAGAAAAGTCAAAGTCGGTAGTTCAAGGGTGAGCGTTTGTCGTAACCTCCCAGAAAGTAAGAAACCCGAACGAGGTCATCACGGGTAAGCTTATCATAAACCCTAGTGAAGTCTATACCTTATTTGATACCGGTTCTACCCATTGTTTTATTTCTCCTACTTGCGCTCAACGTTTAAATTTGACTCTAGAGAAATTAGACTTTGACTTAACGGTTGAAACTCCGTTGGGAGAAACCTTCATTACATCCACTGTTTATAAGTCTTGTTTGATTCAAATCGGTAATCGCACGTTACCTGTCAATCTTATTTCTATAAATACTTGCATTTGACGTGATTCTAGGGATTGATTGGTTAACTACTCATCATGCTAAATTTGATTGCTTTCATAAGGTTGTTAGCTTTTATATTCCTAATCAACCTATTATGCAAATTTAAGCGACCAAACCATTAAAATCAATCACGGTCATCTCAAGCCATAAAGCTATTCATTTATTGAAAAACGGATGTCAAGCTTTCTTAGCTCATGTCACAGATTTAAACAAAAATACGTCAGATTTGAAAGATATTTCTATTGTTAATAAATTTCCTGACGTATTCACGAAGAACTTCTGGCCTACCCCAGGCGTGAAATTAGATTTTTATCAACCTTGAACCCGAGACTAAAACCCATTTCAAAGCCCCATATCAAATAGCTCCTATTGTACTTCAGAGTTAAAGACCCAATTGCAGGAATCGTTAGACATCGGTTTCATTCGTCCTAGTACGTCTCATTGGGGTGCTCATGTTCTATTCGTGAAGAAGAAAGATGGAAGTATGCAACTTTGTATTGGTTATCGGGAGTTGAATCATGTCACCATCAAAAATAGGTACACGTTGCCTCGCACTGATGATATGTTTGACCAGTTGCAAGGTGCCTAATTCTTTTCAAAGATTGATCTTCGTTCCTGATATCATCAGTTGAAGATTAAAACTGATGACATTCCAAAGACTGCTTTCAGAACTCGGTACATGCATTATGAATTCTTAGTCATGTCTTTTGGATTGATTAATGCTCATGCTGCCTTCATGGATATGATGAACCGAGTATTCAAGGAATATTTGGATCACTTTGTGGTCATTTTTATCGATGACATCCTCATATACTTCAAAACCCGTGAAGACCATGAGCAACACATAAGGCTGATACTCCAAAAGCTTCGTGAAAATAAGCTATATGCCAAGTTAAAGAAATGCGAGTTCTGGCTTGAGGAAGTTGCATTCATTAGGCACGTGATATCAAATCATGGGATATCTGTTGACCCGACAAAGATTGAAGCAATTCAAAGCTGGGAGCAACCTAAACCCGGTAATGGAAAGTCACGTAGCTTTCTCGGCTTAGTTGGTTATTATCGGAGATTCGTAGAAGGGTTTTCTCGAATCGCTACTCCATTAACTCAGCTGACTCGAAAAGATACAAAATTCAGTTGGAGCGAGGAATGTGAGAAGAGTTTTCAAGAACTCAAGAGGAGACTAATTTCAGCACCTGTTCTGACAATACCATCTGGCTCAAAGGGATTTGTCATCTACAATGATGCTTCATGCAAAGGGTTAGGATGCGTTCTCATGCAACATGGGAAAGTCATAGCCTATGCCTCACGACAACTCAAAGAATATGAGAGGATTTATCCTACTCATGATCTAGAGTTGGCAGCAGTCATTTTTACGCTTAACATTTGGAGGCATTACATGTATGGAGAGAAGGTGGAGATCTATACGGATCATAAAAGCCTGAAATATTTCTCCACTCAAAAGGAACTCAACATGCGGCAAGGACGATGGCTTGAGTTGTTGAAAGATTATGATCATACCATTCAATACCATCCTGGAAAAGCGAACGTAGTAGCTGATGCATTGAGTAGAAGATCGTATGCGGGTACAAGTGCATTATTGTCAACGCAAAGGTCCATTTTATATGACTTACAAAGGATGGAGATAGAGTTAAAGACTCCAGGGACCCATGTGATGATGGTGAATATACGAGTAGAACCGACTTTAATCGATAAAGTTAAAAGTGCTGCTTTCTACGGACACTGGCGTCATGCGTATGAGGAAGAAAGTCTGAAGGTGTTATATTGGGAAGTAAGAATTGATGAAGAAGGAATACTTTGAGTCAACTCCAAACTTTGTGTTCCTAACAATCCTGATTTAAAGTATAAAATCATGATGGAGGCGGACAACACACCATTTGCAATCCATACTGGGAGTACAAAAATGTATCATGATCTTCGACATACATTTTGGTGGAGCAATCACTACTACAAAGTACCTAATAGACAACACTTAAACCACAATGTTTTTTATAAAAATGTTGTGGTATTTTTTTCACAACGTTTTTTTTAAAAACATTGTAGATACATATACAAAAACGTTATCTATTTAAAAAGGCATTTTTTTAATATTAAATAGATAACATTTTTTTTTTAATGTTGTGTATGAGAAAAAGACGGAGCTTAATTTAGGCTGAAGTGAAAACTTAAAATTACAAATCCGTTCTTTCTCTCTCTTCGTATTTCATCTCACACTCCTCTCTTTCTCTACTCCTAAACAGTCACGAAAACTAGGGTTCAAATGGCCAAAACCAGAGGGGATTCAATATCTCAGATCTTCCCCTTTCTTCATCACCAAATTTTGTAGCCAAATCTTCCTCGCAAATCTCAGAGCTCAATCATCTTTGCCCGATCTCAAAGCTAGGTTAAAAACCCTCACCGCTGCCCTGCCGATTCTCTCTTCACGCCGCGACCTCCTTTAAAGCCCTCACCGCCGTCGAATCACGCTTCTCGATTTCAAGGTCGGCGGCAAGGCCACAGCGCTCCAGCCTCCAGCCTCCAGCCATAGTCCAAAAAAAAATGTCGCTATAATTCACAGCTCGCTACTTCTGTCGAATCATTTTGCTTGGGTTACTATTTTTTCAATTTTTTCATCCCGATCGGTGAAACTATAAATCAAACGAGAAGAAGAAGAGAAGATTGTTAGTGTTTGTTCGATGGAGATGGTGTTCCGAATGCAGCAGTGCGGGATTCAGGGGATGCTAAAAGAAGGGCATAAACATCTCTCTAGACTTGACGAAGCTGTTCTCAAGAACATTGATGCTTGCAAACAACTATCCACCATCACCAGAACTTCTATCGGTACCAATGGTTGGTATTACTCGAATTATTTCTAATATCAAATCACAGGGGGCAAGTTTTCCTATTTGTATTGATTATGAAGAATGTGTTAATGAATTAGAGTTGGCTTGCGGTTTTCGTTTATGAATTGGGTTTTGTGCTGTTAGAAAAGGTGATTGTGTTAGCTGGGTGAGTTTTGGAGACTCACAAAATATATGGAGATGGAATGGATATTCTGTTTAAGTGCAAGCCATACGGAGATGTTTTGGTTCAATATTCATCTATATACAACCTGGTTTATACAAATTTCGGGCTGCATATATTCAAATGTGGCTATTGTTTTATTTTACATCACTTTTATAGTTTTACTACTTTGAGAGAAACATGTAGTAGTGTAATTTGAGGAGGTTGTATAATCTATCTACTATTTGAATATCACTTCTTTTTGCAAAAAGTGGTTACTAACACTAACTGCAAAATATGTTTCTTTTTGGTGCTGTCCTTCATTTACAGATTCCTCACCGTGAAATTAGCAAAACATAAAATTAGGAGGTTGGTATTGACCATTATTTTTGTTTGTATTTCTTTTTTCCTGTGTAATTGTCTTGACTAGTGATAGTGGATTTGGTAAATGACTAAATATATATATATATATATATATATATATATATATATATATATATATATATATATATCATAAAGTTTTCTGGAAAAATCTTCGGTTTCATTGCTATTGTTTGCTATAGGGATGCTGAGGCATTAACTGATAAGATTAAAGAGGAGTCTCAGATTTTTGGGGAGGTTTTGAGAATTAAAGAGATTGTGGAAAACAGTGAAGATGAGGTTTTTTTCTCATCATTTTCTACTTGTATTCTATTTGTTTGTTAGTGTATTTATATGAATATGTTTATTAATTAGTTCTTTTTAGACGGGGTTTGAAGAATTGTTTTGTGAGATTGCATGATTTTAGTTTGTTTATGTTGGCTGCAAAGCATCTAAATGTGTGTTGGAGATGCACATGAATGACTGTTGTGAGTTTTGAGGGTTAAAAGAACCTTTGGACCCTTGGCTAATTCTTCACTCTTTCTATTCATTATCTTTTCAAGTTCTGTTGTGTAATTGGATGAAACATATGTGACGAATACTAAATCTGTTTTGTATGCACTACATCTTTGACTATTATTAAGTTGAAATCTGTTGTGACATCATGGGACTGAGTTTCTGCTTGATTGTCATTTTGAAGTTACAGGTTGCAAAGGGACAATCTGCATCGGCACTACCTGCTTAGTCGTCTTTTAACAAGACCACACCTCCTGGTAATTGGATTTCTGCTGAATATGGAAAAAGAAATAAATAGCATATGTGATGTGTAATGTGATTTCTGCTGTGTTATTTCATAATTATTCTGCTTTCCCCCTTCCCATATACTAAATCTTCACAACACCCTGTTTCCTTTTCTTTATTTTATTTCTTTTTCCATATGCTATGACCAGCCATTATTGTATATATCCATCTGTCCAAGTGAGATTTTTCTTTCTACTTGTTCAATTTGTATTATTGCGATAATATAACTATTCTTCTAATATTGTAATAAGTTGTCGCACTTTCTTATATGCTACTTGTATTCTTAGAATAATGGAAGGTCACCTTTGCTTCAATAGCCAACTTGGTCCATCTATTTCAAGTAGCATGAGCTACTCAACTTTACCACATAGATACGGGGGGGTATGATAGAGAGGCACCAGCTCAAAACTTGAATCTTTTAACCAACTATTTTGTTTTTAATCACTATTCACTGCTAATCCCTACATACTCAATAAGCTAACATAGTCCACGCAGAGCCCCGACAGTACCTACTTAGTCATCTTTTAACAAGACCACACCTCCTGGTTCAGAGTGGAATCATGTATCAAAGCCCTCTAGTCAGCCGGCTTTTGCACCATCGGTTACTGTTGACATGTTCAGAACTGAGGCTGTAAAAGAGGTTTCAGCTATAGAAGATGAAGGTGACTTTTTATAGTTTTTTCTTTTGTTATATAACCTTTTCATTCCTGATCACTGATTCTATGTTTTCAAGAAATTTATGTTCAAGAACTATAGTTGTTAGTTGTTAGTTCTTGGAAATATACAAGCATAGGGTAGATAATTTTTTATAATATTGGGTGACATGCACATTTGGCAGAAAAATAGGGACGAATTTACTGCAAAAATTGAAGAGGTAAAACAACAGATTGTACTTATTCTTCATGTATGCCACTTTATTATACTTCACCTTTTATGGCATGATGACGGTGGCTGTAACTCCCAACAACAGTATTTATTTGAACATGTGCATGTCAGGGGGTTTGTTGCATTGAATATGCTTACAAAAGTAAAATGATTGCTTTGCTTTGGTATAAAATGTCACCTTTTATGGAACCTATATCTACAGGGGACAGATGGAGTTACTAGAAGAAGACCAGAAGAAGTCTCAGGAACTAAGGCTTCAAGTAAATGGTGGCATCAACATGGATAGAAGCACAAAAGAATTGATACAGACGAATGAGATTAGTGCTTGTGGTTCTCAAAGGAGGGTTGTTGCCACATCTATGGCATGACTCTCTCCACCTGTTGTCAGGGCCCTCTGTTATCTGAAATTGCAGATAATGATAATCTCAATGAGGAAGCAAAGTTTGATACTGCTACAAGGTGCTGCTTTATATACTTATGGTTGAACACTTCTTGATGAATGATGTCTATGTTAGGTTGTGGATGTAATCAAATTCATAATTCAATATAGTAGTAATTTATATTGAAAAGTGAATTTGAGATGCATATATGGATAGTTTGGTATATATTTTGTGGATGTAGTAATTTGAAACTGTAAACGAATGGTATTATTGGGATGTATTCTGAATGGTTGATACATTTTGACTTTAAATTTAAATGAGAATTTAGACCTTTTAGCTATATATCATGGCATTACCAGATTGTAGATGCACTGGTAATATAGGTGAACTATAATTTTTTTTCTTTTTTTTCTTTTTCAAGTTAATCTACAACATTTTAAAAACGTTGTGTAAATGTGCATAAACATTGTCTGATATACTAAACAACGTTTTTATTCAGAAAACGTTGTGGAATCATACCTTCTACAATGTTTTTAAGCATCTGTTAATTTTTGAAAAATAAATCTACAACGTTTTTTCCTAAAAAACGTTATGTATTGTGCTTAACTACAATGTTTTAAAAACGTTGTGTAAGGGTGTCAAATAGATAACACCCTTAACCACGACGTTTTTTGACTGAAACCACAACGTTTTTTCCACGTTATCTATTTACTGTTTTGTAGTAGTGAATATGAAGAGAGAGATAGTATAGTTTATCTCAAGGTGTTTAACTTGTCAACGAGTCAAGGCGGAACATCAAGTACCAAAAGGTCCATTGCATCCACTTAAAATTCCAGAATGGAAGTGGGAGCACATTACCATGGATTTCGTTACAGGTCTTCCCAAGGTTTCTCAAAGCATAGATGCAATTTGGGTCATTGTTGATAGATTGACCAAGTCCGCTCATTTCCTACCTATCTGAAACTTATACACTTAAACGTCTTACTCGTATGTACATAAACAAGATTGTAAGACTGCATGGTATGCTGGTATCCATAGTTTCTGATCGAGACCCAAGATTCACTCAAGATTTTAGGTTAGTTTGCAAAAAGCTATGGGCACGGATTTACGATTTAGCTCGGCATATCATCCTCAAACGGACGAGTAGTCGGAGAGGACTATTTAAACTCTTGAAGATTTATTAAGACTCTGTGTCCTTGACTTCAAGGGAAGTTGGGACCGTTGTATGGAAGAAAGTGTCGTTCTCCAGTATGTTGGGATACGGTGGGTGAAGCAACGTTGTTGGGACCGGAGTTGGTACGTATGACTACGGAAAAGATTCAAACGATCCGACAACGTATAAAAATCTCACAAGATCGACAAAAGAGTTATGTTGATCTTCATCGAAAGGACATGGAATTCGATATTGGAGATCATGTGTTGTTACGTGTTGCTCCATGGAAGGGAGTTACGAGATTTAGAAAGAGAGGAAAACTCAACCCTCGATTTATTGGCCCATTTTTAATCCTCGATCGAGTAGGAACTGTGGCCTATAGACTCGCCTTACCGCCAATTATGTCTCGTGTTCATAACGTTTTTCACATATCTATGTTACGTAAATATGTGAAAGACCCGAATCACATTATTGTCTCGTGTTACGTAAATATGTGGAAGATTTAACGTATGAAGAGTTACCTATTAAAATCTTGGATAAGAAGGATTATATTCTACGCTCTAAAGTTATACCTCAAGTCAAAGTTTTGTGGAGAAACCACGATGTTGAAGAAATGACCTGGGAGTTAGAATCTGAAATGAAATCATGGTATCCTCATCTCTTCGATATACCAGGTACGTACCCTAATTTCGAGAATAAAATTTCATAAGAAGGGGAGGTTGTAAGACCCCAACTTTTATGAATAAATAATAATTTTCTCGAAATATATTTTGAATATTATGGTGTGGATTTGATATAATGTTATAGTTGTGGGTAATATTTACAAATTTTGCAAAGTAAACAAGTGGTTATATAATATTCGATTGGTCAGGGAATATTCGTTTTAACAGAAAATATTCGTATGACGTCACAATCATTGGTGGACCCCACAACAGAAGTATTGTCGTAGTTAGAAAAGCCATGTAATTATCTTTTTAAAAAATAACTACGAAAGTGTTACCGTTAAAAGCGTTGAACTACCCAAAGAGTAAAAAAAGCGATGTCTGGCGTGGTTGCGTAGTAGCACTGCAGTATTGATTATTGATACTTACGTGAGAAATCACTTTCGAGTTATACTCAATTATTGCTATGATAATTTCTTGATCATATCTCTCATATTATTGATTCAATTATTGTCACAGTATCATCAACATAATATTTATTATTATTAAATCAATAATTGAGACGACAAAGTTATTCATATTATTATTTGCAATATCGACAATGTCTAGAAGTTACATCGAGGAGAGGTTTGGTCACCTAATTGCGCGCCAATAAGGAGAAATCCTTATCGGAAAGCCCCCTCTTTCCTGGGAATGACCTGGTTGTTAAATATTATGACTTATAATATTAATGATGAATAAGTTGTGTTGATTAAAGATGAAATTGATAGTTCCATTGTGTTGGGATTATTAGTGTTAGTGAAAATCGACATTTATTTCGATAATAATTGATGTCTGGAGGTTATATTGACCAATCGGGTAATTAATCAGATAAATGAGTAATTAATTGCTATTATTTCACATGCTTATTACTATTTGTTAACATGTGTGTACTATTGATTCACATTCATGTACTATTAGGGGAGGTGGTGCAAGATTGATAATACTTGCATGACTAAATTAAAAATGGAGGTATAGTTGAATGTACTATACTGTAATTAGTTTTTTCACATGATTATACTATTGAGTCACATGAATGAACTATTAACTCACATTATTTACTATTAGGGGAGGTGGTGCAAGTTTGATAATACTTGCAGGACTAAATTAAAAATGAAGAAAAAGAGGAAGGTATTATAATGTAATATTTCGAGCCCCAAAACGTGCAATTATCAAAACTATATTTTTCTATAAATAGAAGCTCATTCTTCCTTCATTCTCACCAATTCACAAAGCTTTAGAGCAATTATTATAGAGAGAAAGAAGAAGAGAAGTCTGCTATCTCACTATTCCAGTATCCAATTTTTCTAAGGTAAGGGGTATTATTTTTTTCGTATTCATGAAGAGAGTTATTTTCTTTCAATACTCATAAGGGTAGTTATTCCATTCTTTATTATTCTGTTGGAATAATATGTATGTGCGATCTATCGCATGCTTGGTGAATTCTGTTGTTATTCCATTCTTTATTATTCATTTGAATATCACGTCTGTATGCGGATTACGCGTGACTGGTTCCATTCTTTATTATTACGTTGTAATATCACATGCATGCATGTGTTACGCATTTGATTGGTTCCATTCTTTATCATTCTGTTGGAATAACCTGTCTGTACGGATTACGCATGCTTGGTGAATTCTTCTGATATTCTATTCTTTATTATTCTGTTGGAATAACCTGTCTATGTGGATTACCGCATGCATTGTGAATGATCCTTCGTATTCATTCCTTATTAAATTGTGGAAATGATCTATCTACGTGGATTACCACATGGCGGGCAAAAAAATCCTTTTGTAGTTTCATATATTCTATTATACTCTTATGGTTAAAGTTTTGGCTTCTATACTCCATGAAATTAGTAGAATATCCTGAATATTTGCGCTTCATCCAGTATCTTTTCATGGAAATATTCTTCTGAGCATTCTTGAATTTTACTCTACAAAACAGTATCATGTTGACAATTTGGACGTTATTGATTTTTATATAAATTAAATTATAAATCTTTAAAAATTTATCCTTGAACTTGTTTTATTGAATTCTTATATCATTGTCATCATCCTTATGTTTATAATATATTGAAAGTCATATGTGGCTGTAGTGCATAGATGGACTTAGGTGATTATGACCAGGAATTATTCGGTATAATCATGACCGTAATGTTACAAATGATGTGGTAAAAGTCCTCATTGGCCGTAGTGCATTGATGGACAGTTGTTGGCATGATCATGACCATTGATGAATACACGAATATCCTTGGCCCGTAGTGCATGGATAATTTATGGGTCACGATACTAATGAATATCCTTGGTCAGAAAAGAGAGATGATGGTTTATTTATTGTCGAGTCTCAACGATAAAAAGTGATAAAAACCCTTTTAAATCATAAAAGATAGTAGATTTTATTCTCTACTTGACTCTTCTAATGGATTGCTTGTTCCGCTACAGTTAAACTTGATGTTTGTTATATTTTATCAATTTAACACTTTTGAAGGCTAACAATAAATTATTCTGCGTTATCGTAGTCATAATATTTTTTACTGGGCTAGTTGAGCTCACCCTTTCTTTCACTGTTCTCTTCAGAAAATGAGAATGTCAGGGACTAGTGGGAAGCGGAGTGACGGTCGGATGATAACATTAGTAGTCCTCACTATTACATTAAATAGTGTGACAATAAATGTAATGAGGACTCCATTGAGTGTGGATATTGTCTAGATGACAATATTCTTATTAAAACTCTTAGATTATGTTTTTGTCGTATTTTTTACATTGTTGTATAATTAAGTTGTATTTGAATTTTGTACCATGTATTTGGCGACTCAAGATGGGTGATGTATACCTATTTTGGGGGCGTCACACTCGACATATTATTAGTCGTGATATTGTTTCGATTCTAGCGAATTAGAAGCATGAGAATGATGTGAGGCAGTGTTAGTAGATCGGTAGATCTTTTTGTATATGTGTAGTGACGTAAAACCCTCTTTTGTATAATTAAAAGGGTAGTCTTTTTGTAAATCCCAATTTTTGTAGAAGTGAATCGTGGGATAGTAATGTAATAGCTTTTGGCTATGGAATTAAGTTATAAATAGTTTTGAACTATGAAGAAGCAAATTAATATAATGAAGTTTTATTAAATGTGCTTTGTTGTGGTATGAGTTATTATTATGGGATGATAACTAAGTAAGTAAATGGATAATAATGAAACTTTATTTATTTAATCATAATAATGTCGCCAAGAAGAAGATAACGTAATCAGGAAGCTGAATCACATAACGATAACCAAGGGGGTCCGAATAACCCTATGAAAGAGTTCATTAATTTATTAACGGTTGCATTTAACCAAACCGGGGGTAGAGCACCCGCGGGACCTAGGGTTGCCAGAACGACTACCTTTAAAGAGTTTAAAAGCGTTGGTCTGCCGGAGTTCAAGGTAACGACGGGCCCAATAGAGGACTAGACATGAGTGAAAGAAATAGAAAAGGCGTTTGTTATTACAAACATAGTTGAGGCGCAAAAGACTTCTTTTGCGACTTACATGATGAAAGGGGAAGCCAACTTTTGGTGGGAGGCTCACCAGGGTAGGGCTATAACTGATGCGGTTACGTGGGAACAATTCAAGAAGGTATTCTTCGAGAACTACTTTCATACTAACATGTAGGGGAGGATGGAGATTAAGTTCCTATAACCTAAGTAAGGGGACATGACGGTTCCCCAGTACGCGGCCAAATTCAATTAATTGGCAAGGTTTGCTCCACACCAAGTGGACACTGAAGAGAGGAAGGCTCGTAGGTTTGAGCAGGGCCTGAAATCCTGTCTCTATAGTAGGATTTTTGTGTTCCAGAGTGTTTCCTATGGGGCCATTCTGGAAAAGGCGATTATAGCAGTGGGTGGTAGTGAGGCGTTGACCCAATACCACAAAGAGAGAAAGAATAAGAGCAAGGGAGAGGGAGGAACCAAGGCAGAGGGTGCCAGTGGTAGTGGCAGTATGCCAAAAAGGAAGAGTTTTAACTTCGGGAATACTAGGGTGAAACAAGGGGATCCTAAACGTAGGTTGGAGGCATGCAAGACATGCGAAAAGACTCATCTGGGAGTCTGTTTGAAGGAAAAATTAGTTTGTTATAACTGTGGGCAGGAGGGACATATATCACCCAACTATCCTAATCCTAAGAAAAACCATGGTTGTTTTGTGTGTGGGTCGATGGATCACGTGGCAATAAATTTCCCAAAGAAAGGAGGGTAATAAGGGTTTTGGTAGTGGTAAGTTAGCCATTACTGGACCAACACCATCGGCGGGTAGACCCTCATCCTGTACCTTTAATATGACTTGTGACGCCCCCAAAATTAGGTATACGTCACCCATCTTGGGTCGCCACTTACATGGTACATAAATTCAAATACAACTTACTAACATAAGCATGCAGGTACAATCGACATAAACCGTGAGTTTGAATACAAATATTGTCTACTAGATATTATACAAACTCAAAAGGAGTCTTCATTACAACTATTATCACACCATTTCACAGAATAGTGAGGACTACTAATGCTATCCTCTGGACCATTACTCCGTTCCCCTACTTGTCCCAGCTATGTTCTCATTTCCTGAAGAGAACAGTGAAAGAAAGGGTGAGCTCAACTAGCCCAGTAAGAAATATTATGACTAAGATAATGCAGAATAAATTATCATTAGCCTTCAAATAAGTTGTTAAACTGATAAAATACAATAGACAACCAGTTTAACTGCAGCGGAATATGCAATCCATTAAAAGAGTCAAGTAGAGAATAAAGTCTACTATCTTTTATAATTTAAAAGGTTTTCATCAATTTTTATCACTAAGACTCAGTTTAATGAATAAACCACAATATCTAATCATCCTGCATACCACGGCCAAGGATTTTTATCAAATTATCAATGGTCATGACTATCTTAGAATCACCCCCGGTCATAATCATACCAAAAACTATCCATCAACGCATTCACGTGCCACCGAGGACTTTTGTCACATCATTTATATCAAGCCGTGATTATACCGAATGATCCCCGGTCATAATCATACTAAGTTCATCTATGACGTAAGCCAAAGATAACATAATATAACATGAGGATGATGACAATGACATAATAATTCAATAAAACAAGTTCAAGAATTATTTAATCCAGAATTATTAACGCCCAAATTGTCGACGATAATCTTTGTTTTGTAGAGTAAAATTCAAGAATGATCGGAAGAATATTTCCATGAAAAGATATTGAATGAAACGCAAATATCAAGGATATTCTACTAATTTCATGGAGTATAGAAGTCAAAGTTTTAACCAACCTGGGTATAATAAAGAATGAAATAACAAAAGAAATCACCATGCATGCGGATTTAGATTGCAGACAAAGTTATTCCAATAGGATAATAATAACGGAACCGTGTGTCGTGAAATTCACACCGACAAGATGATCCAATGTAATAATAAATGCGGAATAATAAATGATGGAACCAGTCCCACAGATATAGCATAGATGCAGGATATTAGGCGAAATATAAATGACGGAATAATAACGGAGTTTCACCAAGTATGCGCAGATTGCCAGATAAACCGGTTATTCAACATAATCATAAAGAATGGAATAATGAAAAAAGATCACCAAGTATTGGGTGAACCGTGCATATCTTGGTCATTCCACCAAGTATAGGGTAAACTGCACATACAAAAGTTATTCTAATGTAATAAATAAGAATGGAATAATATAAGGATTTCACCAAGTATAGGGTATCAGCATATACAAAGTTATGTATAGGGTATACCACTTTTTACAAAAGTTATTCCAATATAATAATAATGAATGGAATAATGAAGTTCTCTTCATGAATAAGAAAGAATAACACCCCTTTACTAGTACAACAAATAATACCCCTTACCCTAAAAAGACCTTTGGATATCAAAGTAGTGAAGTACCGAATACTTTTCTTCTTTCTCTCTATAGATTTTCTCTCTATAGCTCTCTCTCTATATTTTCTCTCTAGAGTTTCAATTGAATTAAGTAAGAAAATAATGAAGGAATGAGCTTATTTATAGGAAAATAGAATGCATAGTAATTAATCCATGAAGCGGTCCAGATTGATTTACTTTAATCTGACGGTCCATATTTAAAGCAAAATCTTTTAAATAAAATATAATATATTCTATTTATATAAAAACATTTTACTATGCAAACACTATGCAACACTATGCAAAACACTATGCAAAACACTATACAACACTATGCAAAACACTATGCAACACTATGCATAATAAAATATAATATATTTTATTTATAGAATAACTTTAATAAAGTATTACATTTTATATAAAGAGATTTCGCATTTTATTACGTTAATAATACGAATAAAACAAAAACGTCATTATCGCTATAATAATTCATATTATTAATCGACAATAATGGAATCAAACCGAGTGACTTCTCATATAAGCATCAATAATCAACACCGTAGTGCTACTATGCAACCACACGTATTATCGTACTTTTACTACTGAAAGTAGTTCAACAAGATCAACCAGAAAACTTCCGCCGTTATTTCAATAAAATATTTTTATCGTTTTCTCAATCCGACAATAATTACATTAATAGGTCCACCAATGATTGAGTAGTTATCACGAATATTCCTCGCTAAACAGAATATTCCCAGACCAATCGAATATAATATAACCACTTGCATACTTTGCAAAATTTATAAATACTACCCACAACTATAATATTATCTCAAATTCACACCATAATATTAAAAAATTATTTCGACAAAATTTAAATCTTTATTGATAAAATCTGGGGTCTCACATGACTGTCCAAGATGCGGTTGCATCGGCAGATGTAGTAGCAGGTATCATTCCAATCAATGAAATAAATGCTTATGTGTTATTTAACTCGGGTGCTACTTGTTCTTTTATAGCATGTGGATTTGCTAAGCAATTAGGTGTAATCCCTGAAAAGCTAGAAATACCTTTAGACATTAAGGTAGCAAATGAAGAGATAATTCCCATTGAACATATTCATAGGGATTGTTGCGTAGATATTAGAGGTAATAAATTATTGGTAGATTTGGTACCAATAAGGTTGAAAGAATTCGATGTAATTCTTGGTATAGATTGGCTGATTAACCACAAGGCTATAATAGATTGCCATAGGAAAAGTGTGAACCTTTGGCTTTCTAAGAAAACCAAGGTAGTGTTCTTCGGTAGTAAATTACCGAGACACTCTTGTTGTCTAACGATGACACAAGCTAAGAAAATGTTGAGGAAGGGGTGTATAGGATATCTGTGCCATATTCTAGATACCCAAAGAGTGGGAACATTATTGGAATAGATACCTATAGTTCAAGAGTTCGCGGATGTATTTCTGGAGGGATTACCTGGTTTTTCGCTGGATAGGGAGGTCAAATTTGCGATTGATTTGTTGCCGGGTACGTCACCAGTTTCAAGGGCACCATATAGGATGGCGCCAGTAGAGATGAAGGAGTTAATGGTTCAACTACAATAACTATTAGATAGGAAGTACATTCAACCGAGTGTGTCTCCGTGGGGAGCATCAGTATTATTTGTAAAGAAGAAGGATGAGTCATTAAGACTTTGTATTGACTATCGAGAGTTGAACAAGTTAACGATTAAGAATAAATACCCATTGCCCAGGATCGATGATCTATTTGATCAGTTGAAAGGGGCAAAGTATTTTTATAAGATAGATTTGCATACAGGGTATAATCAATTAAAAGTAAGGAAGGAGGATGTACCTAAGACGGCGTTCAGAACTCATTATGGTCATTACAAGTTTTTGGTTATGTCGTTTGGGTTGACGAATGCGTCAGCCGCATTCATGGATATGATGAACAGAGTGTTCAAACAATATTTGGACAAGTTCATTGTAATGTTCATTGATGATATTCTAGTCTATTCTAAGACGCCAGAAGATCATGCTGAACATTTAAGGATAGTGCTGGAAACACTAAGGAAGGAGAAGTTGTATGCGAAATTCACTAATGGTGAATTTTGGCTTGAACGAGTGCAATTTTTAGGACATGTTATAGATAAAGATGGCATATCCGTGGATCCAGCGAAGGTGGAAGCAGTGAATGAGTGGGAGCAATCGAAAATGCCAACCGAGGTTTAGAGTTTTCTGGGGTTAGCGGGATACTATAGAAGGTTCATCCAGGACTTTTCTAAAATAGCTACTCCGCTGACGAATTTGATGAGGAAGTCAGTATAAAGTATGTGTGGACGGAAAAATGTGAGAATAGTTTTCAAGAACTAAAAAGGAGGTTAAGTGAGGCACCTGTATTGTCTTTGCCAGGTGATACAGGAAATTTCGTACTGTATAGCGATGCTTCGCATAGAGGAATGGGTTGCGTACTCATGCAGCATGGCAAGGTCATTGCGTATGCGTCACATCAGTTGAAGGATTATGAGAAGGCTTATCCTACTCATGACTTAGAATTGGCAGCTGTAGTTTTTGCCTTAAAAATATGGAGACATTATTTATACGGGGAGAAGTGTGAGATATATACAAACCATAAAAGTCTGAAATATATCTTCACACAGAAGGAGTTAAATATGAGGCAGAGAAGGTGGTTAGAGTTAATAAAAGATTACCATTGTGATGTCTTATATCATCCGGGAAAACAAATGTTGCAGCTGATGCGCTAAGTAGAAAGGGTAGAGAAAAGCTGTCAATGTTAATGACTAAGAATGAGTTAATAACGGAGATGGCAAGAATAGAGTTAGAAGTTAAGTTACCAAGTGAAGCGGTGGAGATGTTATTCTCAATGGAGACTCAACCGACCATAGTGGAACGGGTTAAGGAAGTGCAATTAAGCAACGAGGAATGCGAACGGATGAAGAAGAGGATGGAAGATGAAGAGAAGAATAAGTACAACCTCGACAAGGAGGGATTGCTTTGTTTTGAAGGAAGAATTTGGGTTCCAAATAATTCCAAGTTAAAAGAAGAGATAATGAGTGAGGCCCATAGTTCGAGGTACTCGATACATCCGGGTAGTACTAAGATGTATCAAGACCTTCGACAGAACTTTTGGTGGCCAAACATGAACAGAGAGATAGCAGAATATGTTAGTAAGTGCTTAACTTGTCAAAAAGTTAAGGCTGAACACCAACGGCCGAGTGGGTTATTGCAATCACTAGAGATTCCAGAGTGGAAATGGGAGCATAGCACCATGGACGTTTTGGTGGGACTTCCAACAACAAGGAAAGGATACGACGCTATTTGGGTAATAGTGGATTGGTTGACAAAATCGGCTCACTTTCTACCAATAGGAGTTAGGTATAACCTAGAACAATTAGCTAAACTTTATGTCAAGGAAATTATTTCTAGACATGGAGTACCTGTTTTGATTGTGTCAGATCGTGATCCACAATTCACATCGAACTTTTGGAAGAGTTTGCAAGAGCAAATGGGAACGCAGTTGAGATTGAGTACGACGTATCATCCATAGACGGATGGACAAAGTGAATGGACGATTCAAACGCTAGAAGATATGTTAAGATCTTACGTTATGGATTTCAAGGGGAGTTAGGACGAACATCTACCTTTGGTGGAATTTGCTTACAACAATAGTTTTCACGCTAGTATAGGCATGCCGCCTTACGAAGCATTGTATGGGAGGAAGTGCAGAACTCCACTGTGTTGGGATGAAGTAGGCGAACGTCGGATGTTGGGACCTGAGATGGTACAACAGATGGCGGACATGGTAAAGTTAATACGTACTCGATTGGTAGTGGCTCAAGATAGGCAGAAGAAGTATGCAGATCCTCACCGAGAGAAGGGGGAATTCGAAGTGGGTTTATATGTCTTTCTGAAGGTATCGCCTTGGAAAGGGAAGATACGTTTTGGGAAGAAAGGGAAGTTAAGTCCAAGGTTTATAGGACCTTTTGAAATTTTAAGAAAGGTAGGAGATGTAGCTTATGAAGTAGTTTTACCTCTAGAGATGGAATGTATACACAATGTGTTTCGCTTGTAAGTGTTGCGTCCCTATAAACCGAACCATAAACACGTAATAGCGTATGAATCTATTCAGATAGAAAAAGACTTAACGTATGAAGAACTTCCAGTTCAAATTGTGAATAGGAAGGATCAAGTCTTAAGAAATAAAATAATACCTTCGGTGAAGGTGATTTGGAGGAACCACAATGCCGAAGAAGCAACGTGGGAACTCAAAAGTAAAATGAGGGAAACGTTTCCTCATTTGTTTTTGTAATAATAGCGAGATTCTGGGGACAGAATCCTTATAAGGGGGAGAGAATGTAACGCCCCAGAAAATCGAAACTATGTGAATTAAATTTTATTTGATTATTTGAATTATTTGAATTTAATTGATTATTTATGTGAGTGAGATATTTAAAGGTCGTTCTATGACCTAAAATGTGCGGATGTGGTTAGGATTCTGGTTATGTGCTAGAATTAATTGTTTTGAATTTCCAAGACGAAAATAAAAGTTTTTCGAGATATTTTTGTAAAAACACTATTCATCCGTTTCTGCTCGGGAATTAAGTTTGAATTTCCGAGAAATGCTTAGTGATATAATATGAGGACGAGATGGAATATCCAATAGTATTTCAGTTATGGCAAACGAAGTTTTCACCTGCAGACTTAAAACCTAAGGGTTAGGAAAAGTGATTTTTGAGAAAGAAATAAAGTGCGTATAATGATTAAGGTTATTATACGTAAGGGATACGAGTAAGATACTAGTTAGTATAGGAGTATATAGTATGAAGAATATTACGACATATAAATACGAATATCATACGAATACCATACGAAGAGAATACAAGAGTTATGCGGGTAGAATACGACTAGTTCTTAATGGACTTGGAGTTTAAGGACATTGTAGAATCCAATTAGACTTATATTATGTCAAGCCAACGTGTATGAAAGTCAAGCCAAGATTGGCCCAAGATGAATTAATCCTAAGGCTCAAACTAAGAAAACAAACCGCGGACTGAACCGATAGGTCACCGGATGGGTAAAACCCATGGGGGCAACCCATGGGGAGATCCATGGAGCATGTGGGCTAGCCACTTGCTCACCAAGTAAAGTGTTTACTTGGTGGCTAAGTTGTTGTGGAGGTGTGAATAGTAAGGAGGTCACCTAATGACCATTTTGGCCTCCATTTGGTTTGCCTATATAAGAAAGCTTTAGGTTATCATTTGTTATTTTACAAACTTTGTCCAACATAATTTGAGAGAGGGAAAGAGCTAGAAACAAGTAATCAAGAGCTATTCAAAGCAAACCATACAAGTTTAGTCAAGAATACGAAGAACGTAAAGGTAATATTACGTAAACGTTAGTCTTCGATCTTTTTTGATTTCTTTTTCGTAGAGAATCGTAGATTGGTGGAGCATGTCTCTTCCAGGGTAATAAGGATGGCTAATAGTGGATTAAAACATTGATAAATCATGTTTAAGTAGAAATCGTAAGTGGTTACGTAAGTTTAAACCGAAGAAACCTTTGAACGTTAACTTGGTTGTTTATGGACAAATTGAAAACCATCATTGTTAGGGTATGTGCATATTTCTTGGTTAGGATGTAGATGATGAATCAATAGAGTTGTTCCATTTGATTTGGCATTTAGAACACGCGTAATGAAGTTATGAAAAAATTTACGAAATTAGACGTTAAACGTTAAAAATGTAGAAATCTCGGATTAGTAGCCGAAAGTTGTCGTTTAACTTGGAAACTTTGGTTTTTGATGGCATAATATGAGATAAGGCATTCAAGAGTCGTGGACTCAAGAATCATTGAATTCCGACTTAGAATGAAGAAAACGAGCTATGAACGCTCACGAACGATAAACAAACGCTTAATAATGAACTAATCGGCGAATTCCGTGTTAAAAGATTCGAAAATGAAATATATTCTAATGATATCACGGTGCACATGATTTAGGAGCTCATGGCTTTTGAATGAGCCAATTCGGATGGAAAACGAATAAGTTATGAGCCCGAGAAATTTGTAGAAAAACCAAATTATCAATACCAACTGAGGCTTAGGGGAGGCGCCGCAGCGCCAACCCCAGTATTAAACGCCGCACCGCAGCACTGGGTAAAGGGGAATGATCTACTGGAGAGTGGTGCCACAGTGCCGCTAATGTATAAGGATCTCGCGCCGCAGCATCGAGACCGGGTAGGAAACACTGCTAATTGGCGCCGCAGCACCAATACTGAGTATAAGGCTGGCGCCGCAACGCCGGTTGTATAGCAAGTTAGGCTTGGTAATCCCAATTGTTTGGGAACGAATAATAGAACATGTATGTACTTCATATACATGTTAAGGCCATTCCTATATCACATATATCGTGATGACCTTAGAAATTTATTGTTGTTTAACGAGTAATTAAACAAAGAACGTAAAGTGTAAGAAAGTAAATTGTATTCAACATTGTTACTTCACCATTGATGGTCGAGTTTTGGTTAATAACGTAAGAACGTTAACAAGCCGTAATGAAGGATAGTAAGTGGAATTGACATTTATTAATGAAATAAATTCCTTTAAGACATAGAAGAGAAAGAAGTTGGTAATAATAATGTGATTAGATTGTTTGGTAGCTAATTATAGTGTGTTATGTGAATATGTCATGTAGATTCTGTAAAGACTGAGAACTATTGAATATTATATTCGAAGACGCTTGAAGGCAAGTTTTCTTAACGCTTGTCTAACCTTCGTGGTAGCCAAGTTTTCTGTGATTCATGTTTGAAATGCATGAATTATTTTACGAAAGGGTCGATACCAGTTTTAGCTCGGCTAGACTATTCTTAAGAGTTAGATTGATTTGTTTACAAGTCTTTTGATATAAAACTATTAACGCTATCCTATGCCAAGTATTTGGTACGGATTCAAAGGTAAGTTTGTATATGAACAAACAAATGTATTTTCATCGATTATTCGATGGGCACGTGAGGTTTCCAAAACTTAAACGTAAATACATTTAACGGATGAGTGTTGATCAACATAGAGTACTATAGGCTGATCACCTAGAAGTGCTTGTAAGAAATATCGAATGTACGACCTTAGTGTCGGGATGTCCTTTTCATGTATGAAAACGAAAAGAGTATGTTCATGGTATTTTGACCGGTTAAGAATTCCTAAGCTATTATATATACGTTAGAATTGTTGTTATGAAATGAGAAGTGCTAGTCAATGTTTCATAGTACTTCATAGCTATTTGTTCAGATATGGAAGATAATCATATAATTCTCGATGTAGTATTTATATTATCCTTTGTTAGACTTGCTGAGCTAGTTATGATCACTTCTTGCTTGAATTATATGATTTCAGCTAAGGCCAAACGATAGACTAGTATGTTTGTATGTAATATACTTATGAATAACGAAGAATGTATTCGGTTTCTGAACCTGGGAAAGAATTTATTATGAATGTAATAAGAATGTAGTTAATACACTCATTGTGTTGTTGTTTCAATGGAATGAATGTATGATTATGAGTATCGTGTAGCACCATTTGTCGGGTTGAAAGATACCCGAATTTGGGGGCGTCACAGATACTATGATGATCTCAAGTCCAAGGATCACTTGTACTACTATCACTACAAGAATTCCTATTGATAGGCAAGTAAAACTCCATTAAGTATTCCTTAGCGAGCCACGTTCAGTGAACTTATTCTCTAATAAGTACCTACATACTTGCTTTAGTGTCTCCACACAAATGATCAAGAGATCAATCATCCTCATCCAATGAGTAAGCAATGTATGTACCAATCTATCCGGATTCATTAATCCCCAATTTAGTAATCCAATGATTGGGAACTATTTTAGTTTTAAGCTTTCTAAGAATTTAGATCTCATTAGAATGATCATCATCATTATTCTAAAAGCATTACTTAAAACTATGGGTTTATCACATATTATAAAGCAGCACCATGTAGATAATTAAAAGCCTTTAATAAATTAATACTTTTATTAATAAATGAATAAGATTGTTACAAAGTGTCAAGAATAAGCATGTGAATGTTATTCCTATTTATATATGATTTGATTATGATATATATATGAATGAATATGCAAGTATGCTTGCATTAAGAAAAGCTGTAAAGTCCTTTGATAGATAATAGAAACATGTGTACAAGGACTTAGAATGAATTGATCAAGTATGTTAGGTTGATCCTACATAAGCAAAACAGCTTTGTAAAGTCCTTAAAAAGAAATGATGTACAAGGACTATAAACATAGAAAGATCAAGCATGTTAAGTTGATCTTTTGATGTAATAGATAGGTTTGTCTGATCGTCGAGCACTGCACCAAAAATCGTAGTCTGACAGGAGAGTCAAGGAAAACTCAAGAGCTATCAAGGCAAAATTATAGTCTACAAGATAGTAGTCTTAGAGTTCGTAGACTGCCATGAGAGACGAGGAGAGGATCGTAGTGTGTCGAGGAGAACTTCTTCAGGGCTATAGTCTGCTAAGGAAGTCATTTTCAGAACCATAGATACAGCCTGCCTACGAATTGACTGAGTATCTGCCAAAGACAAGTCAAGAATCGTAGACTACACTCAGAGTCGTAGAGTACTAATCATACCAGAGGCAGAGATCGTAGTCGAGCAAAATCAGATGAAGACAACAAGCACAATGACAAAAATTGTAGAATATCAAGATCGATCTGAGTCGTGAAGGTCTGCATGTACCAAAAGTGAATCAAGAGTGCGTAACTAAGACCTCAACAGATGTGCTCACAATGCCAAGGTAGAATCGTAGATCAAATACGATTCTCAACGAATGAGCACTCCCGGAATATTCAAAGGAATGAAGTCTCTGGTTGGCATTGCAAAGATACATCCCATCTAACGGAAACTAGAGAGCACTCGACGAATGGCATGAAAGCTAATAGGAGATCTAAGCACCAACCCAATCAGCATCCAGATTGAGTTGTGAAGCCATTTAGGATGAAGTCTTCCACAAGGAGATCAGAAGAAGACTTCAGTAACTGACTAAGGAAAGTTAGCAAGTGCAGTAGTTGTCAAATAGACAAGAAGACGACGATCTTGGAAGCAACCAGGATCGTACTGTTTGCCAAACAAAGAAAGAACTGATGGAGTGCATACAGAGACACTGGACAACTTCTGAAGAACAAGGCTAAAGTGATTAAGCATTGGGTCAGTTCATTGATGATAAGTGAATGAGAGATCACAAGGAGAAAGCGAGCTGGACACGACACAAATCTTAAGTGTCTTGCTACTCAGAAGGGGCCAAAACAAAGAAGTCAAGCCATCAGTATCTAAGAGCCGATGAGGCAAACAGAAGTGTTGAAGCACTGCACAAGAGAAGGAAGAGGCGTTCTACATTGAAGATCCAATCAACACTCTTCAAGATCGTAGTGTTGTCTCTACCAGTTAATAAGACACTACGATCAGGTCCATGAAGGCATACATCAGAATCATAGAGTTCGAATGACTGAAGACTGAAGCATTGGCAATGGTTCAATTTGAAGGGTAATATTTGTACAAGAGCTTACTGAGAGCATCGATGAAAAAGGACAACCTCTGATCGAGAAATCAGAAGGACGAAATAAAGTCTTCGACCTACCCAAGACATTAAAGTGACATCTCTGACGGGGTAGGTGAAACAGTAGACTGCAGTGTCAGAAAAGTATGACATGTCACATCTGCAGTCTACACCAAATAACTCGAGATCTGCGAAGCATTTAAAAGATCTTTTAACGGCTACTTCTCAACGGGAAGATTGGGAAGGAGTATAAATAAGCCAGAGCTTCAATGATCAAGAGTAGCTGATGATTGCAATGTTGCAGAATCGTTGAGTTGGTTAAAATGCTAACGTTGACTCTAAGAGTTCCACCTGAGCTCAAATCGAACAAGTCTCAGTGACAGTGAGACTACGAAGGTGGAAGTGAAGCAACTTTGAAGACGGACTTGAACAGATCAAAGCTTCACTCAACAAGGATAAGAATGCCCATTGAATTGACATCTAAGCTGAGAGCCGAGAAGGACAAGAAGATATCAGTCAGAATAGTGACAAAGCTCAAGGAAGATTCTAAGAGCCACTCTACGATTCACCATGAACCCAAAGCTGAAGCAGAGCAAGTGCAGAACCATGTCTGCCAACATGTAGAGAAGGGTTCAGGAAATGGTGATGGTGCACAGCTGACAATATACAAAGATGAGCAGAACAGAAGAAGATCAGCTGCACAAAAGAAGATGTGGTCCAGTCTCAAAGCAGAATACAAAGAGGACCACACCAAGCTGCTAAGTACAAAAGATGATCAATCTTAAAGACATCTAAGCAGCTCAGCACCACCACCAACACCAACAACAACAACAACAACAACAAGAAGCCAGGGCCTGAGGGGTCCTTGTCCGGAGGGACTAAATGAATTTCCAAGCCTGTTGCGGTTGAAGAGTTCCTAGGGAACTAGAGGAGATCCAAAGCTACTGGCCTAGAAGAGTTCTTAGTGAACTATAGTCTCGAGGCTGCCGGCCTTGAAAGAATCTTAGTGATTCAGGGTGCTGCCCTTCCTTAGTGGAAATTCTGCTAGTTGAAAGCAGAAGAGTGGATTAGGAGCTTGAGTCTCTGAACCACTTAAAAACCCCTTATGTCTTTTACCTTATGTCATTTACATTATGTATATTAACTGCAATAACTGCTATGTATGTTTTAACTGCTTACAACTGAACTAACTCTAAGAACAATGTATGTATGATTATGAATATATCAATGAATGGGGTCTTTTACTTATTCCGTTGTGCTTGAAATGATTCTTATGTTTGTCATATGCTAAATCATTAGCTATACAAAATAAACAGAAAATGTATTTTAAATTAAAAGGATCTATTCAACCCCCCCCCTCTAGATCTATATTATGCCTACTGGGAACTAACAATTAGTATCAGAGCAAGTTCTCATGCTATATTCAAAAGCTAATCGCTTTGAGTCTGATCCTAGGCACAAACATTGTTCTGAATTTAGGTTAGTAGTAAGTAACTTGTTATATGCAGAAGAGCTCACACGTTGTAAATATTGTGTACAAGTTAAATGTGTATATACACCTAAAGCTGCTCAGATTGGTCCATGTTCTTGATTGTCATATCAACTAGACCAATCCTTGCTCATAGTCAATCTTGTCGTCTGACGACCAGGCTAGAAAGCTCAAGAGACATCCACAGAAAAGAGTCAAACATCCATCAGCCTGAAAAGATGAAAAGGCCATACATGCAAAGGAATGAGAAACCTTGAAAAGAAAGAAGAACTTCTCAAACTTGTGTCTGTCTAACCAGCAGCTAGATGTAAACTTTGTAAACTGAAGGATGTCAATGAAATAAAAATGCTGAGATTCTCTTAGCTTACATATTCAAGACCACGATTGATTGATTGAAGGTCAACTGGAGCTACCAGCTGTCAGGAGCAGATGAGAAACTATGTACATCAATGCCTAACCTCAGTATATCTAAGTTAAATGACTGTCAAGGAGTTGACAGTAAAAAGCTACGGTTCCTCACTAATGTAAAAACATATATCATGTTACACCTCCTTATGAACTATAACAGTATTCCTCCAAGGAGTCATAATCTACCTAAAAAGGTGAAGATAGAAAGTACACTAAGTTGGAAGCTCAAATGCTTACAAACTTTCTCTCCATCCAAGTTTTAGGTTGAAGATGACATCTTGAAAGAAATCTGAAATAGGTTATAAGAAAATCAAAGGTTAAATCAATTTTTATGTGGAGTAATCTTTGTTGATGGGTTAGTATGTATGTACAAACCTATGTTCTAAGTTTTTGATAACCCACAGAGTATGATCAGTTCTACACGAGTATTTTGATGATTTGTAGAAACTGATCACCTTTATGAATCAACAAGATACACATAAATCGTAGAGTTGATTCTCACTCTGTGAACACTGAAACATCGTGAACATAACCCAGCAAACGATGAAACCATCAAAGAGAATGTGTGTGTTATTAAAATAACAAATCTTACACACACTCACCTTCATGCATCTCAAAATGTATTATCTAAAACTAGTTGCATGCATATGAATGTTGGTGATAAATGTGGTTATCCAAATACATGAGGAACAGGGATTTAGAAAACTAACCTAGCAGGACCCATTTAATTGTGGGTACCAAAAATAGAAATGTATCTAACCTTCAGGTACCTGGTCTATCCGGCCACACTAAGGAATGCTGAAGCAGAAGACTTCAGTCAAGAAGACTCAACCAGCAGAAGGCTAAGGACTGTTCAAAAATAATTCTGATAAAATTCCTATATGTCCAAGCCTGTCCTTGAAGACCCGCTGAGCTAACTTGAATAAAGCTCACATGGCTGCAAATCTGTATATGGAAGCAGGACGTTCAACCAAAGATGAAAAGGGCCTTATATGCTCAAAATATGCAAGGCATGCTATATGAGAGGAATCCTCAAGGAAGCTCACAACAGAGGATCATCGAGCTTCAATCAAGAGGAACTCGTTACGGAAGCAGAACTTCACAAACACAAGACTGTCAAAGAAGACTACGTTCGTAGTGCTAACTAATAATCGTAGAGTGATCAGTCTTGAAGATATTCATGCCTACGTTATAAGGAAATCTAATTGATAATGGTGATTCCAGTCAGAAGGAGATATGCAAGGCTGCCTTCTAATATACATATAGAAAAGGGAATCACATCTATCTGATAAGACAATATTAACCATGGGGAGCAGTGATCTGTTAAGGAACAACAATACTGAGATATACTATGAAGAAATGTACCAGCTACAGAGTCCCAAAACTTTGTGGCTGATGAACCAAATGAAGATCCATAGTTAGTAGGAACGGTCAGGAATAAGCATGTGAATGTTATTCCTATTTATATATGATTTGATTATGATATATATGAATGAATATGCAAGTATGCTTGCATTAAGAAAAGATGTAAAGTTCTTTGATAGTTAATAGAAACATGTGTACAAGGACTTAGAACTAATTGATCAAGTATGTTAGGTTGATCCTACATAAGCAAAATAGCTTTGTAAAGTTCTTAAAAAGAAATGATGTACAAGGACTATAAACATAGAAAGATCAAGCATGTTAGGTTGATCTTATGATGTAATAGATAGGCTTATCTGATCGTCGAACACTGCACCAGAAATCGTAGTCTGCCAGGAGAGTCAAGGAAACTCGAGAGCTATATAGGCATAATCGTAGTCTGCAAGATAGTAGATCTCGGAGTTCGTAACCTGCCAGAAGAGACGAGGAAGGATCGTAGTGTGTCGAGGGGAACATCCTCAGGGCCGTAATCCGCTGAGGAAGTCATGTTCAGAATTGTAGAGATAGCCTGCCTACGAGCCGACCGAATATCTACCGAAGCCAAGTTAGAAACGTAGACTACACTCGGAGTCGTAGAGTCTACTGATGCCGAAGCCAAGTTAAGGATCGTAGACTACACTCTGAGTTGTAGAGTCTATTGATTACATGCAGAGATTGTAGTCGAGCAAGATCAGATGAAGACAACAAGATCAAGGTAGAAATTGTAGAGTGTCAAGATCTGATCTCGGAGTCGTAGTGTCTGCACAGCCAAAGCTGAATCGTAGAGTACGGAACTAAGACCTCAACCGTTCTGCTCACAATGCGAAGGCAAACTCATAGAGAAAATATAATTCTCAACAAATGAGCACTCCCAGAATATCCAAAGGAATGAAGCCTCTGGTTGGCACTGCAAAGATACATCCCATCATAGAGGAAACCAGAGAGCACTCAACGAATGGCATGCAAGCTATCAGAAGATCTAAGAACCAACCCAATCAGCATCAAGATTGAGTTATGAAGCCATTCGAAATGAAGTCTTCCACAAAGAGATCCGAAGAAGACTTCAGTAACTGACGAAGGAAAGTTAGCAAGTGTAGTAGCTGTCAAACAGACAGAAGACAACGATCTCGGAAGCTACCAGGATCGTAGTGTTTGCCAAACAAAGAAAGAACTGATGAAGTGTATATAGAGATACTGGATAGCTTCTAAAGAACAAGGCTAAAGTGATTAAGCATTGGGTCAGTCCATTGATGATAAGTGAACGGGAGATCACAAGGAGAAAGCGAGCTGGACACGCCATAAATCTGAAGTGTCTTGTTATTCAAAAGGGGTCAGAACAAAGAAGTCAAGCCATCAGTCTCTAAAGAGCTGTTGAGGCAAACAGAAGTGTTGAAGCACTGCACAAGAAAAGGAAGAGGTGTTCTACATTGAAGATCCAATCAACACTCTTCAAGATCAACAAGACACTACGATCAGGTCCATGAAGACATGCATCAGAATCGTAGAGTTCGAATAGCTGAAGACTGAAGCATTGGCAACGGTTTAATCTGAAGGGTAATATTCGTACACGAGCTTATTGAGAGCATCGATACAAAAGAACAACCTCTGATCGAGAAATCAGAAGGAGGAAATAAAGTCTTCGACCTGCCTATGAAATTAAAGTTTCATCTCTGATGGGGTAGGTGAAGCAGTAAACTGCAGTGTTAGAAAAAGTATGACATGTCACATCAGCAATCTACCTCAGTTAACTCGTGATCTGTGAAGATATTTGAATAGCTTTCAATGGCTACTTTCCAACGAAAGTATTGGGAAGGAGTATAAATCAGCAAGAGCTCCAAAGATCGAGGGTTGCTGGAGTTGCCAAGTTTGGAAAAAAGGTGGACTGTTCTAAACCATGTGAGACAGTGAGTCCGAAGGCTCACTCTACGATCCACCAAGAACACTTAGATTCAGAGAAAGAAAGAAGTAGAAGTGAGAGTTCTACAATGTAGAAGTGAGAGTTCTACTACATGAAGAGTGTTCTGAACTGCCAAGAGAAAGAAGAGCATCATGTCATCTTGATGTCCATCATGGGAAGACTCTAAGTAACAATAGAGAAGAGCTCATAGTCATCTTAGCAAGTCCATCATGAGAAGGCATCAAGTATCAAGAAAGGAGATCACAAACGTCATCATGGTGGCAAGCATGAGAAAGTTTCTACGTACCTAGCAGAAGAGCTTACATTCATCTTAGAAACCAATCATATGCAGCCATCACGTATCAAGAGAAATGATCTTCAAGGAAGTTCATCAAGGGATCATCAGAGGAGGTTGAGTAACTGAAGAAGCTGAGCATCATGCAACACTCAACTGCACTTCAGGGATGATCACGCCAAGATGCTATGTACAGAAGATGTTCAAAGCATAAAGACATCTTAGTAGCTCAGCACCAACTCCAACAAACAAATAAACAAACAAACAAACAACTCAACAAGAAGTCAGGGCCTGAGGGGTCCTTGTCCGGAGGGACTAAATGAAGTTCCAAGCCTGTTGGGCTTGAAGAGATCCTAGGGAACTAGAGAAGTTCCAAGGCTTCTGGCCTTGAAGAGTTTTTAGTGAACTGAAGTTCCAAGGCTGTTGGCCTTGAAGGAATCTTAGTGATTCAGGGTGCTGCCCTTCCTTAGTGGAAATCCTGCGAGTTGAAAGTAGAAGAGTGGATTAGAAGCTTGAGTCTCTGAACCACTTAAAACCCTTTGTGTCTTTTACATTATGTCTTTTATCTGCTATAACTGCAATATATGTTCTAACTGCTTACAACTGAACTAACTCTACGAACAATGTATGTATGATTATGAATATATTAATGAAGGGGATCTTTTACTTATTCCGTTGTGCTTGAAAAGATTCTAATGTTTGTCATATGCTAATTTAATAGCAATACAAAATAAAAGAGAAAAGTATTTGGAATTAAAAGGATCTATTCAACCCCCCCTTCTAGATTTATTGTGCCTACTGGGAACTAACAATTGGTATCAGAGCGGATTCTTATGCTATATTCAAAAGCTAATTGCTTTGAGTTTGATCCCAGGCACAAACATTGTTCTAAACTTAGTTTAGTAGTAAGTCACTTGTTATATGCAGATGAGCTCACACGTTGGAAATATTTTGTGCAGGTAAATGTGTATATACACGTGAAGCTATTCAGATTGGTCCATATTCTCGAATATTATAAAAATAAGACCAATCCTTGCCTGCAGTCAATCTTGTAGTCTGAAGACTAGACGAGATATCCCAAGAGACATCAACAACACAGAGTCAAGCATCCACCATCTTGAAAGATGAAAATGCCATACATGCTAAGAAATGCTTATCCAGAGAAGAAAAAAGTTCTTCTCAAACATGTGTCTGGCCAACTAGCAGCTGGGTGCAAACTTTGTGAAGAGAAAGATGTCAAAGAACTAAAGATGCTGAGATTCTCAGGCTGTATCTTCAAGACTACGACTGGTTGATTAAAGGCCAATAAGAGCAATAAGCTGTCAGGAGCAAATGTGAAGCTATGCACATCAATGCCTAAACTCAGTATATTAAAGATAAATGGATGTTAAGAAACTGACAATAAAAAGGTACGGTTCCTCACTATTATAAATGTGTACATCATAAATGCACCTTCTTATGAACTATAACAGTATTCTGTCAAGGAGTCATAATCTACCTAAAAAGGTGAAGAGAGAAAGTACCCTGAGGGTGGAAACTCAAATGCCTATAAACTTTCTCTCCATCCAAGTTTTACGTAGAAGTTGTCATCTTGAAGGAAATCTGAAATGGGTCATAAGAGCATCACAGGCCAAACTAATTCTATGTGAAGTAATCTTTGCAGGTGGGTTAGTATGTATGTACAAACCTATGTTCTAAGTGTTTGACAACACACAAAGTATGATCAGTTCTACAAGAGTATCTTGATGATTTGTAGAAACTGATCACCTCCATGAATCAACTAGATAATCCAAAATCGTAGAGTTGATTCTCACTCTGTGAACACTTAAACCTTGTGAACATAACCCCGCAAATGATGAAACCATCAAAGAAAAAGAGTGTGTTTTTAAAATGATGAAACTTACACACACTCACCATCATGCATCTCAAAATGTATTATCTAAAACTAGTTGCATGCATGAATATGACTGTTGGTGATAAATGTGATGATTATCCAAATATGAGGAACATGGGTTTAGAAAACTAACCTAGCAGGACCCATTTAATTATGGGTACCAAAAATACAAATGTATTTAACTGCGGTACTTAGTGCATCGACCACATTAAGGAATCTTTGAAGCGAAGACTTGATCAAGAAGAATCAACCAGCAGAAGGCTAAGGACTGTTCAGAAATGATTCTGATAAAATTCCTATATGTCCAAGCCTATCCTTGAAGACCCGCTGAGCTAACCTTAATGAAGCTCACATGGATGTTAATCTGTATATGGAAGCAGGCCATGCAACCAAAGATGAAAAGGGTCTTATATGCTCAAATCAGGCAAAGCATGCTATATGAGAAGAATCCTTAAAGAAGCCCACATCAGAGGATCATCGAGCATCAGTCAAGAGGAACTCATTACGGGAGCAGAACTTCACACGCACAAAACTGTCAAAGAAGACTACGTTCGTAGTGCTGTCAAATGATCGTAGAGTGATCAGTCCTGAAAATATCCATGCCTACGATACAAGGAGATCTAAGTGATAATGGTGATTCTAGTCAAAAGGAGATATGCAAGGCTGCCTTCAAATGAACCTAAAGTAAAGGGAATCACATCTATCTGGGAAGACAACATCAACCATGGGGAGCAGTGATTTGCTAAGGAACAACAACACTGAGATATACTATGAAGTAATGTACCAGCTACAGAGTCCCAAAACTTTGTGACTGATGAACCAAATGAAGAACCATAGTCTGTAGGAATGTCTCAAAATGTACTACTGATAACCTATCAGCCACCCAACTCAAAGTCGTGGAGTGCTCACAATCAAACATCCGTTCGTAGTGTAAGAGCAGGAGGACCCCGCGATTATAGCAAATGCAATTGTCCAAAGTTGGTAGAGGACCTAACAAAAAAGGTCAAAAGAGATATCAGTGCAAATAACTCCTAAAGTACTTCATCTTGAAAACGCCTCAGGGACAAACCTGACCCGTAGCTCACTCTAAGAGGTTGGCCCTTCCTGAGCTACCTTAACCTAGAAGAGTTGATTAATCAAATTCATCTCAAGGACCAAGATAGTCAACGATCGCAAAGTAGAGTTTGAGAGAACTCAACGATCGTAATGTAACTTCAACGATCGTAGTGCAACCTCAGCGATCGTAGAAGCAGACTCGACGATCGCAGTCCTACTAGAGTATACTCCAGTTCACGAGGAGCTTGAGAAACGGGACAATTGCTCAACCATTCATATTATGAGGAGATAAGTTTGGATATATTAGTGGTCAAGATATGCAGTTTCAGAATGAGGATTAATGTCAAAACCACCCACTACAATATCTCACAATAGTTGATCATTGAGTCAACAGAGGAAAACGTAGAGTCCATAGTTACCTTACCATGCTACTCTACGAACCAAAAGGTCAACGGTCAACCCACGTCAACTAAACGTCTACTCTCCTAAAGGAAATATCTAACTGAAAAGTTATGGGGAGTTACAGCTCATTACTGGACTTCGTGCAACCAATGGTTGGTTGACACATCACTGATTATGCAGATTGAAAAGGAACTGTCATTAAGAAAAATTCAAAATCTACAAACAATTATCAGAAATCATCGAACCTTTCTTCCTCCCATTTTTCAAACCCTAGAATCCTCTCAAAGCCAAAATTAATTAACCTTCCAAAGTCTTGCCCAAATCACAATCAACCATCTCTCAAAAACCCCTCTGAATCAAATACCCATATTCCTCGAACTACTCAAATGGAAAACTAGCGAGTAATCACTGGCATTCAGCTCGAAACCAAGACGTTTGAAAAATCTGAAAAGAAGTTCAGAGACATTCTCGAACTTTTGAAGAAAGCTGGATTCTCAGAATGTCTTAAGGCTAGCACTCGAGTATATACTGAATTAGTCAAGGAATTCTACTCAAATGCATCCATAAATGTTGGAACCCTTTCAACCAAGGTTAAAGGTCAGTCTCTTAAGCTAAAATCATCTGATATAAATCAATGTTTAGGTTTCCCTGACCTAGGACTGAGAAACCTTGATGAGATCAACACTGAGCAAGCAAAGGAGATTATGGGGTACCAAAGAAACCTCAGTCTAAAGGATATGAAGAAAAATGGGGTTCCCTGAGGAATTTGAGTTCCTTGCTAAAATAGTAGGAAAACGCATACTATGCAAGGACACTGCACACGACACGGTGCTTGATCAACAACTAAAGATTATGTCTGCAATAGTTCAAAGAAAATGAATCAACTATGGGGTTATCTTGCTAGATCAAATTTCCAAATGGCTGGAAAAGGCTGAGATGAAGAAATCTACAGATAAACCCTTGACTAAGGTTTTTCAAGGAAGACTACTGAGCATTGTAATGAAGAAGAAGCTAGGAGGAAGAATCAAGGATGATGAGGGAGAACCTCTTAATGTTCACAAAGTAATGTCTCCACAACTATTTATAAATTTGAAGAAAACCCCCAAGGAAAATAGAAGACTGACAACTGGGAGCAGCAGCAAGGCCTCTGCAAAGAAGAGGAAGGTAGAAGAGGCAGAAAGCTCTGAGTCTGATGACTTTGTACCAGCAGCAACCACACCAGCCAGGAAGAAATCCAGAGGTGTGAAGAAAACCAAGGCTCCATCAAAAAGTAGAAGTCTCTTCTCCAAAGACAAGGATGAAGAAGAAAATGTCCAGACTGCTGAAACCACAAAGCGTAGAAGCAACAGGATGCTTCAAGAGCCATTAAGAAATAGAGATAAGGTGGAAAATAGGCCAGCCCTAGCTTCCCAAGAAAGTCCATCTAACAAAGTAGAGGACATAGAGTTAGAAGAAGAGAAGGAAACTAATAGTCTAAAGACTAAGTCCCCACTGGCCGAATCCAACAATGAAGGTGAAGCTGGATTAATGGATGACAATGCTGCATCTGCTGATGAAGAAGAATGCTCAAGCCCTATGGCTAATCCTCAGAGAAGTCACTCTACTGATGAAGAAGAGATTCAAGATGACCAAACTCAATCCCCAAATGCAAGTGCTCCAACAAGTCCAGATGATGGATCAAATGATGCTGTTTCTAAAAAAGAATAACATGCCCCTTCCAATCCTGAAAGACCCCATGACAGCTCAAGAGGTGACAAGTCCAAAGAAGAAGGGTCTGTCCCCATCAGTGCTGAACCTCAAAGAAGTTCGTCTGATGATCCAAAGGCTTCAGAGTCTAAAGAAGAAGAAGAGTCTGACTCTCCCATAGCTGAACCTCCAAGGAGAAGGAAGAGCTATAGACTACAAGCCAAATTTGCCTCCAAAAAGAGAAGTAATCACTCCAATGATGTCATTAATGTAAGTGATGATGAGTCAGTATCAAAGGATGAAAGTGCTGAAGATGGAACCAGTGGTGAAGAAGATGCATTAGAGGAAGATCTTGCTGAAGAAAGTTCTGAAAATGAAATGCAGCAAGAAGGATTCATTAACGGAAATGATGAGAATGGTTCAGGCTTCGAAAGAGAAGAGATGGAAAAAGATTCTGTTTCTGCACCTAAGGAATCAGAAGAACAAGAAGACTATCAAGTTTTCTCTCCCGTAAAATTTAACAGAAGAATAATGGTAGAAGTCTCAAATGAACTACCAGAGGCACCTCCCGAAAGATGGGTAAATTATGGAAATGAACAGCTCAAGGTAGTGAGGATGACTACCTTTGAGGTGTTTAAAAATTGGAACAACATGGAACTAGACTGCACAACCATCCTCTACAATCCTGATGATCTGCTTATGAGATGGTTTTTCCAGTAGATGCCTTGGCTAAAGGCACATACTGAAAAAGATGCAAGTTATTTCAGCTAGTGCTACTCTCATTTTCCAAGCATGGAACTTGTGGCACAAAAATTCCCAAGGGTGAAGAAATTTTCCACCAAAATGATCAAAGACCAGCCCCACTTCAAAGTCTATCGCCATGCTGGAAACCACTATATTCCCTATGATTGTAGAGTGGACTCTCAAGGAAGAAGGATCATGACCAAGGAGATGATCGTAGAGTCTGTTCACTCTACTACTGATGGTGTTCAAGTTCAATACCAGAAGCCTCCATCAGCTCAAGCACTACTAATAGACATTCCTTTATTCTTAACTAGTGATTGGAGCTCAATAATTCTTCAGATTCTTAACACCTTCAAAAATCTATCCAAGGATGCAGATCGTAGAGTCCAATCTGATGCTCAACAGGAGACTGCCCAACCAGATGATCAAATATCTGTGGAGAAGGAGCTGATGAAAAATTCTGATGAACTAATTGAGAAGATATCTCTCTTTACTGAAGAGTCAATGAAGCTGAGAACAACAGAAGATAGCTCAGTCCAAGAGAGACTCCAAGCAACGATGGCTGATGTATCTCTCAAAATCAGAGAAAGAGATCACATCTATCTAAAGGCCATGAATGATCAGAAGGCAGATGCACTACAAGCAAAGAAGGCAAATGAAGAACAACTCCAAGTCCTCTCTTACAAGATTGACAACATGAATCAGTCTTTCTCAATGCAACTTGAGCTAGGCCAACAGGAACTCAAGTTTGAAGTTGCTAACTCCTCCTACCTGATGGAGCAGCTTATGTCCAACATAGAGCAGCTCTCCCAAATGATTAATGACAAAAAGAGGGAGAAAAAGAGGCATAGAAAGGGGAAGAACAAGAGGCACTCTAGTAAGAGCAAGAGGACCAAACGGAAAGAAAAGAAGAAGACAACACCAGGGGGAGCTGAGTCATCATCTAAGGGGGAGCCAAAGGATGATGAGCCTAAGGCTGCGGGGGAGCCAGAGCTATAACCAAAAGAAGAAGAAAAAGATAGTTCCACATCCTAGGGGGAGGGGGAGCAGGAGCAAAGGAATCAAACAGATGAATAGCTGATCAACAGACATCCTGGAAGTATATATGAAACCAAAGAGGTACATCTCTAACTAGTTAGGTATGTTCTGGATCCAGGATGTAAAAATGATAGTGTATTAAATTCCACATCATTATAAATGATATTCATGATTATCTGTTTAAGAAATACAACTGCTCACTGTATATAAGATTCATTCATAACATACATATGCACTTATTATTTTTGTCATAATCAAATAGGGGGAGATTGTCAGGAATAAGCATGTGAATGTTATTCCTATTTACATATGATTTGATTATGATATATATGAATGAATATGCAAGTATGCTTGCATTAAGAAAATCTATAAAGTCTTTTGATAGATAATAGAAACATGTGTACAAGGACTTAGAATGAATTGATCAAGTATGTTAGGTTGATCCTACATAAGTAAAATAGCTTTGTAAAGTCCTTAAAAAGAAATGATGTACAAGGACTATAAACATAGAAAGATCAAGCATTTAGGTTGATCTTATGATGTAATAGATAGGTTTGTCTGATCGTCGAGCACTGCACCAAAAATCGTAGTCTGCCAGGAGAGTCAAGAAAAACTCGAGAGCTATCAAGGCAAAATTATAGTCTACAAGATAGTAGTCTTGGAGTTCGTAGACTGCCATGAGAGACGAGGAGAGGATCGTAGTGTGTCGAGGAGAACTTCTTCAGGGCTATAGTCTGCTAAGGAAGTCATTTTCAGAACCATAGATACAGTCTGCCTACGAATTGACTGAGTATCTGCCAAAGACAAGTCAAGAATCGTAGACTATACTCAGAGTCGTAGAGTACTAATCATACCAGAGGCAGATATCGTAGTCGAGCAAAATCAGATGAAGACAACAAGCACAACGACAAAAATTGTAGAATATCAAGATCTGATCTCGGAGTCGTAGTGTCTGCACATCCAAAACTGAATCATAGAGTGCAGAACTAAGACCTCAACAGATGTGCTCACAATGCCAAGGCAGAATCGTAGAGCAAATACGATTCAATGAATGAGCACTCCCAGAAGATCCAAAGGAATGAAGCCTCTGGTTGGCACTGCGAAGATACATCCCATCTGAAGGAAACTAGAGAGCACTCGACGAATGACATGCAAGCTAACAGGAGATCTAAGCACGAACCGAATCAGCATCCAGATTGAGTTGTGAAGCCATTCAGGATGAAGTCTTCTACAAGGAGATCAGAAGAAGACTTCAGTAACTGACTAAGGAAAGTTAGCAAGTGCAGTAGCTGTCAAATAGACATAAGACGACGATCTTGGAAGCAACCAGGATCGTAGTGTTTGCCAAACAAAGAAAGAACTGATGGAGTGCATATAGAGACACTGGACAGCTTCTGAAGAATAAGGCTAAAGTGATTAAGCATTGGGTCAGTCCATTGATGATAAGTGAACGGGAGATCACAAGGAGAAAGTGAGCTGGACACGCCACAAATCTGAAGTGTCTTGCTACTCAGAAGGGGCCAGAACAAAGAAGTCAAGCCATCAGTATCTGAGAGCTGATGAGGCAAACAGAAGTGTTGAAGCACTGCATAAGAGAAGGAAGAGGCGTTCTGCATTGAAGATCCAATCAACACTCTTCAATATCGTAGTGTTGTCTCTACTAGTCAATAAGACACTACGATCAGGTCCATGAAGACATGCATCAGAATCGTAGAGTTCGAATGACTGAAGACTAAAGCATTGGCAACGGTTCAATCTGAAGGGTAATATTCAGAAAAGAGCTTATTGAGAGCATCGATGCAAATGGACAACCTCTGATCGAGAAATCAGAAGGAGGAAATAAAGTCTCCGACCTGCCCAAGACATTAAAGTGACATCTCTGACGGGGTAGGTGAAACAGTAGACTGTAGTGTCAGAAAAGTATGACATGTCACATCTGCAGTCTACACCAAATAACTCGAGATCTGCGAAGCATTTAAAAAGAGCTTTTAACGGCTACTTCTCAATGGGAAGATTGGGAAGGAGTATAAATAAGCCAGAGCTTCAACGATCAAGAGTCGCTGATGATTGCAATGTTGCAGAATTGTTGAGTTGATAAAAATACTAACGTTGACTCTACGAGTTCCACCTGAGCTCAAATAGAACAAGTCTCAGTGACAGTGAGACTACAAAGGTGGAAGTGAAGCAACTTTGAAGATGAACTTAAAAATATCAAAGCTTCACTCAACAAAGATAAGAATGCCCATTGAATTGGCATCTAAGCTGAGAGCCGAGAAGGACAAGAAGATAGCATTCAGAAGAGTGGAAAAGCTCAAGGCAGATTCTAAGAGCCACTCTAAGATTCACTATGAACCCAAAGTTGAGGTAGAGCAAGTACAGAACCATGTCTGCCAATATATTGAGAATGGTTCAGGAAATGGTGATGGTGCACAACTGATAATATACAAAGATGAGTAGAGCAAAAGAAGATCAGTTGCACCAAAGATGATGTGATTCGGTCTCAAAGCAGAATACAAAGAGGACCACACCAAGCTGCTAAGTACAAAAGATGATCAAGCTTAAAGACATCTTAGCAGCTCAGCACCACCAACAACAACAACAAGAAGCCAGGGCCTGAGGGGTCCTTGTCCGAAGGGACTAAATGAAGTTCCAAGCCTGCTGGGCTTAAAGAGTTCCTAGGGAACTAGAGGAGTTTCAAGGCTACTGGTCTTGAAGAGTTCTTAGTGAACTGAAGTCCCGAGACTGCTGGCCTTGAAGGAATCTTAGTGATTCAGGGTGCTGCCCTTCCTTATTGGAAATCCTACTAGTTAAAAGCAGAAGAGTGGATTAGAAGCTTGAGTCTCTGAACCACTTAAAAACCCCTTGTGTCTTTTACCTTATATCATTTACATTATGTATATTAACTGCTATAACTGCTATGTATGTTTTAACTTCTTACAACTGAACTAACTCTAAGAACAATGTATGTATGATTATGAATATATCAATGAAGGGGATCTTTTACTTATTCTGTACTGCTTGAAATGATTCTTATGTTTGTTATATGCTAAATCATTAGCTATACAAAATAAACCAGAAGAATATTTTAAATGAAAAGGATCTATTCAACCCCCCCTTCTAGATCTATATTGTGCCTACTGGGAACTAAGACATGATTGGCGTGTGTGCATACTACTTTCATGGAGTGATGTTTCAGGGCAGTTATATTAGCAGTTCTCACTATTTTGTAAAATAGTGTATCAATAATTTGTAATGAGGACTTATTTGAGTTTGCATACTATCTAGAAGATAATATTTGTATTTAAACTCATAGCATATGTGTTGTCGTATTTTGCACGACAATTATAATAATGAAGTTATAGTTGTTTTATGTACCATGTATTTGGTGACTCATAATGGGTTGTGTGGACCTATTTTGGGGGCGTCACGGTTAGTATCAGAGCTTAGGGATATGGTCTCTAGCGGAGATCGGGAAATAGAACTAGGAGGGGAGAGACGAGTAAATCCTTCGCTAGTGTGTCCTACCTAAGCTTATGTTTTGGTCAGTCAGAATATAGGGGTATTATGTGGTATGTCAATTTCTTTAATTAACCCTTGTTTTATGGCAGTATTTGAGAATGGCAGCTGAAAATGTTAACAATGGAGTGAATGAGACTATGGAGACACCTTTAATCATCAACTAGGAGAACATGCAACAGGATGGTAATGTTCTTCCTATAAACAACACCACCGATCAAACGATGAATGATGGGATGTTTAGAAGCTTTTTGCAGTTGATGTAAAATCAGACAAGGGAGACTCGTGTATAAAATACAGGTGGAAATGATAGCAATGCGCGGCTTGTCACAGCCAAGTAGTCCAAAGAGTTGAGACCACTAGAATTTTTGTGAAAGCCGGATCCAATTAAGGTGTAAACGTGGGTTAAGCAAATTACCAAGATATTTGATGTCTTGGGATGTATGGAGGAACATAAGGTTCAATTTGCCACCTTTATGTTCTATGGTGAGGCAAATTACTGGTGAAATCTGTGAAGCGTACCCAGCCTGCCACACTCAATATGTATTGAGAAACGTTTCATAAACTGTTGAATGACAAGTACTTTTTTGAAAGTATTCGTCATATAAAGGAGGTAGAGTTTATTAGACTGGAACAAAACAACATGATTGTGTCCCAGTACGAGACTAAGTTCACAGAGTTATCCAGGTTTGCACCTCATTTGGTAGAGAATGAGGAACGTATGACGCAGATGTTTCTGAGAGGTTTGAAACCAGAAATTCGGCAATATCTTATTTCTCACAAATTTTCTCTATATTCAGATGTTGTGAACATGGCTCAATTATTAGAGCGCGATAATGAGTCAGCTCAACCAAAAGATAACGACGAACAACACAATAATAATCGTACCGGTGGCAATGGTCATCGGAACAATGATAACCATCGTGGAGGAAATTATCATGCCAGAAATGATAAACACTTCGGTGGTAATCATGGCCAAGATAATAGAAGAAATGATTCAAGTGGAAATGTAAAGTAGAGGAGATTCAACAATGACAGGAAGACATCGGCAGCAGCACCAACACCAGCAACAAATTCTAGGGGAGGAGAACGACCGCCAGTTAGATGCTCTGAGATGCAAGAAGAAGGACACATAAATCAAAGCTGTTCTGACCTTCCAATGTATGTTTTAGTTGTGGAAAAGACAGTCACATAACTCGATTTTGTCCTATAGCGAAATCAAGTCTAGCTGGGACGGTGGCACCAAAGGCAGATACGGACAAAACAAAGTCGGTGGTTTCAGGAAGCGCGTTTTTCGTGACTTCTCAAAAAGCGAGTAACCCAAATAATGTTATCATAGGTTAGTTAATCATAAACTCTTGCGAAGTTTATACCTTACTAGATATCGGTTCTACCCATTCTTTTATTTCTCATGCGTGTGCTCAACGTTTGAACTTCACCCCTGAGAAATTAGACTTTAACTTATCTGTTGAGACTCCATTAGGAGAAACTTTCGTTACATCTACTGTCAGGAATAAGCATGTGAATGTTATTCCTATTTACATATGATTTGATTATGATATATATGAATGAATATGCAAGTATGCTTGCATTAAGAAAAGTTATAAAGTCCTTTGATAGATAATAAAAACATGTGTACAAGGATTTAGAATGAATTGATCAAGTATGTTAGGTTGATCCTACATAAGCAAAATAGTTTTGTAAAGTCCTTAAAAAGAAATGATGTACAAGGAATATAAACATAGAAAGATCAAGCATGTTAGGTTGATCTTATGATGTAATAGATAGGCTTGTCTGATCGTCGAGCACTGCACCAAAAATCATAGTCTACCAGGAGAGTCAAGGAAACTTGAGAGCTATCAAGGCAGAATCGTAGTTGTTGGGTAAAATCAATACGCACAAAACATGCAACTGTACATGGTCAACAAGTAATATAGAATTGAATAAAGTATCGTTCCCACGAAGATAAATTAGTAAGAATTCTAACTTCACAATTATCAATTTTTTATTAATCCTAATCTTATAAAACTAATCAATTCAATGGTTTTAAATTATAGAAACAAAGTGAATAAATAAATAAATAAATAAATTATCACAAAACAGTCACCAATATCAAAATCCTGAATTTCAAACAATTAATGGAGAATTAGACTTATGATTTCACCCTGAGCTTTACTCTGATTTTCAAACCTTTATTCCAACTCAATTTAATATCCCAGTTTATTAATCAAGAACACGAACGTAGTAAGAGCCACCTCTCGATGCACTAATACCATATTAACATCAATCCACAATTAAGATAGAAATTCTTTAAACTCCTAAATTAATCAACTCACTATATCTCTATGTGAACTGCAATTAAAGAAGGTTGAAGTTTAAGCTCTCTATACGATTACATATGATGTCAAGCGTATCTCTACCTTAACAATAATCAAAAATCTGCTATTAACAAAATTCCTGACACATGCTATATTAACTAGGTCTAGATTCGAATCCCCTCTCTCGATTCCTTTCAAATCCACAAAGAAGTGTTGATCAGGCAATTCATAAATTCACACTCAAATTAACATAGATAAACTGAAAATATCTTATTGAATTGGAAATCAAAGTTATAGAATCATCGTTTCGCCCAATGATCCATCAAAAGTCTAATAAGTAAATTAGTTCATAACAAATGAATTAAAAACTGAATAATTTGTTGAAAACATCCTTCCAATTACAAATAAGACTAAAGAGAAGAAGAATAAAGAAAACCCCTTTACGTAGCCTTGATTCGCAACCGTTGTGACAATCTCTGAAAATTACTCCTCCAACGTTTGCTCTTGAATCCCTGGAAATCACTCTTGAATTATGCTCCGCGTTGTATGATATATCTCTCTCGATTCTCCAAACTCAGCATAAAAAGATATCAAATCAGCTCCACACTTCTCCTAATTCAACTCTAACTCCCCAAGTAAGAAAAACAAGTGGAGACCTCTAAACCTTTTCACACTCAACCATTCATCAATCAAAGACTCCCCTACACACAGTCCTACTACTACCATAATACATAAAGAATATATTAGTTCCCAACATAGCCCATCTTCTATCCAAATAACAAAATTACCAAAGAAATCCGGACCTTAGCCAGCGCCGGTACTACGTTACACGACAAGCAAATGTGACCTGTGCTCTCAACCCAAGAATTTCCTCGCTTGGTGGCATGGCATACGATTCCATACAAAGACAACAGTAGCCCCACGCTATGTAGTCAGAAACATTCAAATTCCTTGAAATCTTCCTCCAATTGCCACATTTTGATTAAGCCCATGTATTATCCTGCAACAAGCAAACAACCTATCAAAAGTAACATGAAATTACCAAAGACTAACAATATATAAGCTAAACGAACATAAATTGTAGGTTAAAAACCTACTCATCAAATTCCCCCAAACTTAATCATTGCTTGTCCTCATGGAAAATGTAATGCAATGTACTAACAACTAACTACGAATCCAGAATTAAGATAGAAAATATGATTCGCTCATACGGCCTCAGAAAAACATATAAACGCGTTATACTTCATATCAAAATCATTTCGCACTTTCTATCAATCCATACATCTTACCCTGTTATAACTAATACATTGTGTGTGCAACACTCATGTCAACTGATATTGAATCAAATTTAGTTACATAACCAGTTTCTTATCAGGAAACATACAGCATAAACAAAAAAAAAAATTCCAAAAACAAACCCGTTCTAGCTTAGCTCAAACAATTACCATGATTCAAGTTCCGAATAGGGTATTCATGCTTACTTCTTTTGCACCATTTTTCCTTTCTTTTTTTTTTCTTTTCATTGACGGGGGCTCTTCACCCTTATTTTTCCGTCTTTTCTTTCTTTCATCAACCTTTTTTACATAGATGGTTGGTGATTGCATTTTACGCTCCATCTCACGCTTGTGTTTATGGGGAGTATTTCTTCTCAACCCCCCACAAGACTCAACTAATTCTCAATATTTTCTTCTCTTTATTTTTTTTATTTTTTTAGAGCTTATATACCCCAGTCTTCCCCCAAACTTAGGTTAATGCTATCTCTGTCATTCTTTTCGTTTATACTAGCACTATCCTTTAGAAAATTGTTATGTAACAATTTGAACCAATCCCTTAACACAGATGTTATTAACGTGTTATCCTTATTATACTAGTTTCAAGCAGAACAAGATCCACATCATAATAGAAACCGCATCAAGATTCTTATTCTTAGTAATATACTTGTCTATACCATTTCAGTTTCATCATTGGCCAATCACATATACGATCTAATAACTGGATTCATGCAACTATATGCCCATGGTAATTTTAATTTTTATTTTGTATGGAACTAAAATAAAATAAAATAAATAAGACTAAAAAGCATGAAACAGGACCCCCCAAACATAAAACAAGTAATGACCTCATTACGCCAAAATAAGTCAAAGAAAAGTACGAGGCCTTCCCTGTAAACGAGTTACTGCTCGTCATCATCCTCTGGAAGATATGCAGGCAGATTGGGAGGATTGGGCATGACAATTGGAGGTGCAGATGGATTGTAGTGGGAAAACGCATCAGCAAGCGTGTTAAATGCATTTGCATTGTACTCATGCATTAAATCTTGACGTTGAGCCAACCAACGAAATTGATTCCTTGAAGTCCTCGGTGGTGGCTCTGCACGGGTTCATTCCATCCTTTGGGGTGAGGGTTATCGGATCATAATATAGCCTTCACCGCGTGGATGTGATCTCCCCCCTTCCCAAGCCTTATACTTCTCAATTGTTGCATGATCAATGATAGCCATGGGGTGTTGGATAGTTGGGTAGCACCCGGTCAATGGACTCTTGAATATATTCTCCCACATCGACATTATAGAAAGCAATTGAGTTTTCCAAATGGAAATGGTGGTGTACAATTCCATACAATAACCGAGCTCGTGCCTTAGTGACTTTGGTCTGATGGCGCGAGGGCATTAATCGAGCACATATAAACGTATACCAAGCTTTTCTATATCGATTAAGGGCAAAATATGGGAAACTTATCTTTTTATTTGTTCTAGTTTGAATAGCCCATTGAGTTCCAGGTTTGCATAGTCGAACAATCAACTCGTCTAGCTCGGGCAAGTCATCTTCATATCTGTCATCTTTCGGTGCCTCTAACCCAAAATACTCATTAATAGCATCGACGTGAAATGCCACCGGTTTCCCCCGAACCATGACTACATGATTGACATGCTCCCTTGCATTTGCGTAAAACTCTTTCACTATGTTAATTGCCGCTGGAAGTGGTTGTTCGACCAACTGAAACCAATTCCGCTCCACAATTTGCAACACCATGTCGCCATCCAAATTAGCATTCGGCTTCAACCCATGTTCGAGCACCAATGTTTTCTTATCGATGGGTGTCTTGAATCGGTCAGCGGCCCTCTCACTAACAAACCTAGTGTGGTCATATTGAGGCCTAGCAGTGGAAGAGGATGGACGTTGTCTTTTGTTGGATGACATGGTGGTTTGTGGAGTGGATGGGTTCAAGGTTTGGTTCAGGTGTTTTATCGAACAGTTGGTGGGTGAGCTAAGTTTTTCCCCCAAACTTAGGGTACTTAGTGTACTCTTGTAAGCCAAACTATGGAAACAAACACCAATACCCAATTTTGTCTACTTACTTGATATTCAGACTGAGGAAGATGAACAAGCAAGAGGTGAGATGTAATTCCTTGCGCTAATTGACTCCCCTTGTTGGAATATGTTTCCCCAAGTGATTGGTTGAAGGTATGTAATGGATGTAGTGGAGAATCGATATGAATTGGGAGAGTGAAGTTTGGAGTTTATATAGGTGAGGAAATTCCAACGTGAATTGAATACTAGAAGATGAAAGGTGAAGGGGTAGCCATGGAGTAGAAGTTAAAGAGGATAAGGAGTTATGAGATGTTGTCATGCTTGGTGATTTTAATGAGGGTTGGAATTTGAAGTAGTGGAAGAGAAGTGGTGGAATTTTATTAGGTGATGGAGAGGTGAAGGGGTGGTAAAGGAGTTTAATTAGGTTAAGGAGAGGCAAGGTATCAATTTTAGACGTGGGCGCCTGGGATATTAACGCAGCGCGGCCCGCGCTGCAATATAGGAAGAGACAGCGTGGTCAGCGCTATTGAGTCAGGAGTTTTGCAATAAGTCAACGCGGCCAGCGCTTTGTAATGGTTGGTGGAGGCGCGGTCCGCGCTAGTGGGTCAGAAGATCTGGTCTAATTGGCGCGCTTGACGTTGTCTTTGTCGGCCAAGTAGTGCTCCCAAGTACTGCATGGTCTAACTGTTTCGGTTGCAATAGCGCGCCCGCGCCTACGTCCCGCTTATCAAGAGTGCGGCCCGCTCTGTGATGGCAGAATGCTTTCTTCTTTGTCCTGCAAATCAATACAAATTTACGTAAAAATTCAACGAAAATTAATTTCCTATATAAAAAATTAATAAATAAGAAAAACAAAAGTGTAGAACATGGGTTGCCTCCCAAGTAGCGTTAGTTTTAACGTCGTAAGCCCGATGATGACTCTCGTGTCACTGAGCATCGGCTAGGGTAATGTTGTCAGCGTCCCAGTTCGCCTCTTCGCCCCAATACTGCTTTATCCGTTGACCGTTGACCTTGAATGTCTCCATTGGGTTTCGGCTGTAGAGTTCAACTGCGCCATATGGAAACATGGTTTTTATGGTGTATGGTTCTGACCATCTTGACTTCAGCTTACCGGGGAACAACCGCAAACGAGAGTTGAACAATAATACCAATTGCCCCAGTTTAAAAGTTCTGGGCATAATTTTCTTGTCGTGCCACTTCTTGACATTCTCCTTGTATAGTTTAGCGTTCTCGTAAGCCTGGAGTCGGAATTCATCTAGCTCGTTTAGTTGTAACAACCTCTTTTCCCCTACAGCTGCTTGGTCAAAGTTTAGTTTCTAAATGGCCCAGTAGGTCTTGTGCTGTAGCTCGACTGGTAGGTGACAAGCCTTTTTGTACACTAGTTGGTATAGTGACATTCCTATTGGCGTCTTATAAGCAGTCCGGTATGCCCATAGTGCGTCATCCAATCGAAGTGACCAATCTTTTCGACTCGGATTTATGACTTTTTTTAATATTTTCTTAACTACTCTATTTTACACCTCAGCCCGTCCATTCGTTTGAGGGTGATATGTTGTAGCCACCTTGTGGTTAACTCCATACTTAGCCAAAAGAGCAGTAAAAGCTTTGTTGCAGAAGTGACTACCTTCGTCACTTATTAATGCTCTTGGCATGCCAAACCTTGTGAATATATTTTTCTGTAGGAATTTGAGGACCACCTTGGCATCGTTAGATGGTAGTGCTGCAGCTTCGACCCATTTCGAGACGTAGTCTACCGCGAGCAGAATATACTGATTGCTCAAAGATGATGGGAATGGTCCCATGAAATCGATGCCCCATACATCAAAGATTTCTACTTCAAGAATTGTTTGTAGGGGCATCTCATTCCGTTTCGATATGTTTCCCACCCATTGGCATCTATCACATGTTTTCACAAATTGGTGGGCGTCTTTGAACAATGTAGGCCAATAAAACCCGGATTGAAGCACTTTGGCCGCGGTGCGCTCACTCCCATAATGTCCACCATATGCCGATGAGTGGCATTCTTGCAGTATGTTTTGGACTTCACTGTAGGGGATACATCATCGAATCATCTTATCGGCGCACTACTTGAATAGGTACGGCTCATCCCACATGTACCACTTGACGTCATGAAGAAATTTCTTTTTTTGTTGTCGTGTAAGATCCGGGGGGAGCATTTTGCTTACCATATAATTCGCGAAGTCTGCATACCACAGAAATTCTGCATTCAACCCAAATAGTTGCTCATTCGGGAATGACTCGTTGATCGCGCATCTATCTTCATCCTTTTTCTGCGGATTTTCCAGTCTTGATAAATGGCCGGTAACTTGATTCTCCGTCCCCTTTCTATCTTTAATTTCTAAATCAAACTCTTGGAGTAGGAGAATCCATCGGATAAGGCGTGGTTTTGCATCTTTTTTCGCTATTAGGTACCGAATCGCCGAATGGTCCGTGTAGACTATTACCTTAGTCCCGATCAAGTACGCCCGGAATTTGTCAAAAGCGTACACCACTGCAAGCAATTCTTTTTCCGTGGTAGTGTAATTCATTTGAGTCTCTGTGAGTGTTTTGCTTGCATAGTATATGGCGTGAAACACCTTGTCACAAATCTTTGGCCCAAAACAATTTCTAACCGCATAGTCGCTCGCATCACACATAAGCTCGAATGGCATTTTCCAGTCCGGTGCGACTATCACGGGGGCTGTAGTTAATTTCTCCTTCAACAATTCAAACGCGGACTTGCATTCCGCAGTAAAGCTAAAAGTAGCATCCTTCTCTAAAAGACTGTATAGAGGTTTTGCAATCTTAGAGAAGTCTTTTATGAACCTCCTATAGAACCCAGCATGCCCCAGAAAACTTCTAATACCCTTAATTGAGCTCGGTGGAGGTAGTTTCTCGATCGTGTCCAACTTTGCCTTGTCCACCTCCAATCCTTGAGCTGACACCTTATGGCCCAATATTATGCCCTCTTCAACCATGAAGTGGCATTTTTCCCAATTTAGTATGAGGTTTATATCCTTACACCGCTGCAATACCATGACCAAATTCTCTCGGCAAGTATCAAAATTGTCTCCATAGACCGAGAAATCATCCATGAAGACTTCAACATTCTTCTCCACCATATCTGAAAAAATAGCCATCATACACTGTTGGAAAGTTGCGGGTGCATTGTATAGCCCGAATGACATCCTCCTGAACGCAAATGTGCCGTAAGGGCATGTAAATGTTGTCTTTTCTTGATCCTCAGGAGCGATGGTGATCTGATTATATCCCAAGTATCCATCCAATAAACAGTAGAACTCATGTCCCGCGAACCTGTCTAACATTTGATCGATAAAAGTTAGCGGGAAATGATCCTTTCGGGTTACCTTATTCAATCAACTATAATCGATGCACACCCTCCAACCTATTACTTTCCTTGTTGGAATTAACTCGTTGTCCTCATTCTGTATCACCGACATTCCCCCTTTCTTCGGCACACAATGAATCAGACTTACCCATTTACTGTCGGAAATTGGATATATGACACCGGCATCCAATAATTTCAAAATTTCCTTCTTGACCACTTCCTTCATGATTGGGTTAAGCCGATGTTGATGCTCCACCGATGGACTTGCATCATCCTCCATCAGAATCTAGTGCATGTAAAATGATGGGCTAATACCTTTTATATCCACAATCGTCCATCCAAGTGCTGATTTATGATCCCTAAGCACCCTCAACAACTTTTCTTCCTACAATTCGTTAAGTGCAGCAGAAATAATTACAGGTAAAGAATTTGAATTGCCTAAGTACGCATACTTGAGATGTTTAGGGAGTGGCTTAAGTTCTAATGTTGGTGGCTCCTCCAATGATGGTTTCAATTTTTCTGCAACTGTCTCCTCGGTGTGCAAAGGTTCAAACGGTGCTCTAAATCGGCTAACTCGTGGCAATGAGTCTAGCATCTGTAATAAGTCCACAAATTCTAGGTCGTCTTTTTCTTCATTCCCCAATAAGGTTGTTTCTAACGGATCGTTGATCAAACTCTTGCTCATATCTTCACTGGTAATTTTCTCAATTAAATCTATTCGAAAACACTCTTCCTCGTCCGTAGGATATTTCATGGCCTTGAACACATTTAATTTTATTTCTTGGTCTTGGACTCTCATAGTAAGTTCTCCTTTTTTACGTCTATGAGTGTCCTTCCCGTGGCCAAGAAAGGTCTCCCTAAGATGATCGGGATGTTCTTATCTTCATCGAAATCCAGAATGATAAAGTCTGCAGGGAATATAAACTTATCCGCTTTAACCAAAATGTCCTCTACAATACCTCTCGGATATGTTACTGACCTATCTACCAACTGCAATGAAATATTTGTAGGCTTTAGCGCGGGCAAACCTAATTCTGAGTATACGGACAATGGCATCAGGTTTATACTCGCCCCCAAATCACAAACATTTGTTAAACGACATTTTTCTGATCGTGCACAGGATAGTAAAACTCCCCGGGTCTTTGAGTTTTGGTGGAAGCTTCTTCTGTAACACTGCACTACACTCCTCTGTTAGTGTCACCGTTTCGAATTCTTCTCATTTCTTCTTCCTCGACAGAATTCCTTTCATAAACTTCGTATAACTCGACATTTTCTCTAGGGCCTCTGCGAATGGGATGTTAATCTGGAGTTTCTTGAACACGTCTAAAAACCTTGCGAACTACTTATCTGATTTCTGTTTTTAGACTTTGACGCCCCCAAATCCAGGTACTTGAAACCCGAACTCGGTGCTTCACGATACCATTTCTATGAGCGGAATAATACTAATAATAATAACAATAATATGAATAACAAACTTAATTTACATAATTATCAGAGTCTATCTCCCCAGGTTCGAGACCTTAAAATACATTCCTTACAATACATGATATTAATATATATATATATATATATACATATCATTGTCTTAATAATATTAAACCATTACAGCAACTACCACAAATCTTATTTGGTTAGCTTTCCTTTTCCTTTGTTTCTGCATGAGCTTTCTGGTTCTTCAAACTTAACTGAAAATATTTAAAGTAAGCAAGGATGAGCATTTGAGTGCCCAGCAAGTAATAGCAATTATAAATATCAGCTGAAAGGATTTAAATGTTTTCTTATATAACTCCTTCTACAACAAATCAATAGTTGTGAAGTAATCTGTACCAAGGATAATAATAACATAACAACTCTCTTTCACATTTTTGAAACTACGTATTGACTATAAGTAGGGTTAAGTGACATATCATGAACATTATTTTCTTTTTCGAAAAGGATAAACAGAAATTTATCTGCAAACCGTCATAACTTACGGACACGGGGGTGATCAGCCCGTTGTGCCCTGCATTGATCAATACTACATTTCAAGAACTCTGTCCGCCTTGGACGCATAAAAGTTTCCCGTGTAAGGGATGTTCATACTTGTCGGTGTTACAAACCAAAGGTTTTATCTTGTTCAACAATAATCTATACTTCAATATATATATATATATATATATATATATATATATACGGGTAAATGATAAAGGTGTATCAACATGTGTTTAACTACAATGATTATCCAAGTGGGGACACTTGTCTAATCATTTTATAGAAATTAATGAACATAATATATATCTGAATTACCATATACTAACATGTTGATAAACAATGATCGGATATAGAGTATATCGCAATAGAGTTAATAATATAGCATAATAATAATATAATTCTAAAACTTCTTACTCATGTCCATTGCATAAAGGAAATGCAAAGGTAGGATACTTGCCTGATACACTGCTTACAGAATGCAAATTAGTTTTATCTTTTATATCTCAACCTAGCATTAATCAGATCATTCGTTCGATTAGAACAATATACTATAACACATAATACTGCATTTCGCAGTCAGCACATAACCTAATCACATTATCACACATATCTAATAGTCATGGCATCTCAAACAAACATTAATACAGTCAAAATATCTAAGTCCAGATCAGTTTTTGAAACATGTCAGTGTACCGACAGCCCTATCGGGTAATTATCGAGTCTAAGACTCTATCTCGAAGTTCAACATCTGCAAATATCAGTCATATCATTTTTAAATGACTTAAAATAATTTTAAACACTTATTATAATTTATCATGAATTTTCAAATATTGGAATCATTATTAAATGATTTAAATATTAAACAATTCTATTATCATTAATATTTAATTAATATTAAATTATTAATGAAATCATTGCCAAAATATAAAAGTTATTTATAATAACTCAAACTATTTTTAAAACATTTATATTACCCTTAAATGATTTTTAAAATAATTAAAATCATTTTAAATACTTACCATTAATAATAAAATATTAATGCATTATCTATCAAAATATTAAAAGTCATTAATTATAACTTAAAATATTTTTAAATCCTTAATATCCTCTTTAAATGATTTTTAAGTAAATTAAACCATTTTTAAACTATTTATTTAATATAAATATTAAATAAACTAAATATCACAAATCATTAAAAAATATCGGTAATATTTAATTATTAATGAAATTATCCTTTAAATATTAAAAGTTATGTTTTATAACTAAAAATATCTTTAAATACTTTATTTTCATTTAAAATAATTTTAAAATAATAAAATCATTTTTAAACTAAATTATTTAATATAATTATTAAATAATTTTAATATCATTAATAATAATTAATTAATAAAATTCACCACAAAATATTAAAAGTCATGGAAAATAACTTAAAATATTTTCTTATACCATAATATAATTTTAAATGATTTTTCATGTATTAAAATCATTTTAAATAATTTATTTAATATTATAATTAAATAAATTAAATAATTTTAATATTCCAAAAATATTAAATATTAAAATATAATTTTTGGACATTAAAATAATTTTTAATAATTTATTTTGTATTTTTAATAATGTAAAACTAATTTTCTGTAATTATTTAATTAAAATAATTAATTTAATAATAAACTGTCGCTAAAGGTGCCTATAGCGACGTAATTATCGCTATTGGTGTTCTTCATCAAACCCAAATCTTCATACACAGTTTCGCCAAAGTGAGTGTGTTGTGTTTCTGAACTTGTTTTTGGTCAGATTATGTAGTGATAATACAAGACTACAAGCTCCAATAACAAACATCATTAAATAGTACATAACAAAGAAGATCTGGGCCACTAAAGTGGTTGTCAGAGCTGTTCTTCATAACAATGAAGAACAGTGCGACACACCCACTTTGGGCTCCCACTAAAAGAAATCATGTTGTTGTTTTTGTGATCTAAAGGTTCTAGGTTGTAGAATACATGTAGGACTATAGATCTATTACATAACATAAGTAAAATATCAACAAATCAACCAAATACTGCCCGGTCAAAGTACCCTCCCGGAATTGTTCTTGAACATTTCGGGGTTTTCCAGAAATGTTCTTGAGCAGTTTCGGCTAGATAAGTTTGACCATAAATCAGATCGATTCTGTTACGTTTCTAGGTGATATAAAAGCTTTAAAATGTAGTCTTCATGTCAGTCTACAACTACAAAACAACAACATGGCAAAATAACTTAAACATAGCAAGATTCAAGCCCCTGCAAAAACACCATCGAGGAGGTTTCGGGTAATTTACAGGCTTGAAGAACAATTCGATCAATCTTAGAATTCAACCCACTTTGACCTTGAATAACTTTTAATCTACAACAGATATGACTCTGATTCTTTTTTTAGATTAAAGACTACATAACAAGCTACATATTACAACTTAAAAACAACAAAAATCATAAACGACCAAAGATCTGTGGCCACTGATATTCACTGTCAGACCACTAAAATAAAATTCCCAGATTTTGCAAAAACTCTAATCCAAGCCTCTAGATGTTATGGATTCAACATCTAGCAACCCAGATCACTTAAATATACTGCAAACAACATATTCTAACACTTAAACACAACATCTAACAACAAATTTTGGACAGAAATTCAAAGTAGGGTTTTATACCTTTTCTAAACTTTGATTCTGATTTCTAGGCTTCTGATTTGTTGTTTGTGTTCGTGGGGCTTTGCTTTGTGACTGAAATGCCTTAGGAATTCGTGGGTTTTAGAGAGAGAAGCTTTAGAACGAATGTGGTGATCAAATGAGGTTTTAATGTAACATTTTCTCTCTCCAATCTATATAATGAATTGATTCAATCAACATGGCTGATATAATTAAATGCTAGATGCTAAATTAGTAGGGTAGGGGTGTTTGCCATGATTTTCTAGCAATAATGCACAATAATTCACTAATGGGACAAAAATGGCATTTTGATAATTTCACTTAAAGTTTCAAGGGCAATCTTGTACAATGTGCTTGCATCTAGGGTTTAATCATTAGATTGTAAATCTTAAAATTTCCCAAATAATTTCTAGGGTTTGACAAATTAAAATAAATGTACAATAAAATCTTAATTAAACACAATAATTTAAATTAGGGTTTTCAATAGAAAATTAAGGTTCTAAAATTAGGGTTCCTTAATATTAAAAATTAGGGTTTCCTAATTAAAAATTAGGGTTTCCTAATTATCTGTATATTTTACTAACACAATAATTACGATTTCTAATTTTTAATAAATTAGGGTTCTTTAAATAATAATTAGGGTTTCTTCTAATTAAAGAAATTCTAATACACAGTAGAATTCATATAACACAATTACTACCCAGTCTCGAATTCGTAACTGAGTTTAAAATTAGGGTTTAATAACACGATATAAGGGTCATGACATAATTTACCGTAATTGACCAACATTAACAGTCTACAGATATACGGTATATATATTTATAGCACTGAAAATTAAAATATAATTAATATTACATTATTATTCTCATTCCTGGATAAAAATCCAAGTTTAGGGTTTGGATTCCATATCTGACTTATCCTTCGTACACAACATCAATAATCAAGTTAAAATAATTAACTTAAACATTCTGAACAGATTCATATAATAAAATATTTATTATCATAATTCTAATTGTCATTTCATATATTATTTAAATAATATAGAAATTATATTTTCATGGAAAATAAATAATAAAAACATTTCTGCTATAAAAATTAATTACAATAAGAATATAATTTGTAATAATTAATAATTCTAAAATTATTTCTAATTTTTCAAGTAATAAATATATTTGCATTTAACATTCACATTATTTAAAATAAAAAAAAATTATATGCAAAATTACTTATTTATTTATATAGAAAATATCGGGTTATTACATGGACCCTCTGCTGAAACGGTGGTGGAGGACAAACAATCGGCTCACTATTTAACTTGGTTTCCTCGGTTTTGTTCCCCTCTACTGCGTTACTGTCGTCAACCTCTTCCTCCGGTGTTGCTGACTTTTCTGCACTATTCCCACCGAGATGTTTTCCACTTCTCAACGTAACTACTTGACATTGCTCCTGATTACCCTAAGGATTTCTCTCGGTGTCGCTAGGTAATGTTCCTTGTGGTCTATTATTCAATGCCAACGCATTTTGACCTATCTGATTCTTTATATTTTTATAGCAATCGCTTGATTCTTCATAACCAAATCGTTGCTAGTCATGTACCTTGCCCATATTTCCTCCCCATCGGATTTCCTGTCCTGCTGTTGAACCTGTTGTGGCTGACTATGAAAACCAGGGGGATATGATGGTCATGGAGCTTGAGTTTGCTGATTATTGCTCCATGAAAGGTTTGGGTGGTTCCTATTCCCCTGGTTGTAGGTGTTTTGGTAAGTATTTTGCGGAATTCTATTGTAGTTGCCTATGGACTGAACGGATGCTGGATTTATTGCACACTGATCTGTCGGATGATCACCCGCACACAATTCACATACTACCATAACCTGCTGAACTTGAGCCCCTGTCATCGTATTTACCCTCTCATTCATCGTATCAAACTTCATGGATAGTGCAGAAAGCTGTGATTGTATAGCTGTTACTCCATCTAATTCCAAGATCCCAGTCGCCTTTGCCTGTGTCATTCTTGCTGTGGGCCACTGGTAGTTATTTGCCGCCATTGTTTCTATCAAATTGTATGCGTCCTCGTAACCCATAGCCATGAATGCATCGCCCGATGCCACATCAATGTTGGTTCTGACATTTCCATGTAGCCCGTTATAGAAGGTGTTCATTTGTAACCACTTGGGCAATCCATGATGTGGGCACTTTCTGAGTAATCCTTGTATCTCTCCCATGCCTCATATAGTGACTCCCCATTCTGTTGCTCAAACATTGTGATGTCATTCCTCATTTTCGCAGTCTTCGCCGGTGGGAAAAATTTGGCGAGAAATTTTCGAGCTAAATCCTCCCACGTAGTGATCAAACCCGGCGGTAAAGAATGTAACCAACTCTTCGCTTTGTCCCGTAAAGTGAATGGGAACAAGCGAAGTCTTACTGCCTCATCCGACACCACCATTGTACTTGAACGTGTCGCACATTTCCAGAAAACTGATTAAATGCTAATTCGGATCATCATTTGCCATTCCCCCAAACTGACATGAGTTCTGCATCATCTGAATGGTCCCAGACTTTATTTCAAAAGTGTTCGCAGCTATTGCAGGCCTAGTAATGCTCGACTACAGATCAGTCACCCTAGGTGTGGAAAAATCCCTCAACGCTTTCTGGCCTTCGGCAACCATCGTTCCTTCCTTATCAAAATTTTCGAATTCGTTCCTCGTTTCCTCAATCCACTTATCAACTTTTGGAATTGTCTGTCATTGTCGTCCTCAAAAAGAAGCAAGTCTGGATGTTTAGATCGTGTTTGCATAAACCAATGTCGAAAACTTGAAATAGAGAAAACAAAATAAAAATGTTTAAGTAAAACTGGTCTAATTAAACTGATATCGTAAAAAATATTAAAATCTCGGCTAAATTGTCCCCGGCAACGGCGCCAAAAACTTGTTGGGCAAAATCAATACGCTCAAAACATGCAAGTGTACATGGTCAACAAGTAATATAGAAGTGAATAAAGTATCGTTCCCACGAAGATAAATTAGCAAGAATTCTAACTTCACAATTATCAATTTTTTATTAATCCTAATCTTATTAAACTAATCAATTCAATGGTTTTAAATTATAGAAACTAAGTGAATAAATAAATAAATAAATTATCACAAAACAGTCACCAATATCAAAATCCTGAATTTCAAACAATTAATGGAAAATTAGACTTATGATTTCACCCTGAGCTTTACTCTGATTTTCAAACCTTTATTCCAACTCAATTTAATATCCCAGTTTATTAATCAAGAACACAAACGTAGTAAGAGCCACCTCTCGATGCACTAATACCATATTAACATCAATCCACAATTAAGATAGAAATCCGTTAAACACCGAAATTAACCAACTCACTATATCTCTATGTGAACTGCAATTAAAGAAGGTTGAAGTTTAAGCTCTCTATACGATTACATGTGATGTCAAGCGTATCTCTACCTTAACAATAATCAAAAATCTGCTATTGACAAAATTCCTGACACGTGCTATATTAACTAGGTCTAGATTCGAATATCCTCTCTCGATTCCTTTCAAATCCACAATTAACTGTTGATCAGGAAATTCATAAATTCACACTCCAATTAACATAGATAAACTGAAAATATCTTATTGAATTGGAAATCAAAGTTATAGAATCATCGTTTCGCCCAACGATCCATCAAAAGTCTAATAAGTAAATTATTTCATAACAAATGAATTAAAAACTGAATAATTTGTTGAAAACATCCGTCCAATTACAAATAAGACTAAAGAGAAGAAGAATAAAGAAAACCCCTTCACGTAGCCTTGATTCGCAACTGTTGTGACAATCTCTGAAAATTACTCCTCCAACATTTGCTCTTGAATCCCTGGAAATCGCTCTTGAATTATGGTCCGCGTTTTATGATATATCTCTCTCGATTCTCTAAACTCAGCATAAAAAGATATCAAATCAGCTCCACACTTCTCCTAATCCAACTCTAACTCCCCAAGTAAGAAAAACAAGTGGAGACCTCTAAACCTTTTCACACTCAACCACTCATCAATCAAAGACTCCCCTACACACACTCTTACTACTACCACAATACATAAAGAATATATTAGTTCCCAACATAGCCCATCTTCTATCCAAATAACAAAATTAGCCCAGCAAATCCTGACGCAGCTCGCCCCGCGCTACTTTACATGCACAAGCAGCGCGCCCCGCGCTCTCAACCCAGTAAATTTCCTCGCTTCAAAGGCGATGCGCCATTTATTCTGATTCCATCTGACACAGCGCGTGCCCCACGCTATGTAGTCAGAAACATTCAAATTCCTTGAAATCTTCATCCAATTGCCACATTTTGATTAAGCCCATGTATTATCCTGCAACAAGCAAACAACCTATCAAAAGTAACATGAAATTACCAAAGACTAACAATATATAAGCTAAACGAACATAAATCGTAGGTTAAAAACCTACTCATCAGTAGTCTGTAAAATAGTAGTCTTGGAATTCGTAGACTGCCAGGAGAGACGAGGAGAGGATCGTAGTGTGTCGAGGGGAACTTCCTCAGGACCATAGTTCGCTAAAGAAGTCATGTTTAGAATCGTAGAGACACCCTGCCTACGAGCCGATCGAGTATCTGCCAAAGCCAAGTCAAGAATCGTTGACTACACTCAGAGTCGTAGAGTCTACTTATCATACTAGAGGCAGAGATCGTAGTCGAGCAAGATCAGATGAAGACAACAAGCACAAGGCAGAAATCGTAGAGTGTCAAGATCTGATCTCGGAGTCGTAGTGTCTGCACAACCAAAGTCAAATAGTAGAGTGTAGAACTAAGACCTCAACAGATGTGCTCACAATGCCAAGGCAGAATCGTAGAGCAAATACGATTCTCATCAAATGAACACTCCCAGAATATCCAAAGGAATGAAGTCTCTGGTTGGCACTGCAAAGATACATCCCATCTAAAGGAAACCAGAGAGCACTCAACGAATGGCATGCAAGCTAACAGAAGATCTAAGCACCAACCCAATCAGCATCAAGATTGAGTTGTGAAGCCATTCGAGATGAAGTCTTCCACAAGGAGATCAAAAGAAGACTTGAAGAATCGATTTAAGGAAAGTCACTAGTGCAAGATGTCTGTTTGAAGCTTAATGAAGATAACAATCTTGGAATCAACCAGGATCGTACTGTTTGCCAAACAAAGAAAGAACTGATGAAGTGAATACAAAGATACTGGATAGCTTCTGAAGAACATGGCTAAAGTGATTAAGCATTGGGTCAGTCCATTGATGATAAGTGAACGGGAGATCACAAGGAGAAAGCGAGCTGGACACGCCACAAATCTGAAGTATCTTGCTATTCAGAAGGGGCTAGAACAAAGAAGTCAAGTCATCAGTATCTGAGAGCTATTAAGGCAAACTGAAGTTTTGAAGTACTGCACAAAAGAAGGAAGAGGTGTTCTACATTGAAGATCAAATCAATACTCTTCAAGATCGTAGTGTTGTCTCTACCAGTCAACATGACACTATGATCAGGTCCTTGAAGACATGCATCAGAATCGTAGAGTTCGAATAGCTGAAGACTGAAGCATTAGCAACGGTTCAAACTAAAGGGTAATATTCGGACAAGTGCTTATTGAGAGCATCGATGCAAAAGGACAACCTCTGATCGAGAAATCAGAAGGAGGAAATAAAGTCTTCAACCTGCCCAAGACATTAAAGTGGCATCTCTGACGGGGTAGGTGAAACCATAGACTGCAGTGTCAGAAAAGTATGACATGTCACATCTACAATCTACACCATATATCTCGAGATCCGCGAAGCATTTCAAAGAGCTTCTAACGGCTACTTCTCAATGGGAAGATTGGGAAGGAGTATAAATAAGTTAGAGCTTCAACGATCAAAAGCTGCTAATGATTGCGATGTCGTAAAATCGTTGAGTTGGTTAAAATGCTAACGTTGACTCTACGAGTTCCACCTGAGCTCAAATAGAACAAGTCTCAGTGACAGTGAGACTACGAAGGTGGAAGTGAAGCAACTTTGAAGATGGACTTGAATTGATCAAAGCTTCACTCAACAAAGATAAGAATGCCCACTAAATTGGCATCTAAGCTGAGAGTCGAAAAGGACAAGAAGATAGCATTCAGGAGAGTGGCAAAGCACAAGGCAGATCCTAAGAGCCACTCTAAGATTCACCATGAACCCAAAGCTGAAGCAGAGCAAGTGTAGAACCATGTCTGCCAACATGTTGAGAAGGGTTCAGGAAATGGTGATGGTGCACAGCTGACAATATACAAAGATATGAAGAATGGAAGATGATCAGCTGCACCAAAGATAATGTGGTCCAGTCTCAAAGTAGAATGCAAAGAGGACCACACCAAGCTGCTAAGTACAAAAAATGATCAAGCTTAAAGACATCTTAGCAGCTCAGCATCACCAACAACAACAACAACAAGAAGCCAGGGCCTGAGGGGTCCTTGTCTGGAGGGACTAAATGAAGTTCCAAGCCTGGTAGGCTTGAAGAGTTCCTAGGGAACTAGAGACGTTCCAAGACTGCTGTCCTTGAAGAGTTCTTAGTGAACTGGAGTCCCAAGGCTGCTGGCCTTGAAGGAATCTTAGTGATTCAAGGTGCTGCCCTTCCTTAGTGGAAATCATGCTAGTTGAAAGCAGAAGAGTGGATTAGGAGCTTGAGTCTCTGAACCACTTAAAATCCCTTGTGTCTTTTACTTTATGTTATTTACTTTATGTCTATTAACTGCTATAACTGCTATATATGATCTAACTGCTTACAACCTAATTAACTCTACAAATAATGTATGTAAAATTATGAATATATCAATGAAGGGGATCTTTTACTGATTTCGCTGTGCTTGAAAAGATTCTTATGTTTGTCACATGTTTATTTAATAGAAATTCAAAATAAAAGAGAAAAGTATTTGAAATTAAAAAGGATCTATTCAACCCCCCCTCTTCTAGATCTATTGTGCCTACTGGGAACTAACAATTGGTATCAGAACAGGTTCTCATGCTATATTCTAAAGCTAATCGCTTTGAGTCTGATCCCAGGCACTAACATTGTTCTAAACTTAGTTTAGTAGTAAGTCACTTGTTATATGCAGATGAGCTCACACGTTGGAAATATTGTGTACAGGTAAATGTGTATATACACCTGAAGCTGCTCAGATTGGTCCATGCTCTCAAGTATTATATCAACAAGACCAATCCTTGCCTGCAGTCAATCCTATAGTCTGAAGACTAGACGAGTTAGCGCAAGAGACATAAAAAACACAGAGTCAAACATCCACCAGCCTGAAAGATGAAAAGGCCATACATGCTAAGAAATGCTTATCCAAATAAGAAAGAAGTTCTTCTCGAACATGTGTCTGGCCAACCAGCAACTAGATGCAAACTTTGTGAACTGAAGGATGTCAAAGAACTAAAGATGCTGAGATTCTCAGGCTATATCTTCAAGACCACAACTGATTGATTAAAGGCCAACAAGAGCAATAAGCTGTCAGGAGCAAATGTGAAGCTATGCACATCAATGCCTAAACTCAGTATATTAAAGATAAATGACTGTTAAGAACACTACAACAAAAAGGCTTATCAGCGATCGACTATCGTGACGCTTTTCGATCGCAGAGATAGTTATCTGTGATCGCACGCGGTGTCGCCGATAATCGTCAAGATAAAATTTCGTCATTTGGGATGCACATCGTGACCACTATTAGCGATCGAGATATCTGCGATCGCTTTGAAGCGACCGAGAATGACAAATACGATCATTTGAACCGAGTCAAGATGGTCCAGGCCAAAAGTCGACGTGGTCCACGTGTCAATGACCATTATCAATGACCGCGTCACGGTGCCGATATGAAAAAATTATTCTTTGATTTTTCTTTGTTTTATAGAATTCTAAAAACTCGCACTGTTTTTCTACACGCTTTATCCCAACACACATACACACCAAGATAAACAACATACAAAACAATATAAACATCCATCGTCCACCAACACATACACCAAACTAGTATATAAACCTTTAAAACCAATATGATTTGAATAAATATAATAACATTTCAAAACTTTTTTAAGTAATATATATACAAACATCCAAATAATGAATATACAAGTACAAGGTTATGTCAAGCGTCATCCCTCCTTGATCACCACGTAATTAACCAAATAATAAAACAAGTTACAAATATAATAAATATGTTGATCTTTGGTATATATTACGACAATACATACAACAAATTGATTTTATACCTCGTCGCCATCCCCATGTCGTGTCCTGCTGCTGCTGCTGCCATCGCTCATAACTAACTCCTCGGGATCAAGAGCCCCAGTGCCTTGATATCTTGGAAGATTTCGATCTTGACATATAGCTCTCTCACGGTCGGTAGGAGTATGAACAATTTGGATGACTCGATGGTATGAAGATCGGGTAGCAGAGTCGCTGAGCCATGAAGGATGGGCGTCGTCGTTGTCCTTGACCTTTTATGTAGTTCTTCTTCACAATGACGCCTCTCCCACAACTCTTGATCAATAGGCGGACGTGGAGTGCCTTCGAGGATATATGCTTCATTCAATAAGCGTTTATAAGTATCCCGTCATCATGTTAACACTTAAATAGTTAAAAATAATATTTTGTAAGTATTAATAAACAAGATCAGGTTGTTAAAACTTATTACCGCTATCTGGATAGCCTCAGGCAAACCATCACGGGTGGCCACGTACACATCCAGCCAATGGATAGGCTGACCTTGAGACTGAGACTCCTATACAAAAACAGCACAATATTACTAAGTAAAAATGGGATATTTTCTACAATTCATGATTGTAAACATATTAAAACTTGTAAATACGTACGCGGCCATGATATGGCTGCAACTGTGTGAAATTGCCGCCCTTGTATGTTCCTTTAGCCTTTTCGCCATCGGATACACCCGAGGCTCTGTTGGTGGCGGCAGTCTTTCGTCTTTTCACCCAGCTCTCAGCTCTCCATTGGGCACACATCTCAAGCCCATATGGACTGGGTGCACCACTGAGGGGGCTATGCTCGTGCATATAATCCTCTCCACGGCACGGATGGTCGATCTCGGCATTGTGAATGGTTTTTGTCGTTCTTTATTCAAGTTGTCCTTGGTGCGGACCGCGTACTTTTGCCGTAATAATGTACGAATCATCAAGCTCCAAGCGTCCTCCCATCTATCCGTTTACGCAAATAAAAAAACAATAATAACATTACTAAATAATTATCCTTTGAATATTATATTAATATTATTTATCATAATTAAAAAAAACATACACGAAATTTCGCCTAAACAAAGATCCTTGTGGGCGATAGGTGTGCTTGCCCACGTAATCACGTGTGTGTAGGCAATTACGTAAACACAATTTGTGATATGCATGACGATCTTATTATCCGAAAAATCACTATAATATACAACATCAATTAGCATATATTAAAGCAATTTATATCTAAGTTATAATATTTGTGAACATTTTTCAAACTTATACTTATAATACTTAAAAAAATTTGCCATAGTCTCCCTATAATATAGACTAGCCACATGCGCGACATGCATGCATATATGGACATTTCTAGGCACCCAAGACACAAACCAAGAGAAATATACAAATTTTCAATACAATAAGACCAAAACAAAACATTACCAATATAATATCAATCAAAACATTACCAATATACAATAAATGGAATCTTAAATGCTTTTATATAAATGATATATATGCGGACGACGTCTTTATGAGGAGGAGGGCGAATCGAATAAGAATCCGATCATCGGGATTAGTAGGGGCCTTGGGCACATTATTAGGCCCCTACCCAAGGCGCTTTTTACTGGCATTGCTTGCCAGGAAGCCATTTGTATATTACAAATTTCAAGATGTTATTAGAGTCATATTTGATTACATGTATATATGATAATAAACATGATGTTGATATAAACATGTATATATATGAATATAAAATGACAATAAACAAAAGTTGCATTTAAATAGTTTAGTACATAAACATGACAATGATATAAAAACATGTATTGCTAAACATACATTTCATGAGTTCAAGTGTCGATGTCGATTCGGAATCATCTTGTATCGTGTTGCTTGATTCATAACCATCATCTACTTCAGATTTTGTGTCGATTCGATCAATAACTCTTCCTCCTCGAGATCAATGTCATCCGACACAAGTATTGACTCGGGATCTAATTCATGTGGTTCATCTCCACCATCTAAGCTGGATTACTTCATTGTCGTCCTCCACATTTATTATAGTCGACTATGAAGCATACGCTCTTGGTAAATCTCCCCATCAACTAATTCTACACGACTACGGCGGGAGTATAAATTACAACTTGCCAATCAGAGGCGGTCTATCCCTTTTCCTAACAGGACTAGGAGTGTAGTATACTTGTCTCGCTTTGAGTTGGTAAAACAAGCGGTTCGTTGGAGTACGTGAGACTCTATGGAGGTCAATATCGACGATTCCATATGCACAACACGTATCCCTTTTTACGAATCAAACCAACGGCACTTGAACAAGTGAATATGACCCCGTCGTGCCTCTGCATACGACAACTCTACGATTTCCTCCAACTCCCCATAAAAGCACCACGACCAAGCTCATTGTAACAATCTCCTTGGACACACACTCCGAGTTCGTTGTTCTTTTACTGGCGCCTTATATGCCTTTGTGTGAAATTCACAACCATTTATTTTGTAACCATTCATGGTGACTTGATCCTTATGCGGTCCCATAGCTAGGACTTGTACATTAGCCGGAATCGTTGATCCCTCAGTCAAAGCCTACAAAAACTCCATCTTATTAAATGAAGTCATAGTTAACATATGGAGTATATATATTATATATATATACACTACGTGCTTAAAATTGAACTTACTTTGTCCTTTAGCCAAAGTGCAAAGTTTTTATCCCGATTGATTTGAATATCTTTATCGATTATAATCGGCATGCTTCACTTTTAACTCGTCATCGTACAATCTATACCATGTTATAAACATTAATATATTAGAATAAATTTTCAACTTAAAAGATAAAATATCAAGTTTACATGTGTACCTCACAAATTCTTCAATCTCCTCACAATTGAGAAGAATGTAAGTATATGCGGCATGTAATTCTTGCTTTCGAGAGAGGAATACGCGCTTCCCTTTTCCATAAAGCGGCGGCCCGATAGACCAAATACGGAGAGCCGACCATTTAGTTCAACATTTCCCCATCATCATCGTGTCTCGATACTCGATTGGCCTTTGTCAAGACTTCATCCAAAAATGATGCGAGACAAACGTAGATATCTCATCAAAAGCTGTATGCCTCGCATATCGACCCCTCGACATAAGCTCTATTCTTCACCTTCCTCTTAAGGTTTCCTATCACCCTCTCGAAAGGGTACATCCATCTATATTGAACTGGACCCCCAACACGAGCTTTATAGGGAAGATGGATTTACAAATGCTCCATGGAGTCAAAAAAACCAGGTGGGAATATTTTTTCCAGTTTACGCGATCTCTATGATGTTCTTCTCAAGTACAAACATGTCCTTCTCATTCAATGATTTTGAACACAAGTCTTTGAAGAAGCGACTAAGATCCGTCAAAGCATCCCATATTGGTTTATCAAGCGGATCTAGAAATGCTATAGGCATGAGTCTCTCCATGAACACGATAGCGGTCGTGACTCTTCATCCCTTGCAATTTCCCACCGTAACACACCTTGCAATGTTTGGCGCGATATCCATCTGGTAGTTCGAGAGACTTAACCCATGTGCACACATCTTCAACTTGTTTTTTGGACAATGTGTACCTTGCATGCGGTTTGACAATCTTACCATTAGGAGATTCATAAAGTTCTAATCCGGGACGCTTACAAATATCTTTCATGTCCAAAGCGTGCCTTATCGTTATCTTTTGTCTTCCCGTAACATTCATCACACGATGTTAAACACATTGTCAAACACATTCTTCTCAATATGCATCACATCTAGATTATGAGCCGAATCAAATTTGTAGACCAATAAGGCAATTCCCAAAAGATGCTTCTCCGAACCCGGTTATGAGATTCACCAAACCCATTGATTATGTTTGTCGCATCAACCTTACCAAATGGGATAACCGACAATCTCATCACACGATCTCGCATCTCCGTTCCGAGCAATCATGAGTGCGGGCATATCATTATCTACTTTCCCTTTCTGAAGTGTTCTCTATTTCTTGAAGCGGGTGATCTAGGTAGAACCAAGCGATGTGATCAAAACCAACAAGGCTTTCGACCTTTTGATAGATTAAACGACTTTGTATGCTCCATACAATACGGACAAGCCAACTTCCGTGTGTACTCCATCCGGCTAACATACCATAAAGTGGGAAGTCACTTATAGTCCACATAACCACGCCTAAGGTTGAAATTTGTTTTCGTTGCAACATCCCAAGTCTGTACTCCATCCTCCCACAATACCTTTAACTTCGTCTATAAGAGGTCTCAAGTAAACATCTAAGTTCTTTCCGGGACTCTTAGGACCGGGAATCATGAGTGAAAGAAATAAGTATGGGCATTTCATACACATCCGAGGAGGCAAGTTATGCGAAGTAACAATCACGAGCCAACATGAGTACGGAAATTTGAGTGGACAAACAGTTGAAACCATCGGTGGATAATCCAAGCCTCACATTTCTAGGTTCCAATGCAAATTCGGGATGTGCTAAGTTAAAATCTTTCCAAGCACCGCCCATCTGCGGGATGATTTAGTTCTCCATCTTTAATTTGGAGATTTTGCATACCAACTCATATGTTCAATTTGATCTTGAAGACATGTACAATCTTTTTAGTCGATGTGTTATTGGAAAATACCTTAGAATCTTAAAGCGGTATACTTGATTTTTTGTAGTCACACCCTCTTTATTAGGCCTAAACCGATCATGACCGCAAAAGCGTGCACCTTGTCATCTTGTCATTTTCCTTATAAAACAACATGCGATCGTTAGGACATGCATCGATCTTTTGGTATCCAAGACCCAACTTCTTCACCATTTTCTTACAAAAGTAATAGTTACGGGTAATTTCTCACCGTCAGCAACATACTCTTAATTGCCTTCAAGAGTGACTCAAAACACTCATGGCTCATGTTGTGATCAGCCTTGATGTTAAGTAATGTCGCCACTGCAGACAATGTAGTGTGTTTGGTGCAACCATGCCACAATGGCTTGCTACCCTCGTCTAACAACTTAAAGAAGTCTTTGGCATCGTAATTCATAGGTTGCTCTTGCGCTTGCTCCCAATCAAAATCGGCCCGCAATATCATGGACCATTTCATTCATACGATGAGTACTACTGCCCGAATTGTGTACTTGTGTGATGCCACCATCTCTTCTCTGCCCATGTGCCCACCAACATTCTTCGTAATTTTTCATGAACCCAGAAACAAGTAAATGATAGTTTACCATGTCTCTGTCCATATAATTTACATTCTTACACTTTAAACATGGACATCGTATCTGCGACTTACCATTCATACATTCTGGGTGACTATACGCATACTCCAAAAACACTTAGCAACCAGCTCTAAATTCAACTGTAGCACCTATCTGGGTACTTGACTTTCGTCGTGCCATCCAACTACGGTCTGAATAGAGGTCCATGATTCCACGGTACCTATACTACAGACAACATTATAAATGTTAACATATGACTTGAGCATACTTATAACCATATGACTTGAGCATACTTGTAAGCATGCATATGATTAACATTTAAGCATACTTCTAAGCATATGACTTAAGCATACTTGTAACCATATGACTTGAGCATACTTGTAAGCATATGATTAACATGTTTGAGTATCTTGGAGATTCATTCATATCAACTAGTGTGCTAAGGCGCCTAACATGTTTTAAGATTATACCCCTCACGGTCCCTTTCTATAATCTTTTATGTTTTGGGATAGTCACAACATGATTGAGCAATTTATAGCTTTTATAACATTTTATAGCTTTATTCTTGTATACATAAGTGTTAAATACCCTTTTTTTTCTGTTATAGCCAAAAGCAGTCTCTTTATTGACTAAGTGTGTCTAGTTACCTTCTACTGTTGCACTAACAGGTTCCTTAAGATTGTCTATTTTGGCTTAATGACCCCACTAATAGCTTAACATGCTAACAACCAAGCTTGGCTTGGCCCTCGTGAGAGCTTAGCTAAGCTTGGCGTAGCCCTCGTGTGGCCTCATGACCCCAAGCCCGACCATCCGCTCTAACATCCCTTAATAGGCTCTAGTGGATCACCAATAGGCTCGTTAATAGTATAAATGTTACTACCCGACCAATAAAAAATTTCGCTTGAGTCTCCCCTATAATATGGACTAGCTACATGCACGACGACATGTATATACGGTCATTTCTAGGCACCCAAGACACAAACCAAGAGTCCACATGTAGGCGATCTTGCATAAGTATAAGTAATGTGAAGAAAAGCCTAACTATTACCCATAGGCGATCTTGAATAAGTATAGTTCTATATAGGCATAGATTTGACTATAATTTCATAAACATGATCCACATGTAGGCAAAAGAAACCTTTAGGCATTCAAACAACTTTAAAATTATGATAATAAAAGGTACTTTAGGCATGATTAAGTACTAAATTATACTAATGATTCCCCAAGCCTTCCATTATAAATATTATTACATCAAATAATTGTTATAAATATCAATACCTATAATATGATGGCTATACAAATTGATTTGAAAATAAAAGAAGAAATAAAGCAAATAAACTTCTTGACGTAGAGTCTCGTTGATAAAGCTGTTGTGTTGAGGATACACTTTTTGAAAGCCCCTCTCTAGAACCTCTTTATACACGCAAATTATATCACATAAATCAGATTGACGTTATAATGCGGTTGACTCAACTAAATCATAATGAACACATAATGATAATATCGAAATGATAACAATTGAAAAGTTTCATTGAACAATACCCTAAGATTCCTAATCGCTAAAATATTCCCAATGCTTCCTTCCAATATCTATTTGAACAATACCCTGAAATCAAACTATTCCAATCTAGCATACATATCAATCAAAACATTACCAATAAGCTAATTTCTATATATAGGAACAAATAACACAATCAACAGAACCAATTCCAAAACATCCTATTCAATTTCCAACTGATTAATTAGAGCAACCCCAATTCATATCTAAGTCAAACAAACCAAAAGTTCAAGCACCACGAACTTCTTCTCCTTCTTCTCCTTTTTCTCTTCTCCCCCTTTTCTCCCTCTTCTCTCTATTTCGGACCTCCCTCTTTTCTATTCTCTGCGTTCTGTGTCGAGCGAATGCTGGGTACTGATAACATTTAGTTTGACTTGGCCCTCGAGGGCTTAGCTAAGCTTAGGCGTGGCCTCGTGTGGCCTCATGACCCCAAGCCCAGCCCATCGAGCTCAACATCCCTTAATAGGCTCTAGTGGATCACCAATAGGCTCGTTAATAGTATAAATGTTTGCAAATAACCCGACCAATAAAAAATTTCACGAGTCTCCCACCGTAATATGGACTAACTTCATGCATGCGACGGCATGTATATAAGGTCATTTCTAGGAACACAAGACATAAACCAACAATCCATATGAGATACCATAGGAATTGGATGGAAATTATGAACTTATCGAATCCCAATGCTCATAAAAAGAATTACTATCCGCAAACAGTTTTAATCTAGAGATTTACTACAAAAGAGTTTTGCAGGTATCCACAGCATGTGAGGATCAAACTTGTAAACTTTGAAACCCAATCATTTTTCGTGGGAGCAATTATTCACGTTTTGATTCACATTATGATGTCAATGTCAAGTTCTCAGTCTACAAATGATTTTTTCACAATGACCAATATAATTGGTTAAACTACAAACATAAACATGGGATTCACGAGTCTATATCATGTGCATGACTTCCTATAATAACCAAACTGTTACTACCTCTATTGCACAAAAAGAATCCCAAAATATAAATTTTATACTAACTACAATCTAATACATTCATCCTATTACCCAAATCAAGTTACCCAAAATATAAATTTTATACTAACTCCATCCTATCACTAATCAAGTTACCCAAACTGACATAAATTAACAAAATCAAATTACCCAAAAAATCTTGCGTATACCCAAATAAATTTTACTCTAATCAAAACTTATAAACCAATCATAATCATATTACCCAAAATATAATTTAAGCATGATAGCCATATTCATTCATTCAACTCTTTGCAATAAATTAACTCTTAAAACACAAATTAAGTAGCAAACATCTTGATTTGGAGAAGAGCGAACAAAAATAACAAACAACAAAAAAATTAAAGAAGAAGAACTTAAAAAGTAGCTCTTACCTCTACAATTAGTCTCTAATTGAAGAAGAAGAATGAGCAGCGCTTCTCCTCTCTTCTCTTCCCCTTTCTCCCTCTTCTCTCTATTTGGTGACCTCCTTCTTTTTTTTTTTCCTTCCGTGTTACGTGTCGCCGTTTAATTGGTTATGAATTCATTTAGTTTGATCGTTGATCGCTATCTGTGACCGCGTCTGATCATTTGAATTTAATGACATGGATTTTATCGTGATCGCATCGCGGTCGTTGATTTCAAGTGGTCGCACAAAAATTGGCGCCAACATTTCCGGTACCAAAATTTTGGTGGCAAATTTATATAGCGATGATCGTGACCGCGTGCGATCATTTATTCGCTGATAGCGACTAGATTACGTTTTGATTCAGTAGATGGCCGGTCGTTGTGACTAATATCGTGAATCGATGGTGCGGTCACGACATCTTTTGGTCACGATAGACCTTTTTCTTGTAGTGGAAGCTGATAGTAAAAAGGTACGGTTCCTCACTATCATAAATGTGTACATCATAAATGCACCTTCTTATGAACCATAACATTATTTTGTCAAGGAGTCATAATCTACCTAAAAAGGTGAAGAGAGAAAGTACTCTGAGGATGGAAACTCAAATGCCTATAAACTTTCTCTCCATCCAAGTTTTAGGTTAAAGATGACATCTAGAAGGAAATCTGAAATGGGTCATAAGAGCATCACAGGCCAAATTAATTCTATGTGAAGTAATCTTTGCTGGTGGGTTAGTATGTATGTACAAACCTATGTTCTAAGTGATTGACAACACATAGAGTATAATCAGTTCTACAAGAGTATCTTGATGATGTGTAGAAACTGATCATCTCCATTAATCAACTAGATACTCCTAAGTCGTAGAGTTGATTCTCACTCTGTGAACACTTAAACCTTGTGAACAAAACCCTGCAAATGATGAAACCATCAAAGAAAAAGAGTGTGTTTCTTAAAGTGACGAATCTTACACACATTCACCATCATGCATCTCAAAATGTATTATCTAAAACTAGTTGCAAGCATGAATATGACTGTTGGTGATAAACGTGATGATTATCTAAATATGAGGAACAGGGGTTTAGAAAACTAACCTAGCAAGACCCATTTAATTGTGGGTACCAAAAATAGAAATATATTTAACATGCAGGTACTTGGTCTGTTTGACCACACTAAGGAATGCTGAAGCCGAAGACTTCAGACAAGAAGACTAAACCAGCAGAAGGCTAAGGACTGTTCAGAAATGATTCTGATAAAATTCCTATATGTCCAAGCCTATCCTTGAAGACTCGCTGAGCTAACCTGAATGAAGCTCACATGGCTGCTAATCTATATATGGAAGCAGTCCATGCAACCAAAGATGAAAAGGGTCTTATATTCTCAAATCAGGCAAAGCATTCTATATGAGAAGAATCCTCAAAGAAGCTCACATCAGAGGATCATCGAGCATCAGTCAAGAGGAGCTCATTACGGGAGCAGAACTTCACATGCATAAAACTGTCAAAGAAGACTACGTTTGTAGTGCTGTCAAATGATCGTAGGATGATCAGTCCTGAAAATATCCATGCCTACGATACAAGGAGATCTAAGTGATAATTTTGATTCCAGTCAGAAGGAGATATGCGAGGCTGCCTTCAAATGAACTTAAAGTAAAGGGAATCACATCTATTTGGGAAGACATCATCAACCATAGGGAGAAGTGATCTGTTGAGAAACAACAACACTGAGATATACCATAAAGTAATGTACCAGCTACAGAGTCTCAAAACTTTGTGGCTGATGAACCAAATGAAGATTCATAGTAAGTAGAAACGTCTCAAAATGTACTACTTATAACCTATCAGCCACCTAACTCAAAATCGTGGAGTGCCTACGATTAAACATTTGATCGCAGTGAAGAAGCAGGAGGACACCATGATTACAGCAAATGCAATTGTCCAAAGTTGGTAGAGGACCTCCCCAACAGAAAAGGCCAAAAGCGATATAAGTGCAAATTACTCCTAAAGTACTTCATCTGGAAAGCGCCTCAGGGACAAACCTGACCCTTAGCTCACTCTAAGAGGTTGGCCCTTCCTGAGCTACCTTAACCCAAAAGAATTTCTTGATCAAATTAATCTCAAGGACCAAGACAGTCAACGATCGCAGAGTAGAGTTTGAAAGAACTCAACGATCGTAATGTAACTTCAACGATCGTAGTGCAACCTCAGTAATCGTAGAAGCAGACTCGATGATTGCAGTCCTACTAGAGTATACTCCAGTTCACGAGGAGCTTGAGAAACGGGACAATTGCTCAACCATTCAGATTATGAGGTGATAAGTTCGGATATATCAGTGGTCAAGCTATGCAGTTTCAGAATGAGGATTAATGTCAAAACCACCCACTGCAATATCTCACAATAGTTGATCGTTGAGTCAACAGAGGAAAACGTAGAGTCCATAGCTGCTTTACCATGCTACTCTACGAACCAAAAGGTCAACAGTCAATCCACGTCAACTAAACATCTACTCTCCTAAAGGAAATGTCTAACTGAAAAGTTATGGGGAGTTACAGCTCATTACTGGACTTCGTGCAACCAATGGTTGGTTGACACATCACTGATAATGCAGAGTTAAAAGGAACTGTCATTAAGATAAATTCAAAATCTGTAAACAGTCATCAGAAACCATCGAACCTTTTTCCCTCCCATTTTCAAACCCTAGAATCCTCTCAAAAGCTAAAATCAATTAACCTTCCAGAGTCTTGCCCAAATCACATTCAGCCATCTCTCAAAAACCCCTCTGAATAAAATACCCATATTCCTTGAACTACTCAAATGGAAAACTGGCGAGTAATCACTGGCATTCAACTCGGAACCAAGTCATTTTAAAAATCTAAAAAGAAGTTCAGAGACATTCTCAAACTTGTGAAGAAAGCTGGATTCTCAGAATGTCTTGAGGCTAGAACTCGAGTATATACTGAACTGATCAAGGAATTCTACTCAAATGCATCCATAATCTCCGAAACCCTCTCTACCAAGATCAAAAGTCAGTCTCTAAAGCTGAGATCTTCTGACTTCAATCAATGCTTAGGCGTTCCTGACCAAGGAATGAAGAGCCTTGATGATATCGATACGGAACAAGCAAAGGAGATCATGGGGTACTAAAGGAACCCTAATTTAAAGGACATAAAGAAGGAGTTTCCAGAGGAATACGAGTTCCTTGCTGAAATAGTTGGAAAATGCATACTATGCAAGGACACTGCACATGACATGGTACTTGATCAACAGTTAAAGATCATGTCTGCTATAGTCTTGAAGAAATGAATTAACTTTGGAGTTATCCTATTTGATCAAATATCCAAATGGGTAGAAAAGGCTGAATTGAAGAAGTCTACAGAAAAACCACTTATAAAAGTGTTTCATGGAAGACTACTAAGCATTATGCTGAAGAAGAAATTGGGAAACAAAATCAAGGATGATAAGGGAGAACCTCTAAATGTTCACAAAGTAATGTCTCCACAATTGTTTGTAAATTGGAAGAAAAACCCAAAGGAGAACAGAAGGCTGACAATTGAGAGCACTAGCAAGGCCTCTGCAAAGAAGAGGAAGACAACAGAGGTAAAAAGCTCTGAGTCTGATGACTCTGTACCGACAGCAACCACACTAGCCAGAAAGAAATCCAGAGGTATGAAGAAAACCAAGGCCCCATCAAGAAGTAGAAGTCTCTCCTCCAAAAATAAGAATGAAGAAGAAAAAGTCCTAACTGCTGAAACCACAAAAAGAAGAAGTAACAGATTACTTCAAGGGCCATCCAACAAGAAAGCTAAGGTTATAATCAAACCAGCCTCAGTTTCCCAAGATAGTACATCTGAAGAAGAGGAGGATGTAGAATCAGAAGAAGAAAAGGCTGAGTCCTCACAGACTAAATCTAGCAGTAAAGGTGAAGCTGGATTAATGAATGAAAATGCAGCATCTGCTGATAAAGAAGAATGCTCAAGCCCTGTGGCTAACCCTCAGAGCATTCACTCTGATGATAAAGAAAAGATTCAAGATGACCCAACTCAGTCCCCAAATGTAAATGCCCCAACAAGCCCAGATGATGGGTCAAATGATGCTGTCTCTAAATAAGAAGAACATGCCCCTTCCAATCCTGAAAGCCCCTACAACGGTTCAAAAGGTGATGAGTCCAAAGGAGAAGGGTCTGCCCCTATTAGTGCTGAACCTCAAGGAAGTTCTTATGATGATTTAAAGGCTTCAGAGTCTGAAGAGGAAGAAGAATCTGAAACTCCTATAGCTGAACTTCCAACAAGAAGGAAGAGCTATAGACTGCAACCCAAATTTGCCTCCAAAAAGAGAAGTGATCACTCCAATATTGTCATTAAATTAAGTGATGATGAGTATGTATCACATGAAGTAAGTGCTAAAGATGAATCTAGTAATGAAGAAGATGAATCAGAAGAAGATCCTGCTGAAGAAGGTTCTGTAAATGAAATGGAGCAAGATGGACTCATTGTTGGAAATGATCAAAATGATTCAGGCTCTGAAAGCGAAGAAATGGAGAATGATTCCAACCCTGCAAATCAGGAATCAGAGGAACCAGAATTATATCCTGTCCTCTCTCCAGTAAAAATCACCAGGAGAATAGTGGTAGAAGTTTCGAATGAACCACTAGAAACAACACCAGAAAGAATGGTGAACTATGGAGATGAACAGCTCAAGGTGGTAAGGATGACTACCTTTGATATGGTTAAAAATTGGAACAACATGGAGCTAGACTGCACAACCATCCTCTACAATCCTGATGATCTTCTTATGAGATGGTTCTTCCAGTGGATGCCTTGGCTAAAAGCACATACTGAAAAGGATGCAAGTTACTTCAGCTGGTGCTACTCTCACTTTACAAGCATGGAGCTGGTAGCACAAAACTTCCCAAGGGTGAAAACGTTTGCCACCAAATTTATCACAAACCAGCCTCACTACAAGGTCTACAGACATTCCGGCAGTCACTATATCCCCTACGATCGTAGAGTGGACTCGCAAGGAAGAAGGATCATGACCAAGGAGATGATCGTAGAGTCTGTTCACTCTACTACTGATGGTGTTCAAGTTCAATACCAGAAGCCTCCATCTGCTCAAACACTACTGACAGACATTCCTTCATCCTCAACCAGTGATTGGAAGTCAACGATTCTTCAGATTTTCAACACCTTCGAAAATCTGTCCAAGGAAGAGGATCGTAGAGTCCAATCTGATACTCAACAAGGAGCTGCCCAACCAGATGATCAAATATCTGTGGAGAAGGAGCTGATGAAAAATTCTGATGAACTGATTGGGAAAATATCTCTATTCACTAAAGAGTCAAAGAAGCTGACAGCATCATGAGATAATTCATTCCAGAATAGACTTCCAGCTACTATGGCTGATGTATCTCTCAAACTCAAAGAGAGAGATAACATCTATCTGAAAGTCATGAATGATCAGAAGGCAGATGAATTACAAGCGAAGAAGGGCAGTGAAGAGCAGATCCAAGCCCTCTCTGACAAGATTGACAACATGAAGCAATCTGTCTCGGTCAAAGGCGATTTTGAGCTAGCCAACAGAATTCAAGTTTAGAGTTGTAACTCCTCCTCCTACCGATGGAGCGACTTATGTCCAACATGAAAGCGACTCTCCCAAATGATTAATGACAAAAAGGGGGAGAAAAAGAGGCATAGAAAGAGGCAGAGCAAGAGGCATTCAAAGAAGGGCAAGAAGAGCAGAAGGAAAGGAGAGAAGAAGTCAAATAATAAGATAACAGAAGAAGAGGCAGAGTCATCACCCGAGGGGGAGCCAAGGAATGATAAGTCTAAGTATGCCGAAGCTGAGGGGGAGCAAGAAGAAGAAGAGAAGCAGACATATGAGGGGGAGCAGGAGCGAGCAGGATAAATAGATGATTAGCTGATCAACAGACATCCTAGAAACATACATGGAGCCAAAGAGGTACATCTCTAACTAGTTAGGTATGTTCTGGATCCAGGATGTAAAATGTCAATGTATTAAATTCCACATCATTATAAATGACATTCATGATTATCTGTTTTAGAAATACAGCTGCTCACTGTATATAAGATTCATTCATAACATGCATACGCACTTATTGTTTTTGTCATAATCAAATAGGGGGAGATTGTCAGGAATAAGCATGTGAATGTTATTCCTATTTACATATGATTTGATTATGATATATATGAATGAATATGCAAGTATGCTTGCATTAAGAAAAGCTGTAAAGTCCTTTGATAGATAATAGAAACATGTGTACAAGGACTTAGAATGAATTGATCAAGTATGTTAGGTTGATCCCACATAAGCAAAATAGCTTTGTAAAGTTCTTAAAAAGAAATGATGTACAAGGACTATAAACATAGAAAGATCAAGCATGTTAGTTTGATCTTATGATGTAATAGATAGGCTTGTCTGATCGTCGAGCACTGCACCAGAAATCGTAGTCTGCTAGGAGAGTCAAGGAAACTTGAGAGCTATCAAGGCAGAATCGTAGTCTACAAGATAGTAGTCTTGAAGTTCGAGACTGCCAGGAGAGACGAGGAGAGGATCGTAGTGTGTCGAGGGGAACTTCCTCAAGACCGTAGTCTATTGAGGAAGTTATGTTCAGAATCGTAGAGACAGCTTGCCTACGAGCCGACCGAGTATCTACCAAAGCCAAGTCAAGAATCGTAGGCTACACTCAGAGTCGTAGAGTCTACTGATCATACTAGAGGCAGAGATCGTAGTCGAGAAAGATCAGATGAAGACAACAAGCACAAGGCAGGAATCGTAGAGTGTCAAGATCTGATCTCGGAGTCGTAGTGTCTGCACAACCAAAGCTGAATCATAGAGTGCAAAAATAAGACCTCAACAGATGTGCTCACAATGCCAAGGTAGAATCGTAGAGCAAATATAATTCTCAACAAATGAGCACTCCCAGAATATCCAAAGGAATGAAGTCTCTGGTTGGCATTGTAAAGATACATCCCATCTAAAGGAAACCAGAGAGCACTCAACGAATGGCATGCAAGCTAACAGAAGATCTAAGCACCAACCCAATCAGCATTAAGATTGAGTTGTGAAGCAATTCGAGATGAAGTCTTCCACAAGGAGATTAGAAGAAGACTTTAGTAACTGACGAAGGAAAGTCAGCTAGTGCAGTAGCTGTCAAGCGGACAAAAGACAACGATCTTGGAAGCAACCAAGATCGTACTGTTTGCCAAATAAAGAAACAACTAATGAAGTGCATACAAAGATACTGGATAGCTTCTAAATAACAAGGCTAAAGTGATTAAGCATTGGGTCAGTCCATTGATGATAAGTGAACGGGAGATCACAAGGAGAAAGCGAGCTGGACACGCCACAAATCTGAAGTGTATTGCTATTCAGAAGGGGCCAGAACAAATAAGTCAAGTCATCAGTATCTGAGAGCTATTGAGGCAAACAGAAGTGTTGAAGCACTGCACAAAAGAAGGAAGAGGTGTTCTACATTGAAGATTAAATCAACACTCTTCAAGATCATAGTATTGTCTCTACCAGTCAACATGACACTACGATCAGGTCCTTGAAGACATGCATCAGAATCGTAGAGTTTGAATAGCTGAAGACTGAAGCATTGGCAACGTTCAAACTGAAGGGTAATATTCGGACAAGTGCTTATTGAGAGCATCGATGCAAAAGGACAACCTCTGATCGAGAAATCAGAAGGAGGAAATAAAGTCTTCAACCTGCCCAAGACATTAAAGTGACATCTCTGACAGGGTAGGTGAAACCGTAGATTGCAGTGTCAGAAAAGTATGACATGTCACATCTACAGTCTACACCAAATATCTCGAGATCCGTGAAGCATTTCAAAAAGCTTCTAATGGCAACTTCTCAACGGGAAGATTAGGAAGGAGTATAAATAAGCCAGAGCTTCAACGATCAAAAGCTGCTGATGATTGTGATGTCGCAGAATCGTTGAGTTGGTTAAAATGCTAACGTTGACTCTACGAGTTCCACCTTAGCTCAAATAGAACAAGTCTCAGTGACAGTGAGACTACGAAGGTGGAAGTGAAGCAACTTTGAAGATGGACTTGAACAGATCAAAGCTTCACTCAACAAATATAAGAATGCCCACTAAATTGGCATCTAAGCTGAGAGCCGAGAAGGACAAAAAGATAGCATTCAGGAGAGTGGCAAAGCACAAGGCAGATCCTAAGAGCCACTCTACGATTCACCATGAACCCAAAGTTGAAGCAGAGCAAGTGCAGAACCATGTCTGCCAACATGTTGAGAAGGGTTCAGGAAATGGTGATGGTGCACAGCTGACAATATACAAAGATGAGCAGAATGGAAGAAGATCAGTTGCACCAAAGATAATGTGGTCCAGTCTCAAAGCAGAATGCAAAGAGGACCACACCAAGCTGCTAAGTACAAAAGATCATCAAGCTTAAAGACATCTTAGCAGCTCAGCACCAACAACAACAAGCCAGGGCCTGAGGGGTCCTTGTCCGAAGGGACTAAATGAAGTTCCAAGACTTCTGGGCTTGAAGAGTTCCTAGGGAACTAGAGACATTCCAAGGCTACTGGCCTTGAAGATTTCTTAGTGAACTAGAGTCCCAAGGCTGCTGGCCTTGAAGGAATCTTAGTGATTCAGGGTGCTTCCCTTCCTTAGTGGAAATCCTGCTAGTTGAAAGCAGAAGACTGGATTAGGAGCTTGAGTCTCTGAACCACTTAAAACCCCTTGTGTCTTTTACTTTATGTCATTTACATTATGTCTATTAACTGCTATAACTGTTATGTATGATGTAACTGCTTACAACCTAACTAACTCTACGAACAATATATGTATGATTATGAATATATCAATGAAGGGGATCTTTTACTTATTCCGCTATGCTTGAAAAGATTCTTATGTTTGTCATATGTTTATTTAATAGCAATACTAAATAAAAGAGACTAGTATTTGAAATTAAAAAGGATCTATTCAACCTCCCCTTCTAGATCTATTGTGCCTACTTTGAACAAACATCCACTATTTATAAATCTTGCTTGATTCAAGTTGGGACCATCACATTCCATGTCGATCTTATTTCTTTGAAAATACTTGCATTTGATGTGATTTTAGGGATTGATTGGTTAACCACTCATCATGCTAAAATTGATTGTTTTCGTAAGGTTATTAGTTTCATATTCCTAACCAACCTGTTATACGAATTCAAGCAACCAAACCACTAAAGTCAAACACTTTCATATCAAGCCTTAAAGCCATTCGTTTATTGAAAAATGGATGTAAAGCTTTCTTAGCCCATGTCATAGACTTGAACAAAAATATATCAGATTTGAATAATATTTCTGTTGTTAGTGAATTTCCTGACGTATTTCCTGAAGAACTTCCCAGTCTATCCCAGAACGTGAAGTTGAATTCTTTATCGACCTTGTACCTGGTACAAAACCCATTTCCAAAACCCCATATTACATGGCTCCTATTGAACTTCAAGAGTTAAAAACCCAACTAAAAGAGTTGGTACCCGAGCCTCTCGCTGGTGACTTCTTTTGTGGAATACATCAAAGTCAGACTCTCCGTAGGCGACGCCATATTCGTGCGGTGGTAAACTGATAGGTGCCATTGTGACGTGCTATCCAATATTGGGATATGAGTCACAGTTGAGAGCAACATAAGTCAGTAATCAAAATACGTAGCTTTCAAGGCTTAGCTAGTTAATATCGTAAATTCATGGAATAATTTTTTCAAATCGCTACTCCATTAACTAAGCTGACTCGGAAATATACAAAATTCATATGGAGCGAGGAATGCGAGATGAGTTTCCAAGAACTCAAGAGGAGACTCATTTCAGCACCTGTTCTAACAATACCATCTGGTTCAAATGGATTTGTCATCTACAGCGATACTTCGAGCAAAGAGTTAGGATGTGTTCTCGTGCAACATGGGAAAGTCATATCCTATGCCTCGAGACAACTCAAAGAAAATGAGAGGAATTATCGTACTCGTGATCTGGAATTGACAGCAGTCGTTTTTACGTTGAAGATCTAGAGACATTACCTGTATGGGGAGAAAGTAGAGATCTATGCAGATCATAAAAGCCTCAAATATTTCATCATCCAAAAGGAACTCAACATGCGGCAATGACGTTGACTCGAGCTGTTGAAAGATTACGATCATAACATCCAATACCACCTTGGAAAAGCGAGCATAGTAGCTGACATATTGAGTAGAAGATCATATGCGGGTACGAGTGAGATATTGTCAATGCAAAGGCCCATTTTGTATGACTTGCAAAGGATGGAGATAGAGTTAAAGGCTCCAAGTACCCATGTGATGATATCAAATATACGAGTAGAACCGACTTTAATCTATAAAGTTAAAGCTGCTCAAGCTACAGACCCGGAGCTGATGAATATGAAGATGAAAGTACAAGAATGTGTTATTCTAGAAGCAAGAATCGACGTAGAGAGGAAATCTCAACCCTCTATTTATTGGTCCATTTGAAATTTTAGATCGAGTAGGAACTGTGGCTTATAGACTCGCTTTATCGCCAAGTATGTCGCGTGTTCATAACGTTTTTCATGTATCGATGTTACGTAAATATGTGGACGACCCGAATCACATTATTGAGTTAGAACTAGACGAGATAGCCAAAGATTTAACGTACGAGGAAATACATGTCAAGATCTTAGATAGGATGGAGCATGTCTTACGCACAAAGGTTATACCACAAGTCAATGTTTTGTGGAGGAACCATGCTATTGAGGAAATGACCTGGGAGTTGGAATCGGAAATGAAAATGCGGTATCCTCACCTTTTCATAACACCAGGTACGTACGTCAATTTTGAGGATGAAATTTTATAAGGAGGGGAGGTTATAAGACCCCAACTTTTTATAAATAAAATTGAATTTCCTCTAATTATTATTTTGAATAATAAGGTGTTAATTTGATACACTAGTACAAAGTAGTAAATAGACAACACTTAAATAATAATATTTTTATAAAAAATGTTGTGGTATTTGTTTTCACAACGTTTTTTAACAAAACGTTGTAGATATATATGAAAAAACGTTATCAATTTAAAAGGGCATTTTTTGGTTTTAACTAGATAACGTTTTTTTTAAAAATGTTATCTATGTAAAAAACACAGAGAAAAAAAACGCGCTCAAGTGAAAACTTAAAATTAAAAGAGATACTCTTTCTTCGTGCTCGTAAGTTCATCTTTCCTTCTCTCTTTCAGTTTTTCTTCATTTTTCCTTCTCTCAAGTTTTCCTTCTCTCTCTTCAGTTTTCCTTCTCTCTATCTGGTCTTTGGTTGTGTTCTTATTGGGTGTACGTTCGATCTGAGGCTGAAATCTGATAATTTAATTGGGTGTTTGAAGATAAGCTATTTTGGGGTTAGATTTTCATCATAAGTTCTTTATCTCTTTAGATTTGTTATTATGTCAAGTGACTGAAAATATTCCATCTCGACAGCCGTCCGCCAAGCCACCACTCTCTAGACCCAAGCCCCTCTCGTCGGCGTCCAGACCGCCGCTGAGTCACTCTTCCACGTTACCATCGACGTCTCCGACTTTCCCGACCTCGCCGCCTCCTACATGAGGCCTAGTCAGTACCTCCAGCTCTGACTTCTAGGCGTTGAAAAGCCATTTGTCGACATCGGGATTTTTGGATGTCCCTTTCCGTTACTTGTTCTTTGGTGTTCTCATTTTAGGTGAGATTTGTTTGAAAAAACAAGTGAAAAAGGTCCGACATGTATAATGTCGACAATGGGACAGTTAAGAGTCGTCAGTTGGTTTTTTAAATGGTTGTACCAACACAACCGAGAAAAGATTTACACATTGACCCCATGATATGACACTGATATACGGGTCGACGAAACCGAGATTCATTTAGGGTCAGGGGACTTGGTTATGCGGGGGGAAGGTGTTAGGCACCCCCCGACATCCGTGTTACCACGGTGATCGCCTCTTATCAAGAAACTATTATCTGAATATGTGTGTGTGTGTGGGTCAATGTGCTGTTATATGAAAGTTGTGCGAGGCCTCTTTCGAACCTATATACACAGGATTTGAATTTATGTAAAAATTCAGTTTTTAGCAAGATATGGCAATGATGTTTTATAAAAGAGGTTTTTCAAACCCTGATGCTCAATAGGAATTGAGACCTTTTACACTCCCATTTTTATTAAGTGATCGGCTTGATTGATTTTATTTGACGAATGCGAAGCATCCGTACGAAAATAATATATATAAAGAAAATAATGCCGACTTCATCGTGGGTATGAAAACCATTTGAGGAAATACAGACATCACAAAATAATTTACAAGCTGCTTACAGCTGAAAATGTCCATCACGGGAACGGAATCTAGATCCAATGAAATGAATCTGTGATCACATGATTCCTAGGCGCACAAAATATTATAATTTGTATAAAAGAAATAAGCAGGTATATATATAAAAGCGGTAAATATATATATATATACAGACAGGATCACCAACCACAAAGCACCTCCATGGGGGATCAAAAATATAAATAAAGTCAGAGATACATCAACCGCAACGAAGGAAACTCCAAAGTGATGTAATGTAAATAAAGTCAGAATGAGGTCAATCGCCACGTAAGTAAACTCCAAGCGTGACTAAATGTAAAGAAAGTCAGTAAAAGCGATCAACTTCATTTAAGGAACTCTGTGCAGACAAAATAAATAAATATATATATATATATATGTATATATAAAAGTGATAAATGCACCAGATGTAAAATCCAGGCTCATCGAACATAGTTCGACCCCAGTTCATATATATAAGTATAAATATATATATATAAAAGTGAGTAAATGCACTGCATCAAGTTCTAGGCTCATCGAACAAAGTCCGACACAGTTGATATATATAAGTATATATATATATATATAAAATGAATAAACGCACTGCATCAAGTCTCAGGCTCATCGAACAAAGTCCGACACAGTTGATATATATATATATATATATATATATATATATATATATATATATATATATATATATATATATATATATAAAAGTGAATAAATGCACTGCATCAAGTTCAGGCTCATCGAACAAAGTCCGATGATGTTTATATATATATATATATATATATATATATATTAAAGCAAGTAAACGCTCGCATCAAGTTCAGGCTCAATCGAGGCATAACTCGATAATATTAGTCAATATATATATATATATATATATATATATATATATATATATATATCTGATCGAATGAAACCACTGATCAAGTCCAAATTCAAAAGCAAGCAACACGACTCTCAATGTGTAGAAGCTGTGTGTGCAAAGATGAAGAGAAAGACTCTAAAGTGTGTGAGAAGGCTTACAACCGATCGATAAAAAGGGCTTCTATATCTTTAGAGTGGGTAAACACCGGCTTTTTGTGGGTACAAAAGAGGCTATATATGAGCTCATTGTGTGTTTAAAAGTGGGAAAATACATCAGATGGCGAAAGTGAAGAGCAAATTGTGCGGTGGTTTCCCGTCTTTTTTCTCTTAAAAATCAGCACCCAAGCCTCTTATTTATAGGCAAAGGGTGCGGCAGGTGTACGTGCGGCTCAGCCGTAGATGTACCAGAGGCGGGTCGGGTCGGGTCGGCCCAGTTCTGTCGGGTCAGGTCGTCTCAAAGTACGTGCACTCAGGCACTGTAATGTCCACTTAGATTTTGAGAAGTGCAATCCGGACATCTGTTTGGAGGTATTCAGGACCTATTTCGGACCGCCGTTGTTGAGAGTTGTACGATGGCATGGGATTAGAGTTTGTACGAAGTCTTTGAAGATGGGACGATGCCCTCCAGTCTTCAAGCTTCAACTTTCATCCGTTACTCCACACAATAGTCACTCGGGATTGGTTAGGCTTGTGGGACATTGTTGCGTAGAGATGAGACGTGGCATCATTTTGGACGAGATGACGATGTTGCCCCTCACCGGTGTTACTGCCGGATTGGGCCGATAAGCAGACGTTGCTCAGACTTCGCTGAGATTGGACTGTTGCATTTGTTGAAGACCCTAATTGTCATCTTTGAGGTGTGCCTGTCTTCCCGATGTGATTGCCGTGTTGGCACAGTGTATTTTATTGTGAGTGCCGAGATTTGAAGATGATGGCACTTGAAACAAGCATTTCTGGGGTTATCTCTGAAACTGCATTCCTTGGGGTTATCACCAAGGTTGGTGGCTATTCCCATGGTTGGGACTGAGACTGGATACCTCAGGGTTATCTCCGAGATTAATCGGTCTTCTCCAGTGTGTGTTCTGGTATTGTATCTGCATGTCTCGGGGTTAAATTTGAGGTTGAAACCATTACTCCCAGATCATGATCCGGTTGATCTTTGAACTTAGGTAGTATCCCAGATGGATTTGGATTGTCTTTCACGGTTCTCTCTTAAAAGACAATTCTGTCCTCCTGTAATGTTAGTAACAGTAGTACAAAAAATTTTGAGTGTCTACAGATGCCCCTCTTTATCATACTTATGCATGACGATGCATGGGTAGTATAAAGAATCCTAGACACTTGAAACACAATAAGATAAACAATGTGCTAAGGGTAGCAACATGATGTAAATGTATGATGCATGTTTACGGGGTTGTGACCCAACATTATGGGGATGATTGTTGGTTCCCTGTTGCTTCAACTGGGGATTGGCAATACCGACCAGATCTGATATGCAAGCCGAATCTGTTAGGATATTGGTGTTGGAGTTATCACCAAATTCCTGTGTTCTTGATAACGACTTGATACTGAAGGGGTATCTCTTGTGTGTAAGAGATCTGTGGGGATAAAGCTTGATCTGTTTGAGGATGTGTATAACATATTCCATCATCTATCCTCTTTGATAATGTTAACCTCTCCTGATTAGTATCGCCAGAATATGTCACAATTCTCATTGGATTTATCGCCCAATAGCAAAATCTTCAGGATGCCTCGACCTTTCGTTGACTTGTGAACCAACGACTGAAACATCCTGTGGGATATGCTGTCAAGGTTGCTTGACCTTCGCTGACGTGTGAATCAACGACTGAAACTCTGTGAGGAGATCGTCAAGGTTGTTTGATCTTCGCTGACGTGTAGATCAATGGACCATTGCGTTGTGACCCCCGTCGGGGATCCGCTGGGGAATATGAGCAGCTGGGTATGAGAACCTCGAACAGCTCTATAGCTCTAACAGGTTTAAACGCTATCGGCTGAAATGATGTCAAGGTTGCTTGACCTTCATTGATATGTGTGTCAACCGCTGACCATGCGTTGCTATTCCCACCGGAGATATACGTTGTAACACCCGTCGTGGACCTATTGGGGACGCATAAGTACGTACGCAACTACCGAATGGTTCTCAACGCTTCGATGGGTTTACCTACCATTGGCGGAAATAATGTCAAGGCTGCTTGACCTTCATTGATAGAATTGTCAACGGATGAACGTGTTGTAACCCCCACCAGGGATCTACGTTGTAACCCCCATCGAGGACTCACGTTGTAACCCTCGTCGGGGATTCACGTTGTAACCCCCATCAGGGACTCACGTTGTAACCCCCGTCGGGGACTCACGTAGGGTAAAGACCCTGAGTCGTCGGCATCGGACCTATATAAGGTATTGCCGAATGTGATTTGCGACAACTGAGGTCATTGGCAGAGTATACCTTGTGTTCAGGCGACTACCAATGAATGATGTGTAGATTCAAAGTCTCATCTGAGAAGACCAGGATTGTATGCTGTTTTGCTCAATCGCATGGCATTTTTATTCCCGATTTGACCTTTCTAGTCCGTAAGAACTCCGTTTCAACTCAAACTTGACCGAGCCAGAGGGGTAGGACCCATATAGAGGAGCCACAGGTACACCTGCTGTAGCCGCAGGTGGGCCTGCGGCCAGGCGTGGATGATAAATCCCAACAGCCTGCCTTCACAAGTCACTTTCAACTTGTTTCTTTCTTGAAAAAACCGTGAGCCACTTCAGATTTTTGAGTTCGGATCGCTTCGCAAATTCATCGCCACCGCATAAGTGTTCTACACTATCCTGGTAACGTATGCATGTATTTTTTCCAGTTTCTGTCCGTTAGATTGTGAGATATTGCACGAAATGCATCTAAACACATAGTAGTGATTATGTATGCACAAATGACTTAATAAAAAATATTCAACATAGTAAATGTTAGTATTAAACCATGCTGAACATAATAATGTGAAAAAATTTAACTTCTGCTATTTCTGCTATTTTTTTGTCCTATTTGAGGTCCAGTGAGCAAAAGGTAGAAAGGCAAGATACTCCTAGCATTGAGGTTGACCATATGCATGATAATTTTGATTTTTAATGCATATATTATGTATATGACTTTGGGGTAGGTGTGCTACTGAATGGCCACCTAGACATGCCTGTGCGCATGTGGATAGTCCTATTTTCAAAGGGGACTATGGTGAATTTTTTCCAAATGTAGGCATTGGGTAGTCATGCATTCTAACTCTATTATATGTTAAAGTAAATGCATGAATGCATATAGTCATATAATGCATTTTAGAAAGCTTCAGGTAAGGCAATACCACACCCTTTCTGAGGTGATTTGGAGACTTATTGTCCAGATATTATGGATCCGGACCAGCCGAGCAGTTCTTACAGGACCGCCTCTGGCGTATGGCGGAGGGCTTCTGAAGTGCCTCGTCCCCGTTCTGTCAGACAACCTCGTCGGTTGGTGGAGGCTGTGATTCGTCCCGTCCAGGTAGAGGTTCCAGACGTTGAGGACGAGGGGGTGGATATTGAGGATCCCGCTCCTGCTGTGCATATCCCTCGCAAGGAGCTTCCGAGCATCCAGGTGGTGAACCCAGAGTTGCTAGGTTATTTGGGTAGACACCCATCGATGTACTTGTATGCTAACGAGGTATGACGCTAGACTTTATCTTCCTTCTCTCCTATTGATGAGGATTAAAAGGGTCCTGATGTTGATCTACGCTTCATACTGTGTTCCGTGTTTTACATGCCCTTGGGGAATCGGTTTAGCATCCACTCTATGTACCAGGCACTTCATCCTGATTATAGAGCAGTAGTTCATGAGTGGGGATTTGGGGCATTTTTCTCTATCCTTCCCCGCCGTTGTCCTCGGGTTACCTCGTGGCATTATCGAGAGCGATGGTTTCATCGACTCACCACTCCACCCGCCGGATTGTGAGGTGATGATGACGCCTATGGATTGGCGATTTATCACGTGTATGGAGTTTGGAGGGAGCCATTGCCTTGCATACGGCGAATATCATCCCTATTGCCGTCCGATCCTTGTTAGAGTTTCGTGAGGGTGCGCCAAAGGTAGGATCGTCTGCTCGTGTCCTTTGAGCGTAGATGTTATGAAAGCGTGCTATCGAGTGAGCCCATGCCCGATGATGTCAAGATCGTGGATCGGATTCTCGTGGTGATTGTTCCTAATAATCATTCGAGGTCGCTTCATATGCAGATAACTCTTCTTCTAAAGATCTTTTGCTTCGGGTCGGCGCCACACGCGATGTGGACCGTATAGAGAGTATGATTAGGGCTCTTACACCTTTGCCTATTTCCTCCGGGGCACGCGTCTGCACTCACTGTGGTTCGACCGAGGCTCGCTAGGATTTTACCCGCTTTTTCTTTGGTGAGTATTTCTCTTGTCTTTTCCTTTCATAAAGTTAAGAGTGTTTATCGATAGCAGATATTTTGCCATTGTGTTGGCAGTTTTGGGCCTATGAGAGGCTTCCATGTTTGCGTCCTGTGAGTGTGTTAGGCTTAGATACCTATCCATGAGGATGACGATGGCACATTCTATTTTGCCAGAGGTCCCTCAGATCGAGGGCTTCGCCATCGCCAGATGCAAATTGGAGTTGTCGACGGTCGACGCCATCACACGGCTTCCATATTCGGGGATCATTTGATCATCTGGTTTTGAGGATGGACACCCCACCGGAGTAGAGTATTTGATTTCCACCCGAGATTTCCTCTTTTCACCGATGGAGGCCGGGAGCTCTATTTAGAGAGAGCGTGTATATTAGGAGAACCACATGGGAGATTCAGATACCGATTTTGCCTCCCGTAAAAAGCGCCATTGGCTCTATATCACACCACCCGCCATTGATATTCCATTGTTGGGAGTCGACGGTTTTGATTTATCGAGGGTCCATGTATCAGAGATATTCGGTCTTTGGTGGTGGTTCCCAAGACTATTGGAACCCAAATCCCATGCCACACAGCTTCACGGGGACATGGTTCCGGATTATTGATGATGACTAATTGGGTAGCTCAGGTTCGAGCTCACCCATATGACCAGATTGATAGCTTCGACCGGTAGTTGGATCAGCACAGATATTTATTCTAAGCATTTTGGGCGAGAGATCCAATAGAGGCAGAGACATTTGTTCCTTCCACTGTGTGTGCCGCCCCTCGACAACCCATTTGGTTTTGCCGGTGCAGATCCTCCCCTTTATAGGCCTGGCATCCCTGTTGATAGAGATCCGGTGACTCAGGAGGAGTTACATCAGGTAGATAAGAATGAGGATGTGGACATCGAGACCATTGTCTTCTTCTGATATGTATTCTCACTATATCTTTTGATAGGCCTCTTTTAGATATTGGGTGGCTGTTCCCCATTCTCACCATATCTTTAGATAGGCCTCTATTAGTAGTAGGGCATTTGTGCCCCATTTTCATGTATTTGTAGCTGTGTAGAGCTGATGTATTAGATGAAGATATATTTAGGAATGTATGCACCATTTTTTTTCATTCCCTATATCATATTGCCATCCATTATCTGTTATGCATGTATCATGTTATGCATATGTATGTATGTCCAGAGATATTCAGATTGACCTCGGATGGTCTTATGACACTACCGCACATATGTTTTCTTCGATAATTAGTCAGATAGATCATACCCCCCACCGTCAGTGGTGGCATTGGGTATGCGCTCGTGGTACGATAGCATGTCACCACCAGATAGGGTGATCAGAGATTTGTTATTATCGCAAAGATACCATAACCCTTTTGGCATTTTAGGTTCTCGCAAGATTTGTAGATGGGATGCTAGAGCATGGCTAGCCGACAAAGGTGTATTTCGCTTTGGCACCCATGAGTTGACTCTACTGAGGAGGAGTATGCCTGCTTGACGATGCTGCCCCTAGACCGACCTTGCATACATATGGCTTTGGGAGACATGAGTAGACGATTCATGACTCTCACCGGATTGAGGCGCAGAGTGGTGCGGATGATGGTGACATCTAGCCACGTGATCTCTCAAAGCTTTTTTTTGTGTGATGATGATTTAAAGCGAGGATAGCTACTCACCACACATCTGTGGGATTTCACCGTGTCAAAGGATCATGGCGGCTCGCCAGAGTTGATGTATCGATACTATGTGTCTTGTCACACGGTACATGCCATGCAGATATGGATGAGATAGATATAGGCGTTATCATGGTGGTGAGAGCTCTCGGGGAGGGTCGCACCATTGTATTCTATGATCGTGGCAGAGACCTTGCAATCAATCGATCCCCATCGTCAGATTTACCGTGTGTGTGTTTATCGGGAGTTCTATTATGTCAGTGTGTGGTTTATGTCACACTTCATGACCGGTTGGTACCTTTAGACTCAAGACGGGTATTGCTTTCTCCCATGAGGTGGCTATGTCGTATTCCTTTCATCCATCTGAGTGTTTAGATGCTCATCCGGTCCGCATTTTTGGCAGATATCCAAGATCCATTTAGCATATTCTTTGTTTCTGGGGCTTTGCTCACCATACACTTCATTACTCATGCTCCGCATGGATTTCCTCCTTTCGGTTCGGGTTTGAGGGCGTGACGACTTATCATCCATCGCCATGATGTCGTAGTTTGACCGCCCAGGATTTTCATCCTTTCGAGGGGGCGACAGTCGGCCTTTCGACTTTTCGATACCTCTCACCGAGGACCGATCTCGTATACGCTTGTTGGGATCAAGGGTGAGCTAAATTTTTTTTCGCCGGGCCGTCTCCAGCTTATTCTGCAGAGTACTCGCATGGATGGAGACGAAGGTTTTATCGGGTCCGCAGATAGTATTTGCAGATCAGAGATCGAAAGTCGAGGCGATGTAGAGCCTATAGAGGACATCGATACTTACATCGAGGAGGATACCGTCGTTGGGTTACCAAAGATTTCTTTCGGATTCTCCTAGTAGAAAGAGTACTTTTGTGATCCAAGACTCTAAGACAAGATTTAGAGCAGAGTCTTCATCTGATTACCTTTGAGAGAGACCAGATCCGATCTATGATGTCGACTGCTCTTGATGTGAAGGACGCCGTCCTATTAGAGAGAGACGATGCATTAGCTCGTAGAGATGCCGCTGTTGTTGGGCGGGATGAGACCAGGTCAGACAGAGATGTAGTGATAGTTGAGCGGGATAGTGCTATATCTGCCCGGGATGTGGCTGTCACAGATAGTACGGCAGCGAGGTCCCTTACCACTGGTATGATCGCAGAGATGAGCGCTTACATCGATGAGCATTTGGTTATCATGCAGATGGCTACAGATCTGTTGGGTTGTGTGGATATTCTTATCCAGGAGACTACAGCTTTACCTCCTTCATCGGAGAGGGATGCCATGTTAGTCTTGCTAGCTCGCATGTACCCTGATTCGTAGATGATCTTGTATTTACCTGCACAGACTAGCTTAGCCATTTTGTCATGTACAATTAACATTGTATATATATCAAACAACATTATATATGATAGGGAAATATATTTTTGGATCACTTCCCTTTTAGATATGCCTTGCTATTTTCTTGATATTTTGCCTGCTGCTTCAGGGCTTGCGATCTAGATGAATTCTGAATTCTTCCTTGGTGGATGGACATTGAGCTGTCTTTGGATAGTTCAGAATAGATCATCGATCTATGTATATCCCTACCATCTTTGGTGTCTTGGGACTTGTTTCTAAATGGAAATGTGAAGAAGAATGCGGCTTTCCTCTCTGAGATTGACCACACCGCATATGGTCGCCAGTACTTCTATTTAGGAGAAGCCTAGTTAATTCCACCTCTTATGGTTTAGTATTGCTCTTCGAGGTATGACCGCAGCTTAGATGGTCGCCGAATCTCCTATTTGGGAGGAGTTCAGGTAATTCAATCCCTTTGGTCTGAAGCCGAATGAAATGTAGTGGGTTGAAAGAGAATCCCAATACCCACTGACAATGGTTTGTATTTTGGTAGGGGGTTAGACCGCACCATGAATGGCTGCCTACGTACTCCTATTGAAGAGGAGATTAGGTCTGTGTAGTTCGAACCTGGTGTAAGAGGTTCAACGCTGTATATGGTTGATATGGTGTAGGAATGTTTTTGGTTGTTTTTGCTTTTGTAAGGAGAAGAGGGTAGAAATGTTTTTGTTGTTTTTATTTTATCATGACCGGGCCCATGTAACATGGTTTCCTACGATCTCTATCAAGAGGAGATCAGGTCGATGTAGTTCGCCCCTCAGGGTGAGAAGAAAAGCGTAATCCCATGTGCAGGTCAGAGTGCGGGGAAGAGAAAGTTTAATCCTAGGTTGAGGATAAACTGCAGGCAGGGGAAGTTTGATCCCATGTATGGGTAGCCAAATAGCGAACTCAAGAGGTTCAATCCGCGGTGGGATGACCTAAGTTGTATGAGCGCAAAGGAGAAAGCCAGGCTGTTGGCTTAAAGAGTATGTTTCCCTGAGGGGCAAAGTGTAGCAAGTTGTAGGTGGTAAAGGGTTAAAGAACCGGAATGACTGGTGACCTGATGATGATGCACCAGGGTGTTTGCTGGTTACTTCAGACATAATACCGTTTCACGGTGTCTGAGTTGATGAGTTGAGGAAATTCATCGCCGTCCATTTCTTGTAATCTGAGAGTGCCTCCTGTCAATACTTCTTTGATAATAAATGGGCCTTCCCAGTTAGGAGTGAATTTTCCTTTGGCCTGATCTTGATTGTCAAGAATCTTCTTCAGAACCAAGTCATGTTGTTTAAATTGCCATAGCCGAACTTTTTTGTTGTAGGATCTGGCGATCCTTTGCTGGTATAGTTGACCATGGAAGATAGGCGCGGTTCGCCTTTCGTCTATCAGAGACAATTGGTGATACCTGTCTTGTACCCATTAGTTTTCATCCAGCTGAGCGTCGATCAACACTCTGAGAGATTCCATCTCAACTTCTATGGGGAGCACTGCTTCCATCCCATAGGTTAAAGCGTAGGGGGTTGCCCCAGTTGAAGTATGCATTGTGGTTCCAGAGGCTAACAGAGTAAGAGGCAACAAAGTAAGTTAGCCAATCTTTGTGGTCATCGACATCTTTGCATAATCTTCTTGATATTTTTGTTAGCCGCTTCAACAACACCGTTCATCTTCGGACGATAGATGACAAATTTAAGATGTTTGATGTGGAATTTACTGCATAACTCCTCCATCATTTTGTTGTTGAGGTTTTTTGCATTGTCTGACACAATCACCTCTGGTTTTCCATATCGACAAACGACATTGTTTCTGATGAAAGCAATGATGACTTCTTTAGTGACCTTCGGGAAGGAGGCTGCTTCTACCCACTTGGTGAAGTAGTCGATCATGGTGAAGATAAATCGGTGACCATTACTTGCTTTAGGCTCAATGGGCCCAATAACGTCCATTCCCTACATTGAGAAGGGCCAAGGCGAACTCATATTGTGGAGCTCTTGTGGAGGGGCGTGTATAGCATTCCCATAAATCTGGCACTGATAGCATCTTTTGATGTGGTCATGGCAATCAGCCTTGAGAGATAGCCAATAATGTCCCGTCCCCGAGGACTTTTCGACAAGGAGGGGGCCACTCATGTGGGGGCCACAGACTCCGCCATGGATTTCATCCATAAGCCTTTGGGCTTGATCTTTGTTTAGACACCTGAGGAGACCTAGTCCTGCATCTCTTTTATAGAGCGCATCTCCACTCAAGTAGAACTTCATAGCAAGTCCCAGTCAGGCTCGCCTCAGCGGGTGTAGATCCATCTCGCAGATATTCTTTGATATGTTGATACCAAGGAGATTGGATGGGAGGTAGCTCATCTGATACTTCTCCAACGTAATTCCCATAGGCTGGGGCCTTGTGCAGGGAAATTGTGATGCTTGGCAAGTGTTCCTTGTCTGACATTCGAATCAAGGAGGCCAAAGTTGCTAATGCATCCGTGAAATCATTCCTATTACGAGGAATGTGTAGAAAGGAGATTTCTTCGAACTCCAAAGCCATCTTCAAAACCTGCCGATGGTAAGGCAACAAATGTAGTTCCTTGGTTTGATAGACTCCGGTGGATTGTCTAATTACCAACTCTGAATCTCCAAGGACAGTTAACCGCTTGATGCCCATTGAACGGTCAAGTTTTAGCCCCATAAGACAGCCTTCATATTCAGCCGTATTGTTGGTGCTGACAAACTATAATTTGACAAGAACGGATACCGCTTCCCGTGATCGATACTAGAATTGCTTCCAGCCTTCGTAACCTTCCATGTTAACAGCTCCATCAAAATACATCTTCCATGATTGGCGTGTATTGTACTGATGGTGTTGCTGCACTGTCATTACTCATTCGTCGGGGAAATATGTTTCAAAGGGTTTGAAATCCCCTGAAGGTGCGGCGACCAGTTGATCTGCGATTCCTTGACCTTTGATGGACTTTTGAGTCATATATACGATGTCAAATTATTGTAGGATCAATCGCCATCCGGACAAAAATTAATTCAACATGGGTTTGTTGAACATGTACTTGAGAGGATCCACGCGGGATATGAGATGGGTTGTGTGACCATGGAGGTAATGCTGTAACCTCATGGAAGCCCATGCTAAAGCACAACACGTCTTCTCGATCAGAGTGTTCACAACACGTCTTCTCAATCATAGATAGCTCGTTCTTGGCCTCTATCGTCTTTCTGTCCCAGTATATAGCCCATGGCATTGTCACTTATGTACAGGTACATGAACAGGGGAACATCATCCCTGGGTGGTACTAAGATAGGAGCTTTGACTAGCTGTTTCTTGATTGTAAGGAAGGCATTCTGGCACTCATCATTCCATTTTATGGAGGAGTTCTTCCTTAATAATTTGAAGATTGGCTCACAGGTTGCCGTGAGTTGGGAGATAAACCTGCTGATGAAGTTGATCCTTCCCAAAAATCCACGTATTTCCTTCTCTGTCTGAGGAATGGGCATTTCTGTGATATCTTGGATTTTGGTAGGATCCAGCTAAATTCCTTTGTGGCTGACTAGAAATCCTAGCAACTTGCCTGACTTGACGCCAAAGGCGCACTTAGCTGGATTCAACTTCAAGTTGTACTTACGCAACCTGTTGAACAACTTTCTGAGATGGTCTAGATGGTCATCCTCCTTCCCGGACTTGACAATGATGTCATCCACATAGATCTCAATCTCTTTATGCATTAAGTCATGGAAAAGAGCCATCATAGCTCGTTGATAGGTAGCTCTAGCATTGATGAGGCCGAATGACAACCGTCTATAGCAAAAAGTTCCCCAAGGAGTGATGAAAGCAGTCTTCTCACGATCTTCCTCGGCAACCATGATCTGATGGTACCCCGCAAAGCAATCAGCAAAGGAGTACATGTCGTATTGCGCAGTATTGTCAATGAGAATATGGATAAATGGCACGAGAAAGCTATCTTTTAAGCAAGCTTTGTTCAAGTCCTTGTAATCCATGCAAACTCGCACCTTCCCTCCAGGTTTAGGTATGGGCACGATGTTGGATGTCCACTCAGGATATGTAGACACCATGATGATGCCGGCTTGAAATTGTTTCGAAATCTCTTCTTTCACCTTTAAACTCCACTCAAGTTTCAATCGCCTGAGCTTTTGCTTGATCGGCTTAAATCCCTCTTTAATGGGAAGGTGATGAAGGACAATGTCAGTGGATAAACCCACCATGTCTTCATGAGACCATGCAAACACATCCCGAATTTTGTTAATAAGCGTAACCATGTCATTCCGCTGGTTTGGGGTAAGGTCCGAACCAACTGGATTAACTTAGGGCTTTCTAAGGTTCCGAGATTGAAAGAAGTGGTTTGATCAAGGTTGGGTTTGGGTTTGTCTTTGACCCATTCTTGAATTTCTGGAGGCACCTCAATGTCATCTTGGGGATCCATCAAGGCTGAATTCATCTCTACATCAAAGGTACAATCCTTGTGTAGGAGAGGCATCGTATCCGTAAATACAGGCACATCTAAATTCAGAGTCCTGAAACAAAATATGCTTTCACTTAGTATATATGAAATGCGTTGATCATACACAGTGTTAGCATATACTGGCAAAATAAACTGCTAATACTGTACAGAAAAGTAAGTAGTTATTGTATCTACAGGACAGAAAAGGATTTCTGCCCGCTTTACCCTTGTCGACCAAAGCAAGGAATGTTGTTCCAATTGGTAAGGGCAAAGTCCGGGTGGACCGCAGTGATGGAGGGATTGTCATCATCCTCCTTGTCCTGAATGATGGCCATTACGTCAGGGCAGTCATCATCTGGGGTGTATCTGTTGGTATGTTCATCATGGACGATGATGCCCATGCCCGACATTATTCGGATAACATTTTCCTTGATTCTCCGCTCCTTTTCTTCGATTACGGGATCTGGAATAACGATTTTCTTTTCCTCCACTGGTTTCGGCTTAGGAAATAACATGGCCATGACATTGGCTGGCACCTTTACTAGAGGTTGTGCGGACTCGGAGTTTGAAGGCGAAGCCAAACGCCACATGGTTGAAGCCAAAGGAATCTGCTGATGCTTATGAGGATTCCTATGACTAGAACTGGCAGAATAGCCTAGTCCAGCTGTTCCAACTTGCTTGGTCAATCGAATGGGGTACTGGATACCCTGGCCATATTTACCCAACCCTTGTCCTGGCTTATAACCCAACGACATCATTTCTTGAGTGGCTGACACCACCTCATCAGAAATGTGGGGTTCGAGCAATGGTGCTCCAATAGCGTGGTATTGGGTGTTGCTTATTTCCAAAGCATGAAAACCGATCGGTTCTACGTCCGCATTGGTATTGATGAACCAGATATCCCCATGTTCGACGAATCTACGGTTCGCCGTTGACCGTGACCGTGCTATTGTTGATAATGTACTTCATTGTTGGTGAAGGGTGGAGGGACTACCCCGCGCACGTGTGGATCCATGGTCGTCCCAAGAGCAGGTTGTATCCCAAATCTATCTTGAGCACATGGAAGGATACACAGAATGTATGAGGGCCAATTTCGATTGGCAGCTCAATTACTCCAACTGAGTTACAACGGGCTCCATCAAAAGCTTTGATGATAGTATGGCTACTCCAAATTCGGTTGAGATTTATATTCATCTTCACCAAGGTGGCATATGGGCAGATATTCAGAGAGGAACCTCCATCTATTAATACTCCAACCACCATATATCCGGAGGATAAGACCGCAATGTGCAACGGTTTGCAATGACCGGTCCCTTCGGATGGTATGTCATCATCAGTGAAGGATATCACATTAGTGTTGAAAATGTGATCAACCATGTGTTGAAATTTTTCTGTATCCACTGATGTCGGAAGATAGGCTTCTTCCAAACCCTTCAACAAGACCTTCCGGTGATTCTCGGAAGTTAGGACCAAGTCCAAAATTGATATTTGTGGTAGAGCTTCCTTCAAGCTTAAAACCACCGAGGCTTCGTTATGACCCACAGCGTGGAGGAATTTTTCAATCTTCTCCATGGGTATTTTCCCCTTTGATTTTGTGGTGGGGTTCATCACCCGATGGGGAAGATACAGTGGATTTTCCTTCGACACTACAGCAGTGGTATGTGAGGTGGATCCTTCACCTTCTCCATAATTCCACGGAACCTTGCGCAAGCTAACAATAGGATATTGTGCTCTGTATGGCAAGTTGATTGGCTCGGGCGTGGCCACTTTCAAAGGATTGCTTCCTCCTTTGAAATTTGAATTATCTGTGTTGTGAGAAGCAAGATTAATCCCTTCACCTTCGGTGAGATATAACTGCTACCACACTTTTCCACTTAGTAGGGCCTGCATTCTCACTTGCTTCGTAACAATACGTTGCCGTTATCCGCCAAGCCTTGAAGACACCACCTGTCGATTAGATTTTGAATAAGGTGGCGGAGAGCCCAAAGATTCTTCTTACGTCTTTGTGACCATGAGACTGGGAGTGGTATTGACATACTCCATCAAAGTTGTACCGTCCCGAACGGGGGTTTATTGGAGGTAGAAGGGAACTGATCCTTCCTTCATTGATTAACATGTGAAGGATTTCCTCCATGGGTTGGACCAAATAGGTGAATTTGAAAGTAGTATGCACACAAGCCAATCATGTTTGATGATAAAGCATATACTTTTTAACAATCTTATTCATTTATTAATAAAAAGTATTAATTTATTAAAGGCTTTTAATTATCTACATGATGCTGTTTTATAATATGTGATAAACCCATAGTTTTAAGCAATGCTTTTAGAATAATGATGATGATCATTATAATGAGATCTAAATTCTTTGAAAGCTTAAAACTAAAATTGTTCCCAATCATTGGATTACTAAATTGGGGATTAGTGAATCCGGATAGATTGGTACATACGTTGCTTGCTCATTGGATGAGAATGATTGATCTCATGATCATTTGTGTGGAGATACTAAAGCAAGTATGTAGGTGCTTATTAGAGAATAAGTTCACTTTGAACATTGGCTCGCTAAGGAATACCTAATGGAGTTTTATTTGCTGTCAATAGAAATTCTGTAGTGATAGTAGTACAAGTGATCCTTGGACTTGAGATCATCATAGTATCTTGTGTATGATGAGTTATACTTTGACTTATTCCTTAAGACCCTTAGGGTATATCAAAGGTATGCTTGGGTATAATAAGTTGTACATGGAGATAATGTATGATCAATAAAGAATCTACTACTTAATAAAAGAAGAGAAATGTCCTATGTGATTCGATAAATGGCAACCCAAAGAGTCCTTGGTTAAGGCGTAATGAAATTAGAAAGGAGTTTCTAATTTGCATTATTTGGAGTTGTGCATTTAAGGATCGAAATACATATAATTAAATAAAAATAAGACTTGTGATGTAATTCCATGTCTTATATTTAATTGGAACATTGTATGGTGGAAGGATTGAATTATACAGTAACTATTTACTCAAAGGTTCTTTAATGATTAATGTTGAAATCTATATTATCCGGAAAGTCGTTGATCGCTAGGGAGGCTTATCCCTATTGTAGAATAAATATTATTTATTTAAATAAATTAATTGTTTAATTTATTTATTTAAATAAGATTAGAATTGTTCTAATTGATTTATTCACAATAGGTTTAATATGGAGAACCTAAAGGGTCACACCATAAAAGGAAGAATAATTATTTAAGAAGTTAATGGCATAATCGTAATAATATGTTAAGTATATTTAATTTAATCTATGGTGATAGAATAAATTAAATAGCTTAATATTTATTATTTAATATTTTAGAAATATTAAATATAAATTAATAAGAGGAGTCTTATTAATATTATTACTATTATTATTATTATTTTAATTTCTAAAAGAGTTTAGGAATTAATTTAATATAAGTACTCTCATTTATTCCTAATTGGATTAGGAAGGAAAATTAGTTAAAGGAGTTTAATTAATTATCCCTAATAAGATTAGGGAAATTAATTAATTAAAAGAATTTAATTAATTAAATAAAACCCAATTCCTTAATTGTTAAGATGGGTTGCCCACATCTATAAATAAGAGGAGTCTTAATATGAGTGGTATGGGTTGTTGAATTTTACAACGACATAATTCCAATTTGTTGGAGAGTACCCTTTTCTATAGAGATAGAAAACTAGGGTTGAGCCAATACCCCTTCTTCTTGAATTCCTATTCTTCCTTGGTGGATCACCTCTAGAGGCCAAACACATGGGTGGCTAACGTTGATCAAAGGAAGGAACCAAACCCGGTAGATTCAAGTTGAACGCGAAAAGGATTGGAGGTGAACTTGTACCTGAGGAAGCTCGATCTTCAAGGGTATGATTTTATTCTTTATCTTTTGTTTAATTAATAATTATGCATAAAGGATGATCCCGTATATGGTTTGTAAATTTTAAACTCGATTTTTACACGCTCAGCATTATTTTGCAATTTGATTCAAGCATATGAATATTACAAACCTAATAAGTGGCATCGAGCCAAACCTTTATGCAAATTATTAATTGTTTCAAATTTGATATGTATATTGATATGTGTTTAGAACAATTTAATTGGGCATAATTTTATTGTATAAAATTTATTAAATAAAAAAAAAAAAAAACAAAACCGGGTCAATTTTTTTTTTTTGGAAAAACCGGACTGGCTTTACATAAAAAAAAAAAAAAAAAAAAGCAGCTAGTGAAATTTTATTTTGCAAGGCCACAGAAAATTTAAAAAAGAAAAGGCATGATGCATTCGGTCAAAATGATTCAGCTGGCACGGAAATCGAGGGCTGGATATTTAGAATAAAAGTGAAGGCATGCAGAATTAATTCATACTGAGAACTTTTTAATTTATATATATATATATATATATATATATAATTGAAGGTTTCTGTAATATATATATTATATATATAAATATAATATATGTTTTAATATATACGGATATTATATATATATATATTGATTATTTTATAATTAAGATAAAAAGTTTATTTTAATTTTAAAATAAAGATTTATTTTAATATTAAAATAAAAGGGTTTATTTTAATATTAAAATTAAATTTCATGCTAACTAATTAGAGTTGGAATTTGATTCCATAATAACTAATTGGAGTTGAAATTGAATTTTATTTTTCCTAAAATAAAAGAGTTTATTTGTGAATATGAAAGTGAATCCATGTTTCCTTAAATAAAGGAGTTTATTTAGATATGAAATAGGATTTCATATTATTCAAAATAAAAGAGTTTATTTGTGAATAGGAAAGAAAATCCGTGTTTCCTTAAATAAAAAGTTTATTTAAATATGAAATAAGATTTCATATTATTCAAAATAAAGGAGTTTATTTGTGAATAGGAAAGATAATCCGTGTTTCCTTTAATATTTTTTTTACATGGAATTGGATTCCATAATTAATTAAAATAAAGGAGTTTGTTTTGATTAAATATTTTGATTAAAATAAAATAGTTTATTTTATTCAAAATTGGATAAATTAAAATAAAATGGTTTTATTTTGATTTAAATCTGGATTAAAATAAAGGAGTTTATTTTGATTCAAAAATAGATTTTATACTAACTAAATTTGCCCATTAAATGATATCAATATATATATTAAATGTTTATTATTCATGAGATGAATGTTATTTATTGATGCATATGGTGATGTGTATGATAATAAATGGGATTGATTATGGACTATTGACCAATGCGATTGGATTTTATTTTAGTTGGATGCATGAATGTATGGGTTTTATTAAATGGGGTCTGCGTACCTCGTCTTCTCTAATTTTTTCTTAATGTAAATTCTATCTCCCTCCTATGTACTTCCCCTTGACTGCTGATCAAGGTTTCTATTTATTTTAAATAGTTTTGTAATAGGAATATTTAGAATTATTTTGAAAAATTAGAGATCAAGGGACAAGAAGCGCTTGAAGACCCGTTTGTAATGGAGCCCGGGTTTAAATGTAATAGTTATATTTAAATATTATTTCTTGCACCCCTAGGGTTTGACCTTTTGGTTCACTTGGTGGCTCTAGTGAACCAAACTAGAATAAAAGTCCATAATCAATCCGGGTAGAATATAGTATTCTATATGTGCATGCTTATACTTTATATATATTATATATTATGCAAACATGCCTCGCATGTTCATTAATATGACGCGTATTTTATATATATATAATGCATGCGCTAAACAAGATGAGACAAATTAATAACAAACCCCTCAAATTTTTTATATTAAGTCCTAAGCGTTCAAAGATATTTGGAATATCGAGCGCCGCCTTTCTAGCATGATAAAATTAATAGAGTATTAAATTTTTAATATGAGTTTGTTGTGTCACCACAAGGCAAGTATTAAGTATTTAAGATGTTAATTTATCACATTTGATGCTTATAAAGAAAATTGAACAATATTGTTTTGTTGTGTCACCACAAGGATGATATTTTTCTTTTTGAATATATGGAGTGCTAGGTCGGACTTAACTTGGATAATTTTGATTGGATGTGCCACCACTTGATCAAAATAATATAAGAGGCAAAAGAAAAGGAGTTGCATAGTTGATGTAATTGACAAAAGTTGTCTACTTATTTATTTATATATAGTTTGTTGTGTCACCACAAGGCTATATACATTTGAAATGGGATCCTTATTCTCACTAGCAAATCTTTAATTAGATTTTGCCGAACTATATAAGTGAGGGTAATATAGTTTGAAGAAAATAGTGGGAGATGCCAATTTAAAATAAGACCTAAATTATTTTGGTAATTAATAAAAGAATGTATGTTAAAATGTTGTTAATTACAAATTCATTTACGTAATTTTACAATGTCTAAAAATTACTATCATCTGCGAAGCATATTAGATGCTAAGTTAATCGTAATCAATTAAACGGATTGGTTAAGGAAATTGAGAAAAGTTCTCATGGCTGAAAAGCTATCTTATGTCCTTAATACGCTTATCCCTGCAATGGTTGCAGACAATGCCTCTGAGGAAGAGATTGCTACTTTTAGAAAGTGGCAAGATGATGCATGATTGGCTCAATGCATCATGCTCGCATCCATGAGTAACGAGCTTCGTCCACAAGATGAAACTATGGATGCTCCTACTATATTCCCGCACATCAAGTAGTTGATGGTGAGGAAAGTGGGACCGATAGATATCGAGATATCTAAGGAGCTCTTCCGATCTAGAATGGCCAATGGCACTATAATACAGATAAAAAGTTCTTAACATAATCAATTTGATTGATCAATTAGACAACCGGTTTTGTCATGGATGGAGAGTTGAGCCAAGATTTGATCTTGCACTCACTCCCGGACTCCTATCACAATTGTTGTGAATTTTCATATGAACAAGCTAGATATCGCTTTGCTTTGATTTGCTTAACATATTGAAAAATGTTGAGAGTCACTTTCAACCAAGAAAGATAAAGTCTTCTTTGGTAGGGGCCAAAGGATCTTCTAAAAGAAGAAGCGATTCAAAGAAGGTAAATAGAAAAGGCATAAACAAAGGATAATAAGAACAAAAGCGTCACGGATAGCAAAGGAGTTTGCTTCCCACCGCAATAAGCCTGGACACCGGAAAGAAAGCTGCGAGAAGCATCTTTGCAGAGGCTAACCAAAGAAGCTTAGTGAAGTTTGATTATAATCTGATTTTGTTCATGATTGAAATAAATTTTCTTTAAGTCAAGGTTCTACTTGGGTATTGGATACCGACTTTGGTTATCATAAATATAGATTTATGAAGGGACCCAGAAGTAGAAAGCTAAACAAATATAAGTAATCCTATGTGTGGGAAATGAAATGAAGCAAAGGTTGCAACATTAGCCATAGAAACTTATAGTTTAGATCGCTTACACGGCAAATCTATTAAGTCAATAAGTTGTTATTGTATTCCGGTTCTTGTTAAAAACATTATTTCCATTTTATTGTTGGACAATGAAATCTTTGGTATTATAATTAAGAACAATTGTTGTTCTATTTATAATAATAATGTCTTGTATAGAACTGGAATATTACTTAATAAATTTTGTATACTTGACTTACGTGAAAAATATATTTTGTAAATTGAACAAACTAGTATAAGAAAAGGAGATGATCATTCAAAGAGTTGAATGTGTGTATTTGTAGAAATACAAGTGTGAATTATTTGAAAGGTTCAAAGAATTCAAAAAGTCAAACAAATTGACAAAGTATTAAGATTCTTTGATTAGATCAAGGAATAAATACTTGTGCAATAAGTTTCTAGATCATCTCAAATGGTTTTTTTCATAATGGCGCGCCTCGACACGCAATAATTGATTGATGTATTTGAATGGAAAAAAATCGTACCTTGTTGGACATGGTGCGGTTCAAAATAATTTTACCGACATTCCAGTATCCTTCTGGGATAATGTCCTAGAAATGGCTGCATATCTACGAAAATGGTAACCTCAAAATCCGGCCCCAAGACTCCATAAAAGTTATGGACAGGGAGGATTCCTAATCTTAAGTATGTTAAGATAAGGGTTGTCAACTTATGTGAAAAGGTTTCAAGGATAAGCTTGGGACAAAATTTGACATGTATGTGATTTGTGGGACATCCTAAAGTAAGTTTAGGGTATATGTTCTATAATCCTACTTAGCAAAAGGTGTTTGTTACGAAACACGCTGCCTTCTAAGATAAAGGTGTTTATCATTAAAAGGGGTTAGTGGGAGGATAATAGATCTTGAAGAGTTCAAGAACCACAAAATACTATAAGTCAAATAAGAGGAACCTGTAGATAGACCTATTGTACCACAACTGAATCATAAATCTGGAATAGTACCGAAGATACCTAGGAGGTATGGATTCATTATGGATGATGATGAGGAGGTACACATCATAGAAGATGATGATCCAGTTACATACGATGAGGTAAGAGTTCTAGTGTGTACAAAAGGGTCAGTGGGAGCGCCGTGACATTCCTAATATTATATGTTGAAATACTACGGATAAGGAATGACATACCAATGCTACAATCAGTAAAGATAAAATTGTCTAAACAATCCTCCATGAATGATTTGGAAGAGTATCTTAATTGGGGATATAAATCTATATAGATAGATTTAAGAGGATGCTCGACTTAACCCAAAGAACGTATATTCATTTGATGCTAAAGTTGTTTAGCATGGCAAACTCCAAGAGATGTCTCATGTTGATGAGCTATGGAGTGTATCTCTTTTAATAGTCCCCACAGACTCCTGAAAAGAGAGGTCGCATGAGTGACTATCATGTATGCAATGAAATATACGAGACCTGATGTTGATCAGTCATATTCTGGAGAAGTTCACTATGAGTCAATGAAAAACATCTTAAAGTGCTTAATCGGCACTAAGGATGTGATCTTATCCATGGTGGGTCTAAATTAAAACTAGAGGGCTTAACAGACTCAAGTTTTTCAGACAGACCAAGATGACAGAAAAATCCACTTTAAGGTAAAGCGTTATCTTGAGCAATTAGTGCGTTGAATTGGAAAGGTTCCAAACAAAGAAAGAGTTCTTTGGTTTAGTGATAAAGACAAAGTATATAGCTATAAATGAAGTCGCAAGTTGATTGTTTGGATTAAAAGTTCATTCTGAGAACTAGGAATAGTTCCTAAGTCTCATCTTGGATCTAAACATGTGTTGTGGCACTTTCATTTGATTATTAGAATCATTGAAAGATGGGAAATCACTATAGAGATAGTGGACTCTCATGAACAACATTACATATCCATTAACTAAAGCTTATCCAACAGCAGGATAATCGTCACTTAGAGAAGAAGAGTATAAGATACCATGACGATTGGCTTTAGTGCAAGTGGGAGATTGAAAGTAGTATGCACACAAGCCAATCATGTTTGATGATAAAGCATATACTTTGTAACAATCTTATTCATTTATTAATAAAAGTATTATTTTATTAAAGGCTTTTAATTATCTACATGATCTTTGTTTTATAATATGTGATAAACCCATAGTTTTAAGCAATGCTTTTAGAATAATGATGATGATCATTCTAATGAGATCTAAATTCTTTGAAAGCTTAAAACTAAAATAGTTCCCAATCGTTGGATTACTAAATTGGGGATTAGTGAATCAGGATAGATTGGGTACATACGTTGCTTGCTCATTGGATGAGGATGATTGATCTCATGATCATTTTTGTGGAGACACTAAAGCAAGTATGTAGGTGCTTATTAGAGAATAAGTTCAATTGAGCGTGGCTCGCTAAGGAATACCTAATGGAGTTTTATTTGCTGTCGATAGGAATTCTGTAGTGATAGTAGTACAAGTGATCCTTGGACTTGAGATCATCATAGTATCTAGTGTATGATGAGTTATACTTTGACTTATTCCTTAAGACCCTTAGGGTATATCAAAGGGTATGCTTGGGTATAATAAGTTCTACATGGAGATAATGTATGATCAATAAAGAATCTACCACTTCTAATAAAGAAGAGAAATGTCCTATGTGATTCGATAAATGACAACCCAAAGAGTCCTTGGTTAAGCGCGAATGAAATTAGAAAGGAGTTTCTAATTTGCATTATTTGAGTTGTGCATTTAAGGATCGAAATACATATAATTAAATAAAATAAGACTTGTGATAATTCCATGTCTTATATTTAATTGGGACATTGTATGGTGGAAGGATTGAATTGTACGGTAACTATTTACTCAAAGGTTCTTTAATGATTAATGTTGAAATCTATATTATACGGAAAGTCGATTTGATGTTGGGAGGCTTATCCTATTGTAGAATAAATATTATTTATTTAAATAAATTAATTGTTTAATTTATTTATTTAAATAAGATTAGAATTGTTCTAATTGATTTATTCACAACCGGTTTAATATGGAGAACCTAAAGGGTCACACCATAAAAGGAAGAATAATTATTTAAGAAGTTAATGGCATAATCGTAATAATATGTTAAGTATATTTAATTTAATCTATGGTGATAGAATAAATTAAATAGCTTAATATTTATTATTTAATATTTTGAAATATTAAATATAAATTAATAAGAGGAGTCTTATTAATATTATTACAATTATTATTATTTTAATTTCTAAAAGAGTTTAGGAATTAATTTAATATAAGTACTCTCATTTATTCCTAATTGGATTAGGAAGGAAAATTAGTTAAAGGAGTTTAATTAATTATCCCTAATAAGATTAGGGAAATTAATTAATTAAAAGAATTTAATTAATTAAATAAAACCCAATTCCTTAATTGTTAAGATGGGTTGCCCACATCTATAAATAAGAGGAGTCTTATTATGGGTGGTATGGGTTGTTGAATTTTACAACGACATAATTCCAATTTGTTAGAGAGTACCCTTTTCTATAGAGATAGAAAACTAGGGTTGAGCCAATACCCCTTCTTCTTGAATTCCTATTCTTCCTTGGTGGATCACCTCTAGAGGCCAAACACATGGGTGGCTAACGTTGATCAAAGGAAGGAACCAAACCCGGTGGATTCAAGTTGAACGCGAAAAGGATTGGAGGTGAACTTGTACCTGAGGAAGCTCGATCTTCAAGGGTATGATTTTATTCCTTATCTTTTCGTTAATTAATAATTGTACATAAAGGGTGATCCGGGTTTATGGTTTGTAAATTTTTAAACTCTGATTTTACACGCTTCCGCATTATTTTGCAATTTGATTGCGTTCTTGAATATTACAAACCTAACAGAATTCTCATTTGTTGGCGAAATCCCGACGGGCTTTGGCATTTGCTCTCTTCGTCACTTTGTCTTCCAGTTTCATTTTCTGAAAGGGAAGAGGGAATATTCATGACGATTGGTAGGAGACTGGCATGCTCCTGGCTGATTAATTACAGAGTCACATGATGCTGATAAGTCACCAGTTCCGCCAATTGCTCAATTTGTTTGCCAAGAGCTTTGATCTTTCGTTCCATTGTGAATTGGAACTTGGCATAATCCCATCTGTCATCACTGTCTTTGATGGTCTGGGGGTAGTCACAGCTAAAGTTGGAACTCTGTCCACTGCTCCAATTAATCATGTTGACCTCTTCTTCTTTGTGTTGAGGAAGAGGGTTGTCTTATCAGACGTGAGGTCGATCGGGTTTGGTGACTACGATCTCTCCATTATCTATTAGGTCTCGGATCTTTTGTTTCAAGGCCCAACAATCCACGAGTATCATGTCCAGTGCCCCGATATGATAAGCACATTTTCTAAGCGACATTGAAACCCCGTCCATTAGAAATTTCGGTTTGGTGGAAGAAGATCGTAATTTTCTTTCGTGTTGTTAAAAGATTAAGAATGTTCTCGAGGGTATCCCCTAAGGGTGTAAAGCGATCGATGGCGTTTGACTTCTCCACCTTTTGCAATCGGAGGTTTTGCAGTTGTGCTAGAAAGGGAGTGTAGTTTCTCCTTTGAATGGGCATACTTTGATTGCCTTTTTTGTCACTTTGTAGTATGTGGAAATATCTTCCTCTTTCTTTTTATGGACCCTCGGAAGTTGTTCCCATAATTTCCAGATTGGATGTGATCAAGAATGACTTTGAGTGCTGCTAGGTCTTGAATCTTTCCCGACTTTAACCCCATTTCAAACCATCTCCCGTGTTTAACCATTTTGAAACGGTTTGCCTATGCCATTAAAACTCTCTCATAGAAGGGTGCTTCTTGTATGTCTATGAATGTCATGACCATTTCTAATTCTGTCATGGCAGGACTAACTTGGGCAGCCAGGCGTCTCCACCTTTGGGCATACTCTCTGAAAGACTCATTAGACTATTTTTTGATTTTGGTAATTTGATACCGATCGGTAGCCATCTAAGTTTGAAAACTGTATTGAGTGAGGACTTTCTTTTTGATGTCACCATTGTCTGGATCTCCAGTGGAATGGGCGGCATCCTGCGTTTTGTTGGTCGTATCCAATTGTGGCTCTGGTATGGTAATGACTGGAATTCCTCCTTGTGTGGAGGGCTCAGTATGTACGGGTATTTTTTGACCCTGTGTAAACTGGTGTAATTCTTTTAATAGAACAGCCAAATCTGTAATCTGTTTGCTTAACCCGTCGAATTCTTTGTGAGAAACCGGATTAAGTTCAGTCTGGTCGGATGACGACATGATCGATTTGTAGGCTGTTGCCTTTTGGACTTTAATAGGGTAGTAGGTCCGATTGATTCCCTGCGAAAGACTGGCATAATTTAGTCCTTAGGGAAGGTGTATAATGACATGTTATGTGATGTGTCCATTTTAGGATTTTTATCCTGCAAAACGGGTATCACCTGTTTGTAGCATGTATGTGGACATATTGCTTCATATTTCTCATTACATAGAGATAGATATGGAATGAAATTACAAGTAATTGTGTTTACAAGTAATTGAAATGAGGGCATGAAGAGACTTTCCTTCGTTTTGGGTTTATCAGAGGCTGACCTATCTTAGGTTACTCTCGCGACTTTTTGGCATGAAGGTTCCCAAATCATCGCAATCTACTAGGCGGGGAAGTTAATCCAGGTCTTTCAACTGGAGCGAATTTGGGTGGTGCCTTTCGAGCCTCGGAGAATTAGTCTTCTCACGAGTCCGATAATCAAACAACCGACGGATAGCCTCTGGTGGAGGGACCACACAACATACATTCACATACATCGCGTCTCACCGTATGAAATGATGACATGTCTGAAGCACTAATATAATAATGATTTATAGTCTGAAGCACTAACATCACACTGCAGATATGATGTGAAGCACTAAGCTAAGACAAGACATGCATTCGTACACATTCATCCAATGTAAATGCAACATCCACACACAAGCGAGATAATGATTTTGAAAAGATTGTAGTAGCGGCTTAAGTCCTCCTACTTTGGAGATCCCCAGCAGAGTCGCCACCTGTCGACGTCGGGATTTTTGGATGTCCCTTTCCGTTACTTGTTCTTTGGTATTCTCATTTTAGGTGAGATTTGTTTGAAAAAACAAATGAAAAAGGTCCGACATGTATAATGTCGACGATGGGACTGTTAGGAGTCGCCAGTTGGTTTTTTAAATGGTTGTACCAACACAACCGAGAAAAGGTTTGCACATTTACCCAGTGATGTGACACTGATATACGGGTCGGCGAAATCGAGATTCATTTAGGGTCCGGGGACTTGGTTATGCGGGGGGAAGGTGTTAGGCACCCCCCGACATCCGTGTTACCACGGTGACCGCCTCTTTTCAAGAAACTATTATCTGAGTGTGTGTGTGTGTGTGTGTGGGTCAATGTGCCGTTATATGAAAGTTGTGCGAGGCCTCTTTCGAACCTATATACACAGGATTTGAATTTATGTAAAAATTCAGTTTTTAGCAAGATATGGCAATGATGTTTTATAAAAGAGCTTTTTCAAACCCTGATGCTCAATAGGAATTGAGACCTTTTACACTCCCATTTTTATTAAGTGATCGGCTTGATTTATTTTATTTGACAAATGCGAAGCATCCGTACGAAAATAATATATATAAAGAAAATAATGCCGACTTCCTCGTGGGTATGGAAACCATCTGAGGAAATACAGACATCGCAGAATAATTTACAAGTTGCTTACAACTGAAAATGTCCATCACGGGAACCGAATCTAGATCCAATGAAAAGAATCTGTGATCACATGATTCCTAGGCGCACAGAATATTGCAATTTATATAAAAGCAATAAGCAGGTATATATATAAAAGCGGTAAATATATATATATATACAGACAGGATCACCAACCACAAAGCACCTCCATGGGGGATTAAAAATATAAATAAAGCTGTAGATACGGTCAACCGCCACGAAGGAAACTCCAGGCGGGACAGAATGTAAATAAAGCTGTAAATGCGGTCAACTGCCACGAAGTAAACTCCAGGCAGGACTAAATGTAAAGAAAGCTGTAAAAGCGATCAACTGCCACGAAGGAACTCCAGGCAGGACAAAAATATATATATATATATATATATATATATATATATATATATATAAAAGCGATAAACGCATTCGGATGTAAAATCAGGCTCATCGAACATAGTTAGACCACGATTCATATATATAATATATATATATATATATATATATATATATATATATATATATATATATATATATAAAAGCGAGTAAATGCACGCATCAAGTCTAGGCTCATCAAACAAAGTTCGACACACAGTTGATATATATAAGTGTATATATATATAACGAATAAACGCACTGGCCAAAGTTCAGGCTCATCGAACAAAGTCCAACACACAGTTGATATATATAAGTATATATATATATATATATATATATATATATATATATATATATATATATAAAGCGAATAAACGCACCAGACCGAAGTCTAGGCTCATCGAACAAAGTCCGACAGACAGTTAATATATATAAGTATATATATATTAAAGCGAGAACGCCCTAATCAAAGTGCAGCTCAATCGAGGCATAACTCGATAATGTTAGTAATATATATATATATATATATATATATATATATATATATATATATATATATATATATAATATACAAATGGAATGAAACCACTTAGATGAAAGTCTGGGCAAAAGCAAGCAACACGACTCTCAACGTGTAGAAGGGTGTGTGCAAAGATGAAGAGAAAGACTCTAAAGTGTGTGAGAAGGCTTACAATGGTGGTGATAAAAAGGGCTTCTATATCTTTAGAGTGGGTAAACACTTGGGCTTTTGTGGGTACAAAAGAGGTTATATATGAGCTCACGAGGTGTGTTTGAAAGTGGGAAAATACATTGTATGATGAGAGTCTGAGCAAATTGTGCGAGGTTTTCCCGTCTTTTTTCTCTTAAAATCAGCACCCCAAGCCTCTTATTTATAGCAAAGGTGTCTTGCAGTGTACCTGCTGGCTCACCGCAGTGTACCAGAGAGGCGGGTCTGGGTCGGCCCGATTTAGTTTGGTCGGGTCGTCTCTCAATCACGTGCACTCGAAGCCTTTGTAATGTCCACTCGGATTTTGAGAAGTGCAATCCGCATCCGTTTGGAGGTATTCGGGACCTATTTCGGACCCGCATGGGTTGTCGAGAGTTATGCGATGGCATGGGATTAGAGTTTGTCGAAGTCTTTGAAGATGGGACGATGCCCTCCGTCTTCAAGCTTCAACTTTCATCTGTTACCCCGCACAATAGTCACTCGGGATTGGTTAGCCTTGTGGGACATTGTTGCGTAGAGATGAGACGTGGCATCATTTTGGACGAGATGACGATGTTGCCCTCACCGGTGTTCTTATCCGGATTGGGCCGATAAGTGAGACGCGTTGCTCGAGACTTCACCGAGATTGAATTTCTTTGCATTTTTGAAGACCCTCATTGTCATCTTTGAGGTTTGTCTGTCTTCCCGATGTGATTCTTAGTGTTGGTACGTGTATTTTATTATGAAAAGAGATTTGAAGTCGATGGCATTTGAAACAAGCATTTCAAGGGGTTATCTCAAAGCTGCGCATTCCTTGGGGTTATCACCAAGGTTGGTGGCTATTCCATGGTTGGGACCGAGACCGATACCTCGGGGTTATCTCAAAGATTAATCGGTCTTTCTCCTGTGTGTTACGGTATCATTATCTGCAGTCTCGGGGTTAAATCGAGGTTGAAACCATTACTCCCATTGCGATCCTGGGGTTGATCTTGAACTTCCGGTAGTATCAGGGGTATGGATTTGGATTGTCTTTTAGGGTTCTCTCTTAAAAGACTTAATCAAATCCTCTGTAATATTAATGTAATGATAGTACAAAAATTTTGAGTGTCTACACCATCATTTCTCGCCATCACATCGCCACCGTCTCTCGCCTCCTCGAAGGGCGTGTTTGAGTTTTTGGTGAAAAACATAGCTGGCTCCACCGCGGAGCTGCTTTGTGCACTTGGTGGAGGTGATGTGGTTGAATTGAGTCCGGCCATGGGGAAAGGATTTGAAATTAATCAAATCTCACCGTCCGAGGATTATCAGTCGGTTCTTATATTCGCTCTAGGATCCGGAATTAAATCGGCTCTTTGTTAATCGGATCATTTTTCTTCAGACGTGGCGATTCTATTCAATTTCAATTCCTATTTTATTATTCGTCATTATATGAATCTGTGTTTGTTATATTAAACATAAATACTTGATTGAGCTTAAAATCTGCATTATATTAACTCTTGAAATTCTCATAAACAAAAGCTGAAACCTTGCAAAACTATCAACCATCGAGAAAGTCTTCTTGGCTTAGGAAAATGTAGTTTCAAATGCCCGGAATTTAGGGTCCTAGTTAAGCTTGAAATGGGTGCCAATTGAACTGAAATGACATTTAAATTGTGCCTTTTACATTTCTTTGTACTAAGATTTGTTGATGCTAGATTGCTAGTTTTATTTCGTCCACTTCCAGAGTATTGAATTCCTGCTGCCTTATTAGCTAGATCTATTTATGCCTCCTTTTGTTACCTAAACTGGTCTTACATGATCCTAAAGGTTAGTTAGGCATCCAAGACCCCATTCTAATGCTATTTACATTAATTTTCCAAAGTTTGAAAGAACGTAGTCTGTTATGAGGATTACCTAGAACCTCATGTCCACATGGAGTAATAAATGACTTCCTTAATAAGTGTGAAAACCTTCAAAACGTCAGTTATTTAGGGATGGAGGGAGTATCATTTTTTACTTTTATATGTCACTAAGAAAACATAATTCGAGATTAAAATTCAAGGATCATTCAAGAATTTGTGCGTTGTAAGCACAAGGTTTTGCTTTGAGTCTTTGAGATGGGCCACATGGCTATTACGGCTGGGACTTTGTGAGGTTAAAACTGCCTAGGTATTTGATAGTAACATGAATATTTTTTTTGTATTTGTCAATATCTTAACGCGAGTATAGAAAAGCAACGGAGTAAACTGGTCTTTTACAAAAGGCACACCAATGTTATTACGCAGCTTTTCATTTCTTTATGTTGAAACAGAGGTGGACTGATTACTTCAAGTGGCCAGATAAATGTTGGATACATGTGGACTGTGATCTTGTCCTTGCAAGCATTAAACAAGGGAGATTTTTATGTTAGACGCCCTTATGCATGTTATTTATTCATTGATTATCTGAGTCAGTTCTAGTGCAATGCATCGTGCTTGTTGATATGCATTAAAACTAAATTTAGGCTTTGATTTATTAATTAAGAGAATGCCTTTTTGTGTACCGGAGAACAGGTGAAAATGAACCAAGTGCTGATAGCTTTAGGTGGTAATAGGTAGAACAGAATGGGAGGCTGCTGCTGCTGTTGTTCTTCTAAAGGAGTGGAACTGCACAGTTCACCTCCATTTTATCATGTCAGTAATATCTTTCCCCACATACCAAATGCTTTCTGCATTTATTTTTGACTTTACATAAAGCTTGATAGTGTTTCTAGCCAGGGGTAACAACAATAGATTGAGGTGAGATGAACCCTTGACGTTCCTGTGAGTGTTTTGTGCCTACAGATTAGATAACAGTGATGGCATTGTTAAAGAATTTTAGTTTGTTACAATATATAGAAATGACATCTTATATTATGATTTATGATGTATAACTCCATCGATGGCAAACTCTTCACCTTAACAGACACCATTTCTATGGTGAAACATAAAGAGCTCTATATATACAAGAACTCATATCGGTAAACATTGGGTTGAAAATATTGACAAAAAATTTCTCAATATTCTGTCCCTACTGCATCTGTTGCCCTTGATTTCTTGCTTGTATACTTGTCATCTTGACGGTCTAGAGTTGATTTACTGACAACTATGTTGAATTGATTTTAATTAAATCCTTGATGATGTTATTCTTGTTTATTGGTCTTATTGTTTCGTGGGGCATATATGCAGTATCCAACAGTGTCGGAGGAGCATGAATCCTTATCTTCTCCCCTTGGCACAACATCTGCACTCTCTACTGGACTTTTGGTTGATACAAATCTGGAAACTTCAATTCTAGACACTTATAGACCACCACCAGCACCTATACCATATGATGCAAATCTAGGACGTCCTCTGCTGGGAAATCAAGAAATTAGTGGAAACAAAAGCGAAGGAGCAGTGCGAACAACTGGTACTGAGCCTGTTGAAGCAACCAACACTGTCATCACTCATGAATCAACAAAGATGCCAAATAAATCCGAGGGAAAAATGCAAACCAACATTGAACTTGCCTCGTTAAAAGAACCGGAAGAGGAACTTGAAAAATTCAGTGAACTTAAGAAGTTCAGTGAGCCTATTGTCTCGGGACTTGAGGAAGAGGATGTTTGTCCCATTTAGACTTGACAATATAGTTGGTTAACTGTCGGGTCAACCCATATTAATTGGAACCAAATGGGTTGGTTAACTATATTTATTTATTTGGGTTGGTTAAAATTTGGAACCATATTTTTAAAAAGAAATATAGTTCCAACCTGGTTAACTATTTTTCGACCCATATTTTATTCCAAATCCAAATCAAAAGTTATTTCAATCCATATTTACATATTCAAGAAGCTCAACCACCCACCTCCACCCCACCCCCACCCCCACCAAAAAAAAATTATTATGTGATTATGTATACACCCCTTACCCCTCACCCCACCCCCTACCCCACCCACCCTCCACCCCACCAAAAAAAATATTATGTGATTTTGTATACACCCCTTACCCCCACCCCACTCCACTCCACCCACCCACCCTACCCTACCCCACACCCCTATCTTGAAGGTAATAAATGAGTGTCTTGAAGGTAATAAATCAACTTTCCACTTGTTGATTTTAACCATTGGCAAATTTTCAGGCCTTTTGAAGTTATAGCCAGAGTTGGCAATATTTTTTGCATCTGGGCTAGAAAAGTAAATCTTAATAACTCGTGGCCTCTCCCTGCAGAGTATGATACAGAAAATCCCAAAATTATCACAAAATGCGACCATCATTTTCACATTTCATGCATTCTTAAATGGTTGGAAAGAAGTGACACATGTCCTGTGTGTGATCAGGTTTGCACAATAGTTGTTTACATTGTGATTGAATGAGACACGGTTTACTCTAACTAGATGACAAGTCATTTGATGCCAAGCTCATGCTTGCTTTTGGTCCAGGAAATGATATTCAATCCCACCATCGATGCATAGCTCTTGGGTATCATCATTAAGAGTTCTTTTAACTTTTCAAATGAAAGTTAAGAGTTGGAGCTAATGGATGCATGGAATTGTATGTTGTTAACCCTGTTGGTTGATCAGTAGTAGTGCTTCTAGCCATCCTGCAATATGCATAGTTTGATTTCTTGTATTGGCTGAGGCACCTGTTCCAGCAGCTCTAGGAGAAACCATGGACATATTTTGTGGATGTAGTAATTTGAAAATGTAAACGTATGGTACTATTGGGATGTATTTTGAATGGTTGATACATTTTGGCTTGAAATGATAATTTAGAGTTTTTTAGCTATATATCATGGCATTAGCAGTCCTACAAACATTGCAGGTGCACCATTGTGTATGTAATTTCAAATATAGGTGAACTAAAAACAGTTGTTATATGCATGAATTACAACATTTTTAAGTCTTTATACAACGTTTTAAAAATGTTGTATAAATTTGTCTAAATAGATGACACCTTCTAAACGTTGTATAAATGAGTGTAAACGTTGTCTGATGTACCAAACCATAACATTTTAAGCCAGAAAATATTGTAAAATTTTACCATCTACAACGTTTTCAAGCATCCAAGAATTTATGGAAAACAAATATACAACTTTTTTTAAGAAAAAAACATTGTGTAATGTGTCAAACTACAACGTTTTAAAAAAGTTGTATAAAGGTGTCAAATAGACAACATCCTTAAATACGACGTTTCTGTAAGACCTTCTACAATATTTTTTACGCGTTATCAATTTACTGTTTTGTAGTAGTGATATAATGCTTTGGTTATGGGAGAAATGTGCAAATTTTGCAAAATAAGAAAGTGGTTATAAAATATTCATTGTTGTCGGAGAATATTCGTTTGGTCGTGAAATATTCTTGCTGTCGGAGAATATTCGTACGATGGGGCAGCCATTTGTGGGCACCATAACGAAAAAAGGTCGGATGAAGAAAATAACAAGTTTGACTTTTTATAAATAACGGCGTAATAATTACCGTTAACACTGTTGGAATACTCGGTGGTTAAAGTACAGTAATATGCGTGGTTGCAAAGTAGCACTCAGTATTGCACAATTTTTTGGATTATTGATTCTTACGTAAGAAGGCACTACTCAATAATTGTTACAGTAATTACTGTTCAATATTTTATTTTATTGATTCAATAATTGCGAGGTTGATATTTTATATTATTGTTGTTTCAATAATTGTCACTGCACAATATTTCTCATTATCAGATCAATAATTCATATTATTTGAATAATATTATTAGATAGCATTATTGGCAATGTCTAAGGAAATTCTGTCTAGGAAAGGGGTTTAGTCACCTAATTGCGCGCCAGTAAGGAAAAATCCTTATCGGAAAGCCCCATCTTTCCTAGGAACGACCTGGTTATCATATTGTGATTCTGTAATATTATTTGTAAATAATTAATTATTAATTTATATGATAAGGAAATATTTATTTTTATGAGGATATAAATGAAAGAATTAATGTTGAGGTATTTTATCAGTATTTTGTCGGAATGAAGGTATTAAAAATCATTCGTATGTAGATTTTGGTCATTTTTCATTTAGAATTTGGAAAAACTTTCTTCTACAAAGTTGTATAGAATTAAATTTTATATGGAATGTACATAAAATTCGCATTTTTCTGATAAAATGGCTATTTGTCATGAATTATTGAAGTTTCTGAATATTGTTTAAATTTAAAACATTTTTGGAAATTTTCTAGAATGGGTGGACCCCACTGTTGTCTTTGTTGGCGTGCTGAGAATTTTTTTCAATGGTGGTGTGCGTGAATAGCAGCAGGTAAAGCCATCAGGTAGCAGGTTAAGTCTGCTTTGGCGTTCTAGCATTTTCCTATAAATAGGGTGCTTAGGTTAGAATTGAAAATCACACCAGAAACTAAAGTTTTCTCTCTCTATAATATCGAGCGTATTTTTGTGAGTATTTAGATATCTTGAGTGTTGCTATTCAGTTCAAGTTTTCTTCAGTGTTATATCCGATATTCAGTCAGAAGTACTATTCTTTTGAGGTAAGGGATGTTATTTTCTTCGTAAATGATGTTATTTCTTTCAATATAATTATACCGAAATATTGGTATGAATTTTATTATAAAATTTCTATATTTTCATGTTGGAGTTACTATTCACGTATACGACACTATTCACGATTAGGGTACTATTCACGAGTACTATTCACGAAGTATGATTTGTCTTGTGGAATTTTTGCATTTTCGTGTCAGGGTTACTATTCACGTATACAGCAATATTTTCATATACAACACTATTCACAAATACGGCACTATTCATAAAAAATGAAATTTTTTCTTCTTTGTCCAAGATGTATATTATGGTTACTATCGGGAAAAAACATATTTAACCCACCGTGGTTGTAGTATTTTAAGCAATTAGCCACTGTGCTTTTAAAATATTCAATTAACCCACTGTACTTTTTAAAAATATTCAATTAGCACACTACAACCACAGTGGGGTAAATGTGCTTTTTCCCGGTTACTATCTTTAATTATACCCATGTTTTGATCTTCATTCTTGAATTTTGCTCTATAATTGATTATTATGGAGTATTTTTGAACTTGGATAAACTGAAGTATGAATCCCTAATCGTTGTTCCTTTATCTCACTTGATTCATTTTCTTTAAGATATTTTTCATCATCCTCAGTCTTAAATGACGATATAACTGAATATCTTTGGCTTGTAGTGCAAAGATGAATGATTACCTGATGAATATCTTTGGCCCGTAGTATAAGACCCCAACTTTTATGAATAAAGAATAATTTTCTCAAAATATATTTTTGAATATTATGGTGTGGATTTGATATAATGTTATAGTTGTGGGTAATATTTACCAATTTTGCAAAGTAAGCAAGTGGTTATATAATATTCGATTGGTCGGGGAATATTCGTTTTAACAGGGAATATTCGTACTACGGAACAATCATTGGTGGACCCCACAACGGAAGTATTGTCGTAGTTAGAAAACGACAAAATTATCTTTTTATAAAAATAACGGTGAAAGTGTTACCGTTAAAACTGTTGAACTACCCGGTAGTAAAAGTACAATAATACACGTGGTTGCATAGTAGCATACGGTATTGATTATTGATGCTTACGTGAGAAGTCACCCAGTTATACTCAATTATTGCTACAGTAATTGCTGCATCATATCTTTTATATTATTATTGATTTAATTATTGTCACAGTATCATCTGCATAATATTTATTATTATTAAATCAATAATTGAGACGACAAATTTTCATATTATTATTTGTAATATTGACAATGTCTAGAAGTTCTGTCAAGGAGAGGTTTGGTCACTTAATTGCGCGCCAATAAGGAGAAATCCTTATCGGAAAGCCCCCTCTTTCCTGGGAATGACCTGGTTGTTAAATATTGTGAGTTATAATATTAATGATGAATAAATTAGTGTTGATTAAAGATGAAATTGATAATTCCATTGTGTTGGGATTATTAGTGTTAGTGGAAATTGACATTTATTTCGATAATAATTTATGTCTGGAGGTTATATTGACAAATCGGGTAATTAATCAGATAAATGAGCAATTAATTACTATTATTTCACATGCTTATAACTATTTAGTCATATGAATGAACTATTAATTCACATTATTTACTATTAGGGGAGGTGGTGTAAGTTTGATAATACTTGCAGGACTAAATTAAAAATAAAAAAAAGAGGAAGGTATTATACTGTAATATTTCGAGCCCCAAAACGTGCAATTATCGAAACTATATTTTCCTATAAATAAAAGCTCATTCTTCTTTCATTCTCACCAATTCACTAAGTCTCACAAGAGCAATTATTATAGAGAGAAATTATAGAGAGAAAGAAGAAGAGAAGTCTGCTACCTTACTATTCCAGTATCCAGTTTCTTCTAAGGTAAGGGATATTATTCTTTCGTATCATGAAGAGAGTTATTTTCTTTCAATGCCCGTAAGGGTTGTTATTCCATTCTTTATTATTATTTTGGAATAACCTGTCTATGCGAAGTACCGCATACATGGTGAAATTCTTCTATTATTCCATAATTTATTATTCTGTTGGAATAACCTATCTGTGCGGTCTATCGCATGCCTGGTGAATTCTTCTGTTATTTCATTTTTTATTATTACATTGGAATATCCTTTTGTGCGGATTCTGGCATGACACAGTTCCATTCTTTATTATTACTGTTTGAATATTACGTATATCACGGAGTTACGCATTTGACCTAGTTCTATTTTTTTATTATTCTTTTGCAATAACTCGTCGAGTGTGGATTACATACGCTGGTGAATTCTTTTGTTATTCCATTCTTTATTATTACATTGGAATAAACATGCCTATGTGGATTCTGCGCATGCATGGTGAATGATCCTTCGTATTCATTCCTTATTAGATTGTGAAAATGACCTGTCTACGTGGATTACCGCATGGCGGGCAAAAATCAATTTGCGATTTTATATATTCTATTATACTCAGTTGGTTAAAGTTTTGTCTTCTATACTCCATAAAATTAGTGGAATATCCTTGATATTTGCGTTTCATCCAGTATCTTTTCATGGAAATATTCTTCTGAGCATTCTTGAATTTTACTCCACATATTATGTTGACAATTTGGACGTTATTGATTTATGGATAAATTAAATTATAAATCTTTAAAATTTATCTTGAACTTGTTTTATTGAATTATTATGTCATTGTCATCAACCTCATGTTTATAATATGTTGAAAGTCATCTGTGGCCTGTAGTGCATAGATGGACTTGGTATGATTATAACCAGGGATTATTCGGTATAATCATGACTGTAATGTTACAAATGATGT